>CM067175.1:37133184-37240767 GCA_034093135.1 Erigeron breviscapus | reverse complement strand
ATATATGGACCATTGCCATATACGTCCCTGATGATACAATCCCATTGTCTATGTAATCTTTAAAGTTTGGTACGGCCCCTTGTTTTACCCATTCGACTTCCACCATGTAAGCTTCAACCAAGTCAATCCACTAGAATAGCAAGAACAAATATATGGACCATTGCCATATACGTCCCTGATGATACAATCCCATTGTCTATGTAATCTTTAAAGTTTGGTACGGCCCCTTGTTTTACCCATTCGACTTCCACCATGTAAGCTTCAACCAAGTCAATCCACTAGAATAGCAAGAACAAATATATGGACCATTGCCATATACGTCCCTGATGATACAATCCCATTGTCTATGTAATCTTTAAAGTTTGGTACGGCCCCTTGTTTTACCCATTCGACTTCCACCATGTAAGCTTCAACCAAGTCAATCCACTAGAATAGCAAGAACAAATAACCTTTATTCATTTGAAAACTACTAACTTTTTTTTAATCATATACCCCTCCATAGTGGGTGAGGATTCCCTCAAGTTTCTCAACTTGACTAGTCAAGTTGGGAAAATCCTAACCCTTAAATTAAAAAGGGTTAAGATTAAAAGATTAACTTTAAATTTTGACCTTTTATTTTCATCCAAAGTTTAGGATTGCTTTAACTTGGCCCCTCAAGTTAATTTCAACCTGAGGGGATCTCCACCCCTCCATAATGGGGAAGCCACATGGAGGCTAAGGTTGGCCAACACCCTCCCAACAATATTCATAAACCTCTATGTTTCCTTTTTTTATATCTTATATTTTAATACTCCCTCCGTCCCATTTTAAATGTCCTATTTTGACATTCAAAGTCTTTTTTCTTTAAACTTTGACCGTAAATATCTTTGTTTGTATTATATAGTAGTTGATGAAACTTATATCAATAAAAAGTATATTAAAAACTCAATTCATCCATACATTTTATATAAAATGTTATATTATACAAACAAAATTATTTACGGTCAAACTTGAAAGAAAAAGACTTAAAATGTCAAATGTGGACAATTAAATTGGGACGGATGGAGTATTATAATAGTATATTGTAAATTTTCCGGGCCTTTGAATATAAATTATTATTGCAACAGACTACTACTGATATAAAAAATAACAATAAATGAAATTATTAGCCATTGACGTCCAACATAGCTGGTCAGAGTCTTGGGGCCAGTGAGAGAAGACTCGGGGAGACCCTCGTTCGATTCCTGAAGCCGGTTTTTACCGTAAATTCGTTATTGTGCCTATTGGAGGGCGGGTTAGTAGGTTTTCCCTGGAATTAGGGTAACATGGGGTGCTTAAGGGGATTGTACGGCGGGGTTGGGCCAACTGATGGTGGCCTTTAGGAGTTTAGCGATTGGCTCACTTGAGTACAGGTTACTAGGAAATTTTAAAACGATAATCGAATACTTACCGTTTTTCTTAGAAATGGTTGGACACACAACCCATGTTCTTTGAGGAGTTGGTCACAAATCTCATTGTTAGTATTATACAATGCCATGTAGCATACTTTCATGTACTCCGGAAGTTGTTCCACTTCTTTCAAATCCCATCTATTAAAGTAACACATATATAGATTATAGATTTTGAATCTATTCAACAAAAAAAAAAATGAGGGCATTAACGATTTCCAAAAGAAAAACATGGCATGAAAAGTAAACAAAACCTTTGAATTGCTCTAGTAAAGAGGACAAGATCATCGTATGCACCATAAGTGTCATATATATCATCAATAACCAACATAATGGCGATGGCTTTAGCAAGCATAATTCTGCAACTCGTGTATTTTGGCTCCGGTAAGAGTCCCACGGTCCATACAAAACACTCGACATGTCGATCTCTAACAAAACTTAGCTTACTAGCTAGACCCAATTGTTTCCACCAACTAAAATCATGTCAAAAATCACTAAATGAGGACAACTTATAAAATTTACAATGGAAGTAATTAGGGGGAAATTTTTTTAAAGAAGTGTATATATTACGTACCTGGTTACCTCGACCAGCTCCTTTCGAAAAAATGATTGGACCCGATTGTAATCCATCTTTGCAAACTCTAGCAAAATCGGGTTATGATCATCTTCATTTCCGTATTCTTCAATGTACCTTCTTGCTTCTAACCTTTCCATTCTCATATGTCTTGGAAACTTTAAACCATCAACAACTTTTTTCTTAAGTTTCGGGATAAGTTGTGAAAGTGATTTGTGAAGGTGTCTTGTAGCAAAGTCCTTCAAATGCAATAAGAGATATTCTTCATTTGTACCAAGGTATGAAGCTTCATATAAACTCAACAATCCTTCTGTGTCTTCACTTAATGAGTTCTTGACTTTCCCATTGGCATCCATGAACTTTTTGAAAACATCTACTTTGTCAATCAAAGTTGAAAGTATATCAAAATTAGAAAATTAACCAAAGTAAGGGTAATTAGTAAACAAATTATTTGTGTTAAAATAGACGACAGAAAGTACCCGCGCGTTGTGGCGGTAAGATAGTGGGGGTGATAGGTCATAGAGTGTGATAGGTCATAGGAGGTGATATGTCATAGAGTGTGATAGCCAAATGTCTTAGCCATACGGGCTCCGCCCTCGGATTTAAAAATTCGTCGAAAGTATATCGAATGACCTCTCTAATGAAAGAGCATGAAATTTTAAGAACACCCATATAATTTTATAATTTATCGATGTACGGTTTTTGAGATAAAAGATTTTGAATGAATTAGAGGAATAAAATGATTTATGGAGGAGAGAGAAAAATGAGTGGTTGAGATTTGAGTAGAGAGAGAAAAATGAGTGGTTGAGATTTCTTCTAAGGGTATTTTGGGATATTTTGGGATATATAGATGTATCTCTACTATATTATAAAACATTTGTTCCTTCAATTTTTTTAACTTTAACTAAGTGAAAACCCCAAAATACCCCTATCACTTATTCAGATACCCTTAGAAGAAATTTCAACCACTCATTTTTTTTTTCTGCTCAAATCTCAACCACTTATTTTTTTCTCTCCTCCATAAATCATTTTATTCCTCTAATTCATTCAAATCTTTTATCTCAAAAACCGTACATCGATAAATTATAAAAATTATATGGGTGTTCTTAAAATTTCATGCTCTTTCATTAGAGATGTCATTCGATATACTTTCGACGAATTTTTAAATCCGAGGGCGGAGCCAGGACGGCTAAGGCATTTAGCTATCACACTGTATGACCTATCACCTCCTATGACCTATCATACTCTATGACCTATCACCCCCACCATCTCACCGCCGCAACGCGCGGATACTCTGTCTGGTTGTACATTATGCATTAGTAGGTGTATATTGTTGAAAGTTGAAACTTAAAACCATATTTGCTTTATAATAGAGAGAAATTACTCGCGCGTTGCGGCGACGAGACGGTGGGGGTGATAGGTCATAGAGTGTGATAGCCAAATGCCTTACCCGTACGGGCCCCGTCCTCGGATTTAAAAATTTGTCGAAAGTATATCGAATGACCTCTCTAATGAAAGAGCATGAAATTTTAAGAACACCCATATAATTTTCATAATTTATCGATGTACGGTTTTTGTGATAAAAGATTTTGAATGAATTAGAGGAATAAAATGATTTATGGAGAAGAGAGAAAAAAAAATGAGTGGTTGAGATTTGTGGAGAGAGATGAAAATGTTGAAAAGTTGAAAAAATTTGGTGGGAACAAATGCTTTATAATGTAGTAGAGATTGTAGAGATAGAGATAGTATAGTTGAGTTAACTAAGTTGATGTGAGATATTACCTGGATTTGTATGAAGGCCATTATGTCGTTGAAGCCGAAAACATAGGGCTGTAGCATATAGATCATCATCATCAAGCAAAACATGTGATACACTATGTAATATTTCATCGATTTCTTCTTTGAAATAATACCCAATTCCCAATCTTTGAATCGTATCAATTAGCTTCATGGTCATTTTGGGATCGGAAGTCATCGTTAAAACTCTTCTCGTAATCTCTTTAAGCTCGTTAATTTTGTTGTTGTTAACATCAACATGTGGTTGAATTACCTATCGATCAGTTATGAGAATAATGGACAATCTTGTTCATTATATATATAAGGTTATTTTCTTCATATATATATATATATATAGTTAAAATTTACCTTTAGTTCATGATGTTGGTCCAGCTTAAGAAAATTGTTGTCTTGGATCATTCCCATGGTGTTGGTAGCTAGTATAGGTGACATAAAATCTAAATTGAAAGAGCAAAATATCACTATATGTCAACTAAATGTTTATATATCTATTATGTGATATATAAAATGTATAAAGAAATGGACTAACTTAGTACTATCTCTAAATTTTGCGATTAACTTTTCTAAAACGTTACAACTTAAATATTTCTAACTAATATTTTTTATATATAGTGATTGCACAAGCATGGGCAGATAGGGTGGGGAGAGTCTCACTCCCCTCATAGGTTTTATTTATATATATTTTTAATGGAACATGAATAATATATATATATAAATATAAAGAGTTGTGTTTTATATAATGATGATTGAACTGGTCCCCAAACACACCTGATTGTATGTCGTTGGTCTTCATTGTGTTGGTGTTTGCACCTAGCGAAGTTGAAGAAGAGATACACATTTTGTATATCTTAGGGCTTTTGAAGTGTGAAATATTCACAAGTTGCCATGGATATGAAACTTTGCATGAAACAATATCATTAGGGTTGAACATTGAAGTAATATAATATCGTGAAATCATTTTTGCAAGTCTTTTTCTCTTGGTGGAAGTAAATTGATGTGTATTAATCAAATTTGCATGGAATCATTTTATAGCGAAATATAAGGTTCAATATTCATGAGGGTTTTATTAAGCACATGAAAAAAACGGGTTCAAATGTACTACAGTATATATTAGATGCATGTCCACGCGATACAACGGCTATGATAGTAACAGCGGTTTTGTGGTGGTGGCGGCTGTTGTGGTGACGATGACGGGTGGCGGAGGTGATGACGACGAGAGGCGACGGTGGCAGGTGGAAGTCGTGGTTTCGGCGATCTGTAGTGGCGGAGGCGGCGACGGAATTGTGGATATGAATCTAAAAGTACCGATGTAAAATAGGGTAGTGTAGTTTTTAAGAATGAATGGATTTATATTGTAAATTATTTCATTAGGGTATTATAGGTATAGGGAGAGATCAAATGATAATGTTGTTTAAGTAGAGAAGAGAGAGAAGGTTGATTTTTAATTATTTTTTTCTTCTTTATTTTTCATTTTTTATTTTTTTAGGTGAAAACCCATTCCAAAAAAATTTAAAAATAAAAAATAATTCCTTACACATGTGTAGGTTTATATACCTTACACATGTCTACATATGTGTAGATCTCTACACATGTGTAAACTGTATTTTTTTATTTATTTATTAAAAAAAATGTTAAATTTTGTTTTGGAATGATTTTATGTTAAAAAAAATATAAAAAATAAAAATAAAAAAAAACAAGCTAAAGAATATTTAAAATCAACCTTCTCTTCATAAGTCACTTTCTTCCAGGATCTCTACCCTGTGGGTATCTATATCTATATTCCCTTATAATACAAACCGACTCCTTTCCGGTTACTTAATTAAGATCTTGATAAGACCAAAATACCCTTAAACAATCTTCTTTCCTAACAACTCACACACATGATTTACCAACAATGCCCCTACAATATCTGTGCAGCTTTTCCTCCTCCCCCTTTTTGGCCTTCTCTATTGGCCCCTAAAATTTCACCCCTTCATCGCCCCCACCGTCGTCAATTCTTCTCTGGCAACCATCATCATCTCCGCCACCTTCTTATTCTCTCTCTCTCTCGCTCTCTCTCTCTCTCTCTCTCTCTTTTTTTTTTTTTTTTTTTTTTTTTTTTTTTTTTTTTTTTTTTTTTTTTTTTTTTTTTTTTTTTTTTTTTTTTTTTTTTTTTTTTTTTTTTTTTTTTTTTTTTTTTTTTTTTTTTTTTTTTTTTTTTTTTTTTTTTTTTTTTTTTTTTTTTTTTTTTTTTTTTTTTTTTTTTTTTTTTTTTTTTTTTTTTTTTTTTTTTTTTTTTTTTTTTTTTTTTTTTTTTTTTTTTTTTTTTTTTTTTTTTTTTTTAATCTGAATTTTCTTTTTCATATTGTTATATTCACAGATCTTGATAGTTGTTCGCAATCCTTTCCTTTCCGATTTATAAAGGTATTAGTAATGTTGTTTTTTTTTCTCCTTTTTTGCTCAAATTGGATGATGCATATTAAAAAAAATAGGATATTGTGCTATACATATGATATTGTGATTTTTATTTTTTGCTTATATTTTTCATTTTCGTCACAGTAATTAGTTTAACAAGATAAGGCTATTAAAGAATTGATTATGCATCCCTAATTGTTAAAGATTTGTATAGATTATGGTTTGAGGTTTGATTTGCAAGAATTATGTAAGATGTTAACAAGACTTAATTCTTGATTGTTTTTGCGGTGATGAACTTCTCGAGGACTGCGGTTTTCAATGTTAACAACGTACAGGAAAGTAATCAAAAATGGTTATCGAGTATCGATGTTTAGGTAAATTACTTTATTTTACGAGTATATAATTGTAGCTAGAGGTCTCTGTTTCGACCGTTTGCTTATGAATGGAATGATTCGAGTAGTGTTTTCTCTTTAATGGGTCAAGCATTTTAAAAAAGTAGATTGCTTTCACTGTAAAATTGTAACTAAACGTATCGGTTTCGACCCGTTTGCTTATGAATGGGACCACTCGAGTACGTAATGTTCTGTCGTCAATGGGTCAGACATGTTACAAAATCAACTAAAAGGAAAAGACTCATATGGACTAAACCTCTTACATCCATTGATTTAAAAAATAAAGTTTTTCAATAAAAGGTGGTTTGGGTCAACCTGGGCTTATCTGTTTCGACGCATACCAAAATTCACATGTTACATAACCCACCCGACCCGCTCATCTTGACAACTCCATGTGTAGCATATGCATTATAGAGATCTAAAAACTGTAGGGATCTCATGTTATAACAAAGTGGTGACACAGATTCGGTTGTACTGGGTACTGTCACTCGGACTTCATTGAGCTGGTTAAACTCAATCTCATGGTTAAGACACCATGGTACTTGAGAGGCCAGGTTCCAAATTAAGATGGTTAAATCTTGATTAAAAAGTTTCGTTTTTTCTTAACTATAAATGCAGTTTTAAGTGGCTAATATGTGTCCAGACTAACATGTTGGAGGATCCGAGGATGGACTGGAGTGTATGAGGGACTAGACTTTGCTGTGGTCCTAGGAACAGGTCATTAAGTCTTCTCGAGCAGGATAAGCGTGTAATGTAACGTGTTTGTTTGAATATTTTTTATACTTTTCTTGCTTAATATTGGTGAATGCTAGCGTTTTAATTTACAATGGTAGGTTGGAGCGGTTATGATTGGAATTGACCGTATATAAATTACTACAAACTACAGTAGCATATCATAATACCAGAGTAACATATCCTACCTGATCTACTCATATAGTTACTATTTAAGTGATTTTTGCTTGAGCTTGAAATACTTACAAATTGAACTTGTGAAAAATGTGTTATCATGCATGGATCTCTTTGCATTCGTGACAATCCAACAGGCAATTTTCATTGCTACAAACCATGATGCAACTGGTAATTTGACTGATGTGCAAGCATGACCTGGGCAGGGTGTATGGCTGCTGCGGTTTGTGGGGCGACAACAAAAAGAGCCTACTATAGTTGGAAAACCGTCAGTAAATAGTCGTTCTTGGCAATATCGATTTTCTTTTTCCTCTGACATAAACTTATTTTTGTGTTATGTATTTGCTACCATTGTTGAATACTACATTGTTTAGATTGTGAATTTGTTTTTGTATGATTTCGTTGCATCGTGTGTGTATTATGTTACATACAACCCATGAGTTTGTTCGTAAATTCACGCAACAGAAAGACACCGTCACATTTAACTACCAGCGTTTTTAGAGACACCGCTGCAACGCGCGGGTACCCTTATAGTATTAAATAGAGAGATTTAAACTAATAAATTGAAATTAAGGGAAAAATAGAAAGATTGACTGCTTTTTCGAAAGAAAAAAAAAGAGGCTTTTTGTTTTAATATGTATATTAAAATATCATATGTTGCAAAGGACTTGTATTTCCAAAAAAAAAAACGCTTCCTACTCGATGGATGACATCAGGCAAGTGCAATAGAAGGAACTGTGTTGAGTCCTTGATTTTGAAGCGTCCCTGATTATTTTTAAAATGTTTAAAATTAATTGATGTAAAAAGAAGTGTATAGTTATTTTAAAAGTTGATAAATTTATATTTTAAATTATTTTACTAAGAGTACTGTAGGTATATAAGATGGAGAGCCTTAGATCATCAAATAAAAATTAGGGTCAAATTAGGAAGATTGTTTGTTTTTTATCGGAAAAAGCTTCATGCTCGATGGAGATCAGGCAAGTGTAATACAGGGAACTGTGTTGGGTCCTTGATTTTGAGGCATTCTTGATTATTTTTAAAATATACTAGCACGGTACCCGCGCAAAGTGGCGGCGGTAGCGGCAACGGTGGTTTGGTGGTGGTGAAGGAGAGGTTGATGTAAATGTAATTAATGTAAAGATGGTGGTGGAGATATTTTAGAATGGTCAATTAGAATCAACATGAAGTAGATAAATTTTATGGGAGTTACCCTAACATGACTAGTCATGTTAGGGTAATCTTGACCCTTAGATGAAAATCAAGGGTCAAGATTCATAGATGGTCTTTGAATCTTGGCCCTTGATGATGCGTAAATCACGCGACAAACGACAGCGGAAGACTATTTTTGGTATTTTCTGGATTTTATATGAAACAAACAATAAAACGAGACAATAAAATTAGAATGATAGATAAAAGAATCCACCACCAAGACTCGTAAAGGCCAAGCCACCGGAATCAAGGATAAAGGAAACACTCCGCCCCCACCACTACAATCGATAAAGGTCTAGCCACCACGATTATAGATAAAGGAAACCGAAGATTTAAAAGACCTCACCACAATATTTGATAAAGAACCAAATTGGTATCAGAGCCAGGTTCTTTAAAAGGTTTCTTAATCTTTTAATCCGTGGGTTTTTGTTGTTTGTTCGTTTGGTTCAGATTCAAAAGAGGTTATCATAATCTTTTTAGTCTTTTGGTGTTTGTTTCTTTGTTGAAAATCTGTTTGGATAAAGTTGTCTCATAGATCTGAATGTATTTATTCTTGAAAATCTGGTTTCCAATCTCAGATATGATTTTTCTTGTTTAGATCCATTTTTGATTATTTTTCATTTGGATAATAGAAATGGGTTATAATAGAAATCTTGCTTTAGAAAATATTCGAAGAGATAGACAACTTAAATCTCTCGAAAAACAAATGGAGATAATTTTAGATGTGTTGGAAAAGCATGTGAGAGAAACAAAAAAGAAAAATTCTCGTAGAAACTCACTCATTGCAATTTAAATCTTATGGAGATTAGATCAGTCCCTAATTCTTTCAAAAAGATAAAAGTTGAAGTCGATGTTGAACAAGAGCCTATTTATGATAAGAAGAAATAAGTGATGTCGCTGATAACTTTTTGCTCTTCAAGAGAACTGATCATTCACTTGATATGGATGACGTTCAGCAAGAAGATGATTTTTCCAACCATGTGTTTATGATGACGATGGTGAAGAAGTAATTGAAGCTGACCTTGATGATTTCTTGCTGAATCGGAATGCTAATCATTCTCGTGAAGTTAGTGTTGATGAATCCCAGCAAGGAAGTGTTAGCCAGACTTGTTTTTGTTATGTTACTAGCGAAAAAGAGTCCATAAGAGCTGCTGGTGATAAATCATCGCTGATCCAAGAAGCCCAGCAAGTAGTACATTCGACTGGAACTCTCACTGATGAAGTCCAGCGAAAAGTGTACTCCAGTGAAGCTTTTACTGATGAAGATCCAACTGAAGATCCAACTAGAGATCCATCAGTTGAAGTTCAACAAGCAATGTCTATATGCCTGAGGAAGAACTCCATACCTACTCAGTCACTACCAGACACAACTCAATGGCTTAAGGAAGGCATAGGGGTAACAACTACAAACCGAGCACTTGTGTTTAATTCCAGATTCGATTATTATGGTATGGGTTTTTGTGCTATTCCTATAAATGCTCGAATTTTGATGCTTGATAATGATTATCATGATAGCCACTTGAACACTAGTTCATTTTGTGTGCGAGAGAAGCAAGTCACTCTTAAATCTTTACTACTTGATGAGGTGATTAAAGCTGAAGTGATTTCATTATTTGTTCCTGCTGATATGTTTAAGTATGATAAGGCCATAGTATGGGCTGAAGCGTCCAGTTTGTTAACACTTCAGAAAACTGGTCTATATACTCTAACTGGTGAAACCCATGATGACTATTCACCGATAAAAACTGATCTTGTTAAGTCCCGAAATGAATTGAAATGTGAGTTTAGAGAAGGGTTACAAACAGTTTCTTATGTGTTTGATCTTTGTGAATTGAGGAAGTATGTTGAAATGCCCCATTTTGTTACACTAACTGATAAGTTGCATGACATCGATGCATTCTTCAAGGCTGATTTTCAGCAACAGTTCAGATTGGAATTAAGAGCTGAACCGATGCATATAGTTAGAGAAGCTGTTAAAAGATATGCTTATGTGTTCATTCATTTTGAGGGTAGAAAGAATGTTGAAAGTTCCTACCTGAGAGCTAATTTGTTTGCTGATTTTAAAACCACTCAGCAACACTTTTCATTCGATCTTGAAGCCAGTGGGAAGGTTAAATGTAAAATGAAGACTAAGGTTGAAAATGAATTATTTGTTAGTCTAGCTGGGTATAGAAAAGGTTTAGAAGATGACACTTTTGTTTGTTTTCATTTTATGGGAAGAAAGATAGCTGAAATGTTATGCTCATTAAAGCATCTGGAATCTGATCCCTGGGATGACTTTAGAATCAATCAGCAACATGTAAGGTATGATCGTAAGGTTGATTGGGCAGTTAGATGTAAAATGAAGATGGAGGTTTGTGTGGTTAGTCCTAAGGGTGCGAAACAACATGCTATGATTAAGATTAGAGCTAATTGTAAGATCATTCGTAAGAAAAAAAGGAATCATAATGTGGTGTCTCCAGAAGTGTTTTCTGGTCACTCGAGACAAATTTTTGTCACTCTAGAAAATCATGAGTTGCTCAGTACATTAGCATTTAAAGTGAAAGGCAATCTGATTGTAGTATGTACTGGAAGTTATTTGAACTTTCCAATTCTGGTCTTTGATAGTTTGAGAAGGCAGAAATTGTTCAGTGATGGAAACTCGAGACCTTACTTTAAGGACTTGAGGACAAGTCCCAAAAAAGAGGGAGAGAATGATGCGGAAATGTCCAGGTTCATTGAACTGACTAATACCACTAAACTGAATAAGTCATCTGAACTGAAAGGAGTTTCTGAACTGAAAGAAGTTTCTGAAATGAAAGGAATTTCTGAGCTGAAAGGAGTTTCTGAGCTGAAGTCATCTGAACTGAAAGAAGGTTCTGAACTGATAATGCCATCTGAACAAACCTCGTTGAAACAACTTCAGTCGACCACGTTCAGTAAACTGGTCAGCACCAGATGTGACCAGCAACTGCTCAGATCAGAAAGCAAAACACTTCAGCAACAAGTCTTCAGTAACTTCATTTCAGTAATGCTACTGACCAGTGACCAGTTGCCAGTTATCAGTTCTCAGTCATTCACTTTAGTGGCCGATTTCAGTTTGAGTTTCAGCAATAACTTGTCTCAGCAAGTATCCATCAGTCATGAAGCATATCAGTCTTGTTTGAGCAACCTTTTAGCTAACACTCCTCCAGTGGCATGTCTCTCCAGATGACTGCTCCAGATGGATGCTCCAGTGACCACTACTGAAGGTCCTCCAGTTGCAAGCTCTAGATGACTGCTCCAGATGGATGCTCCAGTGACCACTACTGAAGGTCCTCCAGTGAAGTGCTCCAGATTTTATCTCTAGTGGTGGTCCAGATCTATGTTCCAGTTGCCAAATAATAAAGTCCCCACTGAAGTCGTTTGTGGGCCCAATAAAGAAGAATGTCAGTTGTTAAGGAAGGCGCGTGTGACGTTTCTAACAATATTATGGGACCACTTGCAGGGAATGTTTCTAGAAGCTTACGTGTCCATGTCTTATTGGTCCAAACTAGTTAGTAGCTTGCACATGACAGCTTTTATGTATTATTTTATTATTTCATCGTTAATTCCTAGGTAGAGCATATGGCTATAAATAGAGGTTTATCTCTCATTTGTAAGTTAGTGATGTTGAATGAAATTAATAGAGCAGCCTCTATTTCTTACAAAAATCTTCTTTTACCTTTATAGATCTTTTGATCTTGGTGATTAGGAGTGACCCCTTTATCAATATTTGTGGTGACTTGTTCTTTATCAAATATTGTGGTGAGGTCTTTTAAATCTTCGGTTTCCTTTATCTATAATCGTGGTGGCTAGACTTTATCGATTGTAGTGGTGGGGCGGAGTGTTTTCTTTATCCTTGATTCCGGTGGCTTGGCCTTTACGAGTCTTGTGGTGGATTCTTTTATCTATCATTCTAATTTTATTGTCTCGTTTTATTGTTTGTTTCATATAAAATCCAGAAAATACCAAAAATAGTCTCCCGCTGTCGTTTGTCGCGTGATTTACGCATCACTTGATTTTCATTCAAGAGTCAAGATTTCTCTAACTTAACTCAAGTTGGGGAATTAACTTGAATAGATAGATTTAATGGAAAATTAATTTTTTCAAGTATAAAAAAAATCACATGTGAGATTTTCTAGAATACATAAATATATTGAGAGTGATATATTCACTAATATTTTTAACCATCCACAATAATATTTGTTTTATACAGTTTTAACACTAATTTTTAAATGAGAAATAATTAATTCTTCTAATATGATAGCCTAAAAATCCTCCTAGATGAAGACATGTGGAAAAATCAGGGGGTGAGATTTGGAAAGAGAATTAGTGGTATCCACATGTCACCATCTAAAGCTATTAGAAGGATTTTTAGGCTAATTTTTTAGGAGGATAAATCATTTTCCTTTTTAAATAAATACGTGTAGTTTTTTCAGTTCATGGGGTCTACTTTTTCATCCTTTCGGCTCTAAACTAATAATAGAATATACAGTAGAACCTCTATAAATTGATATTCGATAAATTAATAACCTCGATAAAACTAATAATTTGTCCGGTCCCAACTTGGAACCAGTACAAAATTGGACCCCAATCAATAAAATAATAAGATAATAACTTTTTTGAAATCTCAATGTATTTATATTGGTCCCAACGAAACTATAAATTAATAATTATTAGGATCTTTCAAATTTTAAGATTGCTTAGTAAAAAGCCACTTATTTTTTTGTTGAACTTCGAATCTATATTGAGTTTATCTTTAAATCTTCTCATTGTACTCAAGAGTTGCGACATTGTTTTTTTATATTGCTACAAAAAGTTGTGAAGAGTTGTTGTCGTTTACAATATTTTTTTTGTAAAGTTATTGGATCATCCTCAACTTCATCATTAACCAGATTTTGAATGATTTCGCCATAATTTCTTTAACTTTGAATCTCATAATCATCAAGATAAATAAGCAAGTGATTCATATCCATTTTGTGTTGATAATGTATACTCGTAATTAAGTTCTCAAGCTCACGAATGTCTTCTCCACAACTTACATCGTAAAACCTCTTTAAATTAATGAAATCTTAATTTATCAATATAATAATATCTCGTTAAATTGATAAAATAGCTCGGTCCCGACATTATTAATTTATAGAGGTTTTACTGTACACGATTAGCTTCACTTGTCCATATAGGATTATTAACATTGTAAAAATAGGTTAAGATAAAATGATATTTTTGAATCGTAGTACAAGGGTTGAAATCGTTTTGACTTGATCAACTTGAGGGAATTAATCCCTTTGTATTAGAGACTTTGATCAACGTGAGACTCTCGTGTCAGTCTCGATACCAACGGTAGCGGCCCTGAAAATCACTAAAACATGGTACCAATTTCGTTTAAATGGAATTCGATACCACCTTACCATTTTCTTGGACCATGGTCCCAAATTCCGCGAACCAACAAAAATGGGTACTGGTCTCGGTCCCCATCCCATTTGGAATTTTGTACCACTTCACGATATCATTATCGAAACATTACCGGGATTTGGCAAATTACGTATATTCATAGTTGTTATCGCGTATGACACATATATAATACATTTATATAAACATTATAAAATAAGTTGAAATGTATGATTAGAGCTTAAAATAGTAGAAAAAAAATCATATGAAGAGGAAAAAGAAAATCTAAATAAATGTGCATATATTGATCTATTTATCCGGTGGTTATAACATGACTTTTATTTATTTATTTTCTTTTTTCTTTTCTACAATTACCAAAAAGATATACTATTTATGTTAGTTTTCGCATTAGATAATGGTAAAAAAAATAAAAAATTAGAAAGAGCATAATTTTTATGAATTAGCAAAACAAAAAGTAGTATTTAATTTTTAACACTAAATTTGGTTCTTAGATTCTGGAATATTTGTTATCGTTTTCTAAAGCGTTTTTAAATCAGATTATAATATATATATATATATATATATATATATATATATATATGTATATAATAGTATGTAGTAAATATATATATATATATATATATATAGGGTAAGGTTCATGTGAGAACTATTCATATATGAACATAGGTAATTATAAGTATAACTTGATAGTTCATATGTGAACGAATATGTTCACATATACCATTCACATATGAACATCAAGTTATAATATAGAAGTTCTCATGGTTCTTCCAATTCAAATGGTTCTCACATGAACCTTTTTCCTATATATATATATATATTTATATATAATGTACTATTAAAGTTATGATATTTTTTCTTGGAGAAAAATGAATTTTCAAATGGGCGTTTAGTTGGGGAAAACACCTCTTATTTTTCATTTTTCTAGCTAAATCATCTCCCCAACTTGTTTTTCATTTTAGTTTTCGAAAAAAACATGTAAAACAGAAAAGGCGTTCAAATCATAATTTTTCAAAAATATTTTCTAAAAAAACATAAAACATTGTTTTCACTTTTTTATGAAAAATTAGAAAACATTTTTTTTAATTTTTTTTTTGAACGGCAAAAATATTATATTAATATAAAGACCAACTAGCAAGGCGCTAAAGATCAATAGTACAACATTCTAGATATACAACGAATTACACAATCTGGAACCTTCTCAAAACTTTAACTGCAAAGATTGCAAAAAGGTTGAAAAAACTTGTGCCAATTACGGTTACCCAAGACACAAGAAAAAACCCCATCCACGAAGGCCGAGCCAACGGTTTTCACTTCGTGATGTTTTTGATGCAATCTCATACAAGTTTCGAGGACCGAATAACACTAACAACTCACGAGTAAAAAGAAACAACTCGTAAGCTTGAAACCAATTAACAAAAGGGAAGACCAATGCATTATACTCTAGAAAAAGGACCCGTGTTCCAGCACTCCCAAGAAATCTTCTTACGACCACGGATATTAATCCATAAATGAGAGGTCGACATGATAGAGTTGAAAATGAACAAGCAACTTTCACGAACATCATTATGAAAAACATTGTTTCTCGCTTTCCAAATATACCACTACCAGGTGAATAGAATAGCTTCAAGTGTGTGTCGGACTGTAGGAGAAGTATTAATATTGTTGCACCAATTCAATACATCTTCAGGTGGTAATTTTGGGATATCATAATTCGTCCATGTAGATAGCAGCTTCCTTGTTTCATCTGTGGTATTACAAGTATGGAAAATATGATCATTAAACTCGACCCCATTCGAGCAAAATTGACAGCCGAAAGTATTAACGTCGATCCCTTTTGCAAACAAATTGATGGTGGTGGGTAAGCAATCACGTCTCATCCTCCAAATGAAGAAATTAATCTTCTTGGGAACAAGGGTGTTCCACATAGTCTTTAGGTCGTTCCTGATGGGCAGCCGATGATGATCAATACATTGACGAAGACCAGCAATACAAAAGTCTGATTTACCATTTAAGTTCCAAACCCAGCAATCTGGTTTATTATTATCCAGACTCATAGGCAGTTTACTAACCATTTGTTGGAGTGTTTCCTTTTCTCGATCACTTCTAAGGGTTCTTCTCCATTTCCATTTCCAATTATCATTCTCTCTACGGCTACTAATAGTACAATCTTTATCCATATCAAGAGCAAATAGCCTCGGATAAGATTGTGCAAGAGTAGTGTTGTCGCACCAAGTGTCTTTCCAAAATTTCGTGTGCAAACCGTTCCCAACTTTGCGACTGATGATGTTGGAATTTATTTGAGGAATTTCGTGAACAGCCTTAACAACTTCAACTATTCTATACCAAATTCCTTTATTCTTGGCAGTGAGATTGGAGAAACAATGAGCCCCATGGATGGCTGAAACAACACGAACCCACATATTTTGAGGTTCTGTTAAGGCCCTCCATCTCCACTTATATAGGAGCGCATGATTCATGGCCTCAAGACTGCCAAAACCCACTCCTCCATCTTCTTTTGCAGCAAGAACGGAACCCCACTTTACCCAGGCGATCTTTCTCTTATTTTTCGACCCCCCCCCCCCCCCCAAAAAAAAAAAAAATTAGATCGAAGTGCCTCTAGAATACTGTTTACCTTCTTAGGCATCCGAAAAATAGACAAGAAATAAATCCCAAGAGAACCTAAAACCGAAGTAACAAGGGTGGCTCGACCTCCTATAGAAAGCATGTTTGCTTTCCATTTAGAAAGTCTTTTCTGGAACTTCAAGATAACCGGTCCCCAAGTGTTAATCCGCGAAGAGCTACCTCCAATTGGTATACCGAGATATTTAAAAGGAAGAGATTCAGCCTTACAACCTGCGACTTGAGCCATGTTTTGAACCTCAGAATCCGAAACTCCAATTCCAATTATGGACGACTTTTCAAAATTTATTTTAAGGCCGGAAACAAAATAGAAAAACTTGAGAGCTGTAGCAATGACATTCAGGTTTTCCTTGGACCATTCACCCACTAACATGACGTCATCTGCATAAAAAAGATGAGACACAAGAGTGTTATTGATGTTAGCACTTTTAAAGAGCCGATCTCTTACCAGATTATCAATAGCCACGTGAAGACCCTCCATGGCAATAATGAAAAGGAAAGGTGCCATAGGATCTCCTTGACGTAAACCTCTTTGAATAGGGAACTCATCTGTCGGACTGCCATTAACAAGCACGGAAGATCTCGCAGAATGTAAACATGCCTTAATCCACCGAATCCATTTATTCCCAAAATTCATAGCCCGGAGAATAGTAAAAAGAAAGTCCCAAGAAAGAGAGTCGTAGGCCTTGGCAAAATCAATCTTAAATAACATGAGTCGTTTCCTCCTCTTTTTGTACCAATCAATGACCTCGTTTAAAAGAAACGGACCATCTAAAATCTGCCTACCTTTAATAAATGCCGACTGAACAGGGCTGACAAGAGAATCAATCACTTTAGCAAGTCGATTAGCCAAAAGTTTAGAGACAATTTTATATTGGATTCCAATGAGACTAATAGGCCGAAATTCAGACATAGTGACCGGATTACTAACTTTTGGGATCAAAGTAATAAAAGACGAATTGCACCCAACGGGTATGATCGCTCTCTGGTAAAAATCAGAAACCATATTAAAAATATCATCCTTCAACAGGTCCCAATGTCGTTTAACAAAAGCGAATGAGAAACCATCCGGTCCCGGCGCTTTTTCTCCACCACATCCCCACACGACAGATTTTACCTCTTCCATTGAAAACTCGGCTTCAAGATTATTTACTTGCGATCCATTTAGTGATTTAAAACTAGACTCATCCACTTGAAAAGAAATACCTTCAAAACTCTTGAATTTATTTGCAAAGTGATCCCGAAATGAATTTTTGATGGCCACCGGGTCGTTAGTCCAGTTGCCATTACACTTAATTCCTTTTAAGGTTCCTGAAATTCTTTTTTTATTGATGATTGCATGAAAAAACTTGTAGCTTTCATCTCCATCAATGCTCCACTTGACCTTGGCTTTCTGTTTCAAGTCACAGTTATGTTGATAGTCCAACATATTAAGCTCAGTAACTAGCGATCTCCTTTTCTGGTACAATGAGGCACTTCCGCCACCTGATGTAATTTGCTTGTCGACCAAAGCAATTTCTTTAGTAACGTCATCTCTAGTTCGAGCCATACACCTATCTTTGCGCCACATTTTAACATCCGCCTTGAGCATTTTGAGCTTATCTTTAAGACGATCCAAAGCATTCCTATTTAGTCCCCCATTTGATTTTTTCCAGCTAGTAGTAACCACTTTATCAAACCCATCAATGTCAAGCCAAGAGTTGTAAAATTTAAAGGGGATAGGACCATAATCGAGAGACATTTGCTTTAGTAGAAGAGGGCGGTGGTCAGATAGTATGTCATCAAGAGCTTCAAGAGACAAATCACTAGCAGTGACAAGGAAATCATGGTTAGTAAAGAATCGATCAATTCTGCTCGCTTTTGAACCATTAGTAGTTACTCTAGTATACTTGTGTCTGCCCAATGGTAAGTCGATCAGGTGACCAGAGTCAATGAATTTATTGAAGTTTTCCGCATTTACTTTAGAGAATAAAGACACCAAACGATCGTCCACATGCCTAACCGAGTTAAAATCCCCGTAAATAAGATATTTCCCTTTGTTTACTTCCATGAAATTCAAGATTCTATCCCAAAGCTCAACTTTCTCATGCTCTATTTGAGGTGCATAAACATTTACCATAAAGCAGATCATGTCGTTGCAAACCCATTTTCCTTTTACCACTAAAAATCTATCAAAAATAAAAACATCTTCTTTGATAAATGACAAGGGGTCCCAGATGGAAATTAATCCACCAATGACCAATGGATAACGATTCAGCAAAATCATAACAATAATTACCCCAGAGACTTTTTACCCGAAATGAATCCGATACTGGCATCATGGTCTCCTGAATAGATAAGAAATTGATGCGATATTTATGCAGAATTCCCCGAAGTTTTCCACGCTTTTTGTCACACCCTGTTCCACACATGTTGTTTTTTACAACTAAACACACCATAATCTTTTACCCTAATTATTTTTGAATGATGAGAACCTTCCAAACTTTATATGAGTTAGAAAAATATTTTATGAGTTAGAAAAAATATACATTGTAAATTATTTATATTATTAATTACTTTCAAGGGCTTAGTCGTCAGTTAATTTGATTTCTTTAGAATTGGTTTCAATTTCAAACCTTGTTAATTAACATCGTGTGATGGTCAAGAAATGGTTAGAAAACTAGAAAAAGTGTGTGAATAATAAAGAGGTATAGGTTCTAGGTTCTACCTTTGTTTACACTAAATCGAAGTTACACCAACCTTTCCACGTAATTAAACCATTGTTCCTCTATTCTTATACCACATACAAGTCTTAATACCCATACGATGTACGGTAACTATATAGATTGTATCATAAAGAAATTCGAATATGCCACATACATGATTCGTGAGTATAAAATAAACAGTAATGATAAATATAATATATGTTTAGTTAGAGTTTTGGATTTATCTTAAATTTTTACAATTACATCAAAATCGGAACTTGTAAGCATAATGGATGACGGCAAATAGCCTTGTGATTTCGGATCGTAAACTCAAATTTTTGAAGTCTTCATATTAATAACTTATTATAAGTAATATAAGAAATATAATTTGAAGAATTGGGAAAGAAAAAAAGACAATTTTATTAGTGAGAAAACGATCAATCAAATAAGGTTATAATGTGTTTTGTATCTATAAGCCAAGAGTTAGAGTTTAATTCTAAGTCTAATAAGGAAATTAAATCTATATACAATTAAAAAAACTAATTTAATAAAATAAATAAATTAAAAGGACACGTGTCGATCAAACATTACGCCACGTATCGTTTCAAGAACATCTCAATCATGTTTTAGTTTATTGTGGATATCTCAATGACTTAATACGTTGAACAATCTTCTCGGTCTCGATCCTTCCTTGAGAAAAACCTTTTCCAATTCTTGTCGACATAAACCATTAGCCTTTGTGTGTTGTGGCCCACTACGTCAGCCTTTTGGGTCACCATATAGCACGAGATTATCATCTTAAAACATTTTCCAATTCTTCATCCTTATCGTATGTCGTTTCCTATACCCTATACGGCCTACCCAAATACCGAAAACATTAAACTGGGATATATTCCATGTGTTACACACCTCTATAATATACACCATGAATTATTGAGTGGCGTGTCACTAACTGATCCGGAGAAACTAATTAAAAAACATGACTAAATCTATCTGACTTATGTTCAAAAATAAATCTATCTTGACTCGTTAACACACTACAAATAATATCAAAATTATTCACATTATTAGTTAGCGTAAACAAATTATTAAAATTTATCACGCTTTTATATATGTAAGACTATATTGAACTAAAAGTGTGTAAAAATTTATCTACACTGAGAATTAGAAAGTTTTAAAAATCCACAATTATCCACACTACAAATAATAGTTAGTGCAGGAAAAAATGGTGTGACAACTTAAATATGAAAATCCACATCTAAAATTGTGGATTTTTAAAACTTTACACTTTTTACTGTAGATAAGTTTCTACAAACTTTTAGTAATATAGTTTTACACACATAAAAGCGTGACAAACTTTTATAATTTGTTCACGTTAATTAATAGTGTGGATAATTGTAAATTATTTGTAGTGACAAGTCGTGTTTAAGGAAAGGTTTAAAAACATTAACAAGATATTTCGATTAAACTAAGTACATTATATAAGTCAAGAAAACTTTTCAACTATCATATCTTGACTAGAGCTATCTTTTCTATATAATTTATAAGTTATGAAACATTTATTTATCAACTTATGGTTAAACTTAAATGTTCCATATGGTCTGACGAATGACGTACTTGTGAAGGGAATTTTTGCGTGATTGGTGTCTACAAAGTAGTTTTTGTTGGGGAATTTCGCTATAAACGAACAGATAACCGGATATAATCAATCTTTGAAGGCACGTAAACGCTTTCAGATTGAATCAATTTGGCGGCTCACCCAAACTATTCAATCGGATACAATCAAAGATTAAGAACGTTTTGTGTGTATGTGTTTGAGAGAAAGAACCAGTGAGAAAAGAGAAAGAATGATCAGAGAATTAGGATACGGGATGTATATATCGATATATATAAATCTGTTGTCCCAAAAACTGCCTAATTGGCAGTTAATTATAAGGTTTTCCGAATTTCCAATTTTGGTCCCTCAAGTTCCGAAAAATAAATTTTCGACCCCAGCCAGGGGTCTGCCCCTTGGACCCAGCCAGGGGCTCTGCCCCTTGGACCCCGCCAGGGGCTGCCGCCCCTTGGACCCCGCTCCCAGGGGCGCTGCCCCCGGACCCCCGTACCTTAAGGTCATAATAAATTCAAATAGGTGTGCACTCCGCACCTGCAATCCTATATGATGTATTATTATGACGTTACTGATCAAACAAGTTAACCTAATTACACTAAAATATCCAACAATCCTCCCCTATTTTAGTGTAATCCATGATTAACTAAAAGCCATCTCAAACATTCAAACTTTTGCATAAATGAAATGTCGTAACGATTGAATTTCACATTAGTACATTACACATTCCGAATATTCAAACTTCAGGGTGTCGTAACGATTGAACCCTGGGAACTCTGTTGAATACACGAAGATAATGTACACAAACGTTTACACACATAGTAGTTCTATCTTGACATATGTTTTACTAGCCTATGTCCCTATCCTTCATAAGCATGTCAAAGACAAGTCCCAGCTTCTTGAAGCGGCTAAACTTCATGCTCATATAGGTAGCTCCTTTAATCTTGCACCTGCATATGCAATTTGTCAAAAGAGCTATTAAGAATATAAACATTCAACCTCCTTATCTTGCAGGTCTGAACACATACCTTGGGATGAATCTTTAAATGTGTTCCAATCTCCAATCATCAAGCCTTCCACATTGAATTCAGCATCTAGCGTCATACTAATTGGAATTAGTTTCTTCTAAAGGTTTTTCTTTAAAACACTCAAGAATTTCAGGAATTATAGCCTCATGATTTTCTTTTTCGTTTTATGTGCAGGGTGACTGAAAAAATCATATGACTCATCCATTAACTCATAGTTAAAATAGACTTTTGCACCCTTCTTTAGAAAATCATCATCCTCAAAATCACTATCATTTGGTCTCACAAACTGGTCAGTCATCCCACATCTCAAATAAGATTCCTTATATAATGATGCGACTTCTTCTTGTGCTTCAAGCAAAAGTTTTGGATTGACATAACCCAACCCTGAAGTGAATATTGTTTCCGAATTTCTTGGCCTATTCAAAAATATTTGTTGATATGAACGATTAATCTTATACAACTTTTCTTGATAAGATTTGATTTCAGCTTTAAGCTCATCATTTTCTTTATCAAGTTTTTGTTTAAGAGAATCTTTTATACAACACTCATATTTTAGGTCAGAAATTTTGTTTTCAAATTCCTTCACATCAGGGATAGATTCTTTCAATTTCACATTTAAAGACTCAATGTCCTCAGCCAAAGCATTTGCTCGAAACATCTCATTGGTCTTTTCAACTTGTAGTTGTCTGACGGTCTTGCTCAGCTCAAGAACTTTGGTCTCAAGTTCTTGTTTTTCAAGATGCAATTTACTACCTAAAGGCTTACACCCAGGTGGTAAATCAGCCAATTTCCAAGTATTATTGTGCATGATAGAGTCAATCTCATCTTGGATTGCCTCTTTCCAGAATGCAGCATCCCTTGAAGCCATAGCTTCACTGTAGGTCTTAAGATCATCATCAACATTAAAACAATATTTGTAAGTGCACATCTATGTCAATAGCAGTCTAGATTGTTTGGGCTTATATTGTTATATGTCTTTGTAATGTGATTGTCATTAATGAACTTAGTATTATGCATAGAATACTAGATTAAGTTGAAGTATTGAATGTGTAATAAATCTGCTAAGTGTGAAATGCGACCTCGCATTTCACATAGGGAATACGACTCCGTATTTGCAGGGTCAAATACGAGGCCAATCACAGAATGCGACCTCGCATTAATGACGGGCTGGGCTGGATTTGCGAGGCCAACTCGCTGAAGCCCATGTCAGGTGTTTCCTATAAATACCGAACCCTAACAGAGTTTAGGGTTGAACATTTGTCGAAATTTCGAGCATACTTGTGCAGGTTAAGTCGTCAAAGGTTGTTCCGCTAGCCCGAAAAAGATCTGCGAGGCAGCAGGTGATCTAGGGGCTTATTGTTGATCACCAAGTTATAGTGAGGGATTCTGCACCTCAAGATAACTGGAGCAAGCTATTAACGATCCGTACCAGGGGACTTACAATTGGTATCAGAGACTCTTGGTTTCATACCGGAAGGTTATAGCTTGTTGGTGATAGACAATATTGATTTAGGGTCGTTTAGACGTGATTCTTTCACGAGTTTACGATCGGAAATCTTGTTTGTGACCTCTATTTGTATTTGCAGCAGTCGAAGGTGTTATTGTTGGTTTTTAGGGTTTCGAATTCAAGAGATCTAAGGATTCCAGCATCGTTTGCGACCTCGCGGGCTCGTATTACCTCATCCAGCTCGTATTGCGACCTGGGTAGCTAATTACAACCTCGCCAGTTCAATTGCGACCTCGTATTTCGTTTGCGACCTCGTGAGCTCTTTAAGACCTCGCCAGTTTAATTACGACCTCGAGTATTTAATTGCGACCTCTGCATTTCTTTACGACCTCGTGAACTTTTACGACCTCGTTTATTTTTTGTAAACAGTTCGTGAATTTTGCTAGCTCGGAGAAAATGACGTCTCAATTACCCGCAAATTATCAATCTTTGCTGAATCAACTAATTCTGATGGATCACGAAACCGGAAAGGCCAATTCACCGCCCAAGTTAATAAGCCTTGATAGATATTTCAGCTGGAAAGGTAGATTCGAGTCATATTGCAGGTTAATGGATGTGAGGATGTGGATATGTATTGTTAATGGTTATGTTCATCCCACTGTGCAAAGTGACAAAGAACCTACTGGTTCTGGTGGTGGAAAAGCGGCTTCGTATGAGCAAATGACTGTCGATCAAAAGAAAGACTACGAAGCAGAAAGTAAAGCTTTAGGATCACTCTGAATAGCTCTGTTGAGTCCCAATGTTAATTGTAAATTTAATGATGACAAATCTGACCTATAAACACTTAGTAATCTTTTGGTTCTTGTAATCTGATCTGGGTCAGACTAAGCTGACACACCTTACGATCTGTCTCTGACCCAGATCATGCTTCATACTTGTAATTGTAAAATCTTATGGAAGCAAGTGTTATTCAAGCTGCATCAAATTGTATTAGCATTCAGTCCAAGTCGAAGAGGAGGATTGAAGATAGAAGACCAAGATGTTAGTGGAAGACAGCTTGGATTAGCAGTCAGCTTGGAAACACTTAGGCAGATTGGTGCCTTGACAAACGGCCCAATCTGTGTCTGACAATCAAGTGAAGATAACAATCTGGATTGAAGATAAGGACAAATGATGTGACTAGGAAGAATCCTAGGATCCAGGTTGGTGGTTGTTTACATATGCGTGTCCATACTCCTATTGGTAGATGAAGAATGTGCGTCAGTACGTGGGGGGACCACAAGTACCATGAAAGGCACGATTGATTATTCCTTCATCAACCACTAAACGAATTACACGTAGCTGCAACGGACACCTAATGAATGAGCGCTTGTGCCTATAAAAGCCTCATTCATGGATTGCATATGTGTGGCATTTCTGAGAATCATTCTTCACACAAGTTTCTCTGCTCTTACACACAGCTTAGTCTGTACGAGATCAGCTTGGGCTGATTCTCTTGAGCTGAAACTAATTGATTGTTTGTCACTTCATAGGGTTGTTTAGATATCTATAGGCTATCTTTATTCCGCAACAACCCTGTAATTCTTTGTATAGATTATTTCTTAATTAAGGATTACATTTGAAAACTACAATCTGTGTTCAAGAATGTTTTGATTCCTTTACTGCTTTACTGTTTTAATGATTCCTGCACTTTACTTACTTGCTTGATATTCTTTATCTGAATCTTAAAACATTTTGTGTTTAAAAGTTTGTAAAGATTGTGGAAAGTTGTATTCACCCCCCTCTACAACTGTGTGTTCAATATACTTTGGTATATTGATACACCGTGGGACGTATCAATTGGTATCAAAGCCAAGTTGAGAATTAACTTGACTTGATCCTTGCATATTTTCATTTATAGTAAAGCGTAATGTCATGATAATGGTTCTTCAACCCGACCACCCATGTTTGACAAAGATGATTTCAGTGGGTGGAAAGGTAGATTGTCTTTGTTCCTTGAATCCATCGATAACAATATGCCTGACATCCTTACGGATGGTCCTTATGTTCCTACACAAACCATTGTGGTAGAAGCTGTGGTCAGGGAAGGTCAACCAACCATTCCTGCCGCAGTCAAATCTATAGTTAAGGACAAGGCAGATTGGGGGGATGAGGATAGGAGGTTGGCAAACTTGGATGTGAAGGCTAGAAATTTCATTGTCCAAGCTGTGCCCAAAGACCTTTACCATTCAATTAAAATGTATTCAACAGCAAAGAAAATGTGGGGTACATTAACTGTTATGTTTGAGGGTTGCTCTACCTCCATGGAATCCACAATTATTACATTGACCAGGAGGTATGAGAGATTTTTCTCTTTGAGAAATGAATCCTTGACTGACACTCATACCCGCTTTAATGCTTTGGTAAATGATTTAGCTGCTGTTGGAATTAATAAGAAAAATGAGGTTTTAAAAAGCAAATTTCTTGATTCATTACCACCCAAATGGAACAACTATATTTCATCTGTTAAATTAAGTTCTGTTTATCATGATCTTGATCTCTCTGGACTTTTTGGTTTGCTTCATAACCAAGAATGTTCAGAGGCTGAAAAACTAATTGCTCTGGGTGATTCTTATAGTCAGCCTGCTGCTGCACTTGTTGCTTCTATGACTGAACACCCTAGTTCAATTAGTAATGAGATCATTCCTTGTGTTAATGATGATATTCCTGTGATGTCAAATCCTAACTCTGTTTATGCTGAATCTGAATGTGATGAATCTGATGGTGATGAACTAGCTAATGAAGTAGCTATGTTGGCTGAAAGGATCAGAAGGAGATCCTTTAACAAGTTTAAAGGAAAAGGAAGAGGTGGCCAAGCTGATAAAGCTAAGAAGCCATTTGATATGTCCAAGGTTACTTGTTACAAGTATGGCAAGACTGGACATATGGCTGGTGATTGTAGATCCAAAGAAACTGCTCAAGCTATGCCAGCCAAAGGTGGAAGAGGTGAAAAATACTCTAAGCTCAAGACAAAGTACAAAGCGTTGAAAGCACAAGTAGTTGAGCTGACTGAGAAGGTGAACAGAAATGAGAAGAGTCTGGTAGCCAAATACTGGACTGAAAGTGCCACATCATCTGATGATGAGCTGTACAAAGATGCCAAGTGTTTCATGGCTAAAGAAGCTACTCAAAGATTTGCTGAAGATCTGGTAAAATACAACAACAATCTGAGTCAGCTCACCAGGCATCCACCAGTCAGACTGCTCCACCTGAGGTAACTTCTTTTTCCAATCTGTCTGATAATGAGAAGCTGTCCAGACTGAACAAACTTGGAGATGAGGTTTTACTGCAAAACATTTTAATCAAGAACTCATAAAGGAAATATATCTTTTGAAACTTGATAACAGCTCTAAGAGTCACACCATTGAAAAACTAGAATCTGAAGTTAAAGCTCAAAAGCAATTAAACTCCATTTTGATTAAAGAAGCTAAAACTGCAGAAGAAAAGTTTTTAAAGGTAAAACAAATTACTGAAACATGGTGTATAAGCTCTAAAAGAGTTGCTAAATGTGTGAATGAACAAATACCTCATCAGATCCAAGCTATCTTTGATGGTGACTATGATAGAGCCATAGCCATAGCTGAAGTATGTGCTATGGAGCCTTGTTATCAGCCTCCTTCACCACCCAAAGTCCAAACCAAAGAGACTATTTCTAAACCAATTATGTTGGTTCAAAAATCTGGTATTGGGTTTAAAGATCCTGAATCTATGGGTCAGACCATTGCTGAAGCTATGTCTAAAGCTGGTCAGGTTGTTGAGTTAAAACCTGAGGAAAGTCTTGACTTGTCCAAGCTGACCATCACCCAATCTGTGTCAGATTCAAAGAATAAAACAAACAAGAATAGTTTAAAGAGAAACAAAATAAAGGATAGAGATCACAGTGTTCCAAAACAGAAAATTAAGCTTTTAAAGAGTAAGAAGTCTGGTTCCCTAGGAAATGAGTCACAAACAAAATCTGAGTCTATTTCAAGTAACACCAAGTCTGACTCTGACAAGTTGATTTTAAAATATGTTGAGTCCAAAACTGATAAGGTGTCAATGAAAACCAATTTTCTTGAGAAGGTGTCTAATCCAAAATTGTTGATCAAAGAAAATTGAGAGCTGAATGTAAGAAAGTTGGAATAGGCAAAGGTTTTGTTAAGAAGGAAACCTTGAGTGTTGCTAAAAAGAACTTTGAATCTGGTAAAGGACAGACCAAGCAACAATGGGTTTCAAAATGTGATAAGAGTCTGTATTTAGTTCCCCAATCTAAGTCAGACCAGAAGGTCAGCTCTGGTGAACCCATCCTTGGATGGGTTCCCAAAATGAACTAATCTCTTATCATAATTGCAGGGCGGTCACGAAGATAATACCTGGCACTTGGACAGTGGATATTCCAAGCATATGACCGGATGTAAGTCCCTGCTATGTAGCTTTAGGATTCGCGCTGGTCCTAATATTACTTTTGGAGATGATTCTCAAGGAAAGACTGAAGGTTTTGGTGTTCTTTCAAATGGTCCTCTTACTTTCAGAAGAGTCTCATATGTAAATGGTTTGAAACACAATCTGATCAGTGTGAGTCAGTTGTGTGATGCTGGTTATGAAGTGAGATTCAGGTCTGATAAGGGAATTGTTCTTGATTTGGAAGGCAATGTGGTTCTTATTGCAAAGAGGGATGAGTCTTTGTATTCTTTTGACATGAGAAATCTAACTGTCACAAGAGAAGTCTGTTTCATGTCAAAGTCTCAAGATGAGCTGAATTGGTTGTGGCATAAAAGGCTGTCTCATATGAATTTCAAAGACATCAACAAGCTGTGTAAGAAAGAGTTGGTGTCTGGTCTTCCAGTGATTAACTATGAGAAGGACAAGCTGTGTGGTGCTTGTAAGAAAGGCAAGCAACATAAAGCTACTTTTAAGTCTAAGACATGCGCAACCATTGAAAATTGTTTGGATCTGCTTCATATGGACTTATTTGGACCAATCAGTACTCCATCATTCACTGAATGAGGTACTCTTTGGTAATTGTTGATGAGTATTCAAGATACACCTGGGTTTTCTTTCTAAAACACAAGAGTGAAGCTGCTGACAGCATTATTCATTTCATCAAGCAAGCTGAAATTCTCTACAAAAGGCTGTTAGGCAATTAAGAAGTGATAATGGCACTGAATTCAAGAATATCACTCTTAATTCATTCTGCAGTGAAAAGGGAATTTCACAAGTCTACTCAGCTGCTAGAACTCCTCAACAGAATGGTGTTGCAGAAAGAAGAAACAGAACTCTTAATGAAGCTGCCAGATCCATGATGGCTCAAAACAATGTCAAGTCTCATTTCTGGGCTGAAGCAGTACACACAGCTTGCTATACCCAGAACATATCCGAGGAAGTTCTTCCTGATTATTTTCCAACTGATTTAACTGAAGAACAATTAAGATTTATTAATCGGGGATACTTCTTGAGGGATAGAGAAAGAATGGTTGCTCTCGGCATCAAACCAAAAGAAGAAGCTAAGAAATCAAGATATCTGGAGGAGAGGGCTTACCCTATATTTTGTGGAGCAACTAAGGTCACTAAAACCAAGAGACCAGAGTTAGACTCAATGTACAAGTTTAAGGAAGCTAGGCAAATAGAAGAATACACAGAGCTTCTTAAACTTACAAAACAATATAATCCAAAGTTCCTGGAAGAACAGAGAAACTACAAGATATTGGTGCTGATCAGGGTGATTTTGATTAAAAGAGTTACTATCTCTATTCCATGTTTTCACGTCAAAAGAGATAATAACAAGATCTACCGATTTACAGAAACCCAATTTAAACTTTTGCCAGTAGATGACATTATCTTCCTCTACAACCATTTCCTGAATGCAATGCAAAGATACCGTGAAGATGTGATTGCTTTTGATGCTGTAAAAAGATACATGTCAAGTTGCATTCAATATGCTTCATTGGAAGATTTTCAAATAGGGTTTGAAGTTGTGAAGAGGAAGATAAATGTACCATATCCAGATCAGAGTCTTTACACTGAAGACATTGAAAAGCTCAGTATTGGTCATGTCATTGGAAGATTTTCAAATAGGGTTTGAAGTTGTGAAGAGGAAGATAAATGTACCATATCCAGATCAGAGTCTTTACACTGAAGACATTGAAAAGCTCAGTATTGGTCATGTCATTGAAGAACCATCTTTTGGGGTTGTCTTTCTAAATAGCCGAAAGAAGCAGATTTTCATTCGTATGGATGAACTTGCTTCCTATTCTGATGGAACATTGGAGTTTTGTAAAAATGTGTTGCTGTGTTTGAAGGAAGATGAGCAAGATGAAAAGAAAAAGGAAGTGTTTGATAAAGTGATCTCCAAAATCAATCAAAGGCTTGAATACCGAGACAGCATTCGAATGATGAAAGAAGCAAAGAATGTTCAGAAGTCGAAGTATGTTGTTCGTCGGAAAGGAGGTTGCTGGATCAAGTACGAGCCTAGTCATCTTCCAGGGCCACATAACATTCCTCCAAGAAATTTTGAAGCTAATATGATTGTTCCTGATGACAGACCCGAAGGAGAAAACTGGTTCTGGCATCCAAACAAAGACAGGCCAAATACGAGAGCTTGAAGATAAACAAAGACTGAATATTTTTGACAAATCACTACTAAGGGGGAGATTGTTAGAAATATAAATGTAGTAGTTGATTTGTTTCTTTATTGTATATTTGTACTTAGAATGTAAATGTCTAAGTATGGAAGGGGGCTTAGTGTAAATTAATCATATGTATATAAACCCCTTCCATTAAGCATTTTGTAACTTTTGAACCCATAATACAATCCAATCTTTCTCTGACATCTCTCTACTCTCTCTCTACTTTCTCTCACTAAAACCATCTCTCTACTTTCTCTCTACTTTCTCTCTACTTTCTCTCTACTTTCTCTCTACTTTCTCTCTACTTTCTCTCTACTTTCTCTCTACTTTCTCTCTACTTTCTCTCTACTTTCTCTCTACTTTCTCTCTACTTTCTCTCTACTTTCTCTCTACTTTCTCTCTACTTTCTCTCTACTTTCTCTCTACTTTCTCTCTACTTTCTCTCTACTTTCTCTCTACTTTCTCTCTACTTTCTCTCTACTTTCTCTCTACTTTCTCTCTACTTTCTCTCTACTTTCTCTCTACTTTCTCTCTACTTTCTCTCTACTTTCTCTCTACTTTCTCTCTACTTTCTCTCTACTTTCTCTCTACTTTCTCTCTACTTTCTCTCTACTTTCTCTCTACTTTCTCTCTACTTTCTAGTCATATGTATATAAACACCTTCCATTAAGCATTTTGTAACCTTTCAACTCATAATACAATCCAATCTTTCCCTGACATCTCTCTACTCTCTCTCTACTTTCTCTCTACTTTCTCTCTCTAGAAACCTCCATTACACACACATAAGCTCGAATTCTATTCATTACATAAGATTATTGTCAACAATCTTAAGAAAAAGGCTAAAAGGCAAAAAAGGAATATAGGCAGAGGACTTGCCATTTGTGCTTTGGGCTGATAGAACTACCGTCAGACATGCTACTAGACACACACCATTTTCTATAGTATTTGGAACTGAAGCAGTACTTCCAGCAGAAATGATGGTGCCAACTGCGAGGTCTAGTTTGCAGACAGTTCAAGATAATAATCAAGCATTATTTGAAGACCTTGATCTGGTTGATGAATTGAGGGAAGCTGCTAAATTTTGCATAGCTGCTTATCAACATCAAGATAATAAGAACATAAGGATTAGAAGGTTTAAAGTGGGAGACTTAGTATTGAGAAAGGCTTTTAAAAATACAACTAAAAAATCTGATGGAAAGCTTGCTCCTAAGTGGGAAGGTCCCTACTTTATAGAGGGAGAAGCAGGTAAAGGATCCTATTGGTTGCAAGAAACAGGTGGAAGAATGATTCCAAGAGCATGGAACGCGATTCACCTTAAAGCATATTACTAATAAATGATTTGATTCTTATTTGTAGCAATAATACTGACTTGAGCGTCGGAGTGGTGTTAGCCAAAAGGGCTAACATCAACCCTTAGCATTTGTTTTCTTTTTATGGTCTTTTGCAGGATTATCAACATCCAGGATCCTGATATTGATGGATGGAGATCACAAGCATATGTTCAAGGTATTGATCTTGAACAGAAGTAATCTCTCCTAAGTTTAAGTCCTTAAACAGACTACAGTGGATTAAACTAAAACTTCAATCCTAGGTTGAAGGGATCACCTTCTCGAACGTTGAGGTTAACATTAACACCTCATTTTCTCCCGGGTAGCACGTCATAAAAAATTCCTGGTTGTGGGTAGACCCTCATGGTTGGGAATTTTCAAAGGGTTGTTGATTTTTCAATCAACTCAAACTGGTTTTGACGATCAAACAGTCATCAAAAAGAATAGGGATAGTCTCTCTATTATTCACAATCGATTAACAAATGAGTTTGTTTTTTCAAGTGTCTTTTTCTTAAAACAGGAAACTAAGTGTTAGAAATATAAATGGTGTTAAATTGTAATATTTCTAGTTATACAAGGGTAGTAGTGTTAATTAGATCATAAGTATAAATACCTCTTCCTTAATCATTTTGTAATAAGCCTTGCATAATAAACACACACTTAATTACTTTCTCTCTCCTCCCTATCATCTTCAACCTCCCTTTCACACACAAACACACTTTTCACACACTAACCATATTTTCACCATTGTTATCACAATTAAGCTCATTTCTATTTCTATCACTAAGGATTAATAAGTACTAGTCGTCAAAAAGGTATGTCGTTCAAAATTCTGAATCTTTTTGGAATTTGCAGGATTTGCTTGCGATGTGGAAATAAAGGTACGCTTGATCACAAAAATAAAAAACTAATTTTATTTAGCATCAGAAAATTGTAGCTTACAAGGATTTCTTTAGAACCCCTTATATGTACAATAGCTACTTAATTAGACCTAGAATAGTGGACTCAAGCCTTTTCATATATATCTATCATTGTCCACCTAACACCTAAAAGACCTAAAAATAAGATGAGCCTTCAAGGATTTCATCTGCAATCCTAGCATCCACATCAGGGTATCTTTCCTTCAAGATCGACATAACCGACTTCATATGGACCAAACCGGCCTTGGCTGTCTTTAACTCTGTTTGGGTGTGGTTGAGTTCGTCGTAGGCTCGAAGAATCTCCCCTTTCAGAGCATGTAGATCTTCACCCCATTTGCTGATCACATCAAGGGTGAGTTGCTGACGAGATTTGCAGATCGCCATTGAAGACATAAAGCAGGTGTTGATGTTCATCAGAAGATTGTCGTTGAGTTTGGCCTGTTCTTCACATCGTGTTATGATCTCTTCGAGATGCTGAAAAATAAAGAAAATTATCAGGGGAAAACTTTTATGGAGAATAACGAAATAAATAAATAAAAATCCTTTTACCTTGTTTTTCCAAACCGGACTAGAAGATGAAGACATGTTTTTTGAAAGAAAGTGTTTTAGAAGATTTTTGGAAAGAGATGTTTTCGAAAGTTGTAGAAAAAAGATTTTTAGAAAAAAGGAAGAAGATTTTTTGTGAAGTGATTGAGGATTTATTGAGTTTAAATAGGCGAAGGAGTGATGGAGAGACAAAAAGATAGGTTAAACATCTAATCAAGCCGAGTAAATTAAATTTTACTCATCATTTTCTGACTTATCACACTACAACGCGCCACTTGTGCATTAATTCTCTAGATACGTGATCAAAGCCTTGGTATAAAATTCGTTAGGATGTTTCTCAAGTACGATCTAAAATTTATATTTCATTCATGTGTGAGTGAATATAAATTTTGGGGACAATTGTTTGGGGTTAGATTTTTATGATCCTGATTAAAAAAGATTACTAACGAATATTGCTGTTGTACACGAATATGCTTTTGTCTTTTGCAGGATCCTGAATTCAAGATCATTATCTAGGATATTCAAGAATGTTCTAAAGGTCGAGAATATGATGTCAACAACCTCAAAGATATGGTTCAGATTATCAAGGAAAAAGAAACGCGGACTCCCTTGGAAGTCGGAACTAATTTGAAGATTAAACGTGTCAAAAGAGACTCAACGTTCACTTACTTATTCTTTTCACGTTGAAGAATGCAACACGGAAGATCCCGGATATTTCGGAAGATTAGTTAGTAATTTCTATTATAAATACAGGGTGTTTGATCGAAATTAGGATAGCTGCTCACTTCACTTGTACTCGCACACACATACTCACTGCATTCTTATTTTCTTTACAAATCATTAGCTCGATCAAATCACTCTTAAAATCATTGTATTGTAATCATCAACAAATAATAATAAAATAACATAGGTAGGATCGATTGAATCCTCCCGGGGTTTTTTACCTAAGATTTCTTAATTGAATCAATGGTTTTTCCCCGTCAACAAAATTCTGGTGTCGTTGTGGTTTGCTTTTATCTTCAAGATCATAGCACTAAACTTTAGCATTTTATCCTTATCTTCAACCGTTTTCTTGCTTTGTCAACATATTTCTGTCTCAAGGATTTTCTTAAAACTCTTTTTTGGCAACACTCTTATTTTGCACTGTTATCTTCAACAAAAACTTTCTTTTGTTTGAAGATCTTAAACACCAAACCTCACTTATAAATCTTTGGTCATAAAACTATCTTAAATCCTTTTATAAAATTATCTTAGGTAATTTTTGTCCGAAACAAGTCTCATATCTTCATAATTTGACTTCTTTCTTCACCAAGACTTCTTTACACTTATCCTTAAGCCTCATTAAACTTTCCTTGAGTCGTTATGAGCCATTTCTATCCAATTTAGATGCGATAAACCTGAAATCACTAGCACAACCATAAAAGCATCGAATGTGTATGCAAATGACTCATAATTAACAACAAAACGACTATAAATGATGTGGAGAATATGTATATATTTGGTCACATCAAGCTTCCTCAAGCACTAGCTCTCGGTTGCCACCAAATAAAGGCACCCAAATTCGGCCTTTGTAAGTTTGAAGGCCATGGCTGTTCACTTCCATCTCTAGTCGGTTCTTTTTACCAATAACTTCCTTATTCACATTTGCATCCAAAAGAGCTTCAACCTGAGCTGACTTGATGAGTTCAAGCAACCCAGATTCAACTCGAGTAACCATAGCACATAACTTACTAGTAGCTTGCCCTTTTCGACTCAAAGCATCCGCCACCACATTAACTTTTCCAGGATGGTATTTGATCTCACGATCACAATCTTTAAGGGTGCGTTTAGTTCAAGAAAATGTTTTCTAGTTTTCTATTTTCAATTTTCTAAAAAATGAAAAGGTTTTTCATTTCTAGAAAACCTTTGAAAATTTTGAAAACGCATTCAAAATAAAAGATGCAATTTTCATTTTTCCATCATAGAAAACTAGAAAACATGTTCAAATTCACTTGTTTTTGTTTTTGTTTTCTATTTCTCCATCTTATTAGCTTGGAAAATTGAAAGTTGAAAATGGAAAACAAAAAAAAGTAGTTTTCTAATTTTAGTTCAAAAAGAGGAAACAAGGATTTTTATTTTCTTGGAAAACTGTTTTAGGAAAATGCAATTTGAACGCGTTTTCTGTTTTCCTTGTTTTCTTGGAAAACAAAAATGGAAAACAGGGGATGTTTTCTCGAACTAAACGCGGCCTAAGCAATTCCATCCATCTCCTTTACCTCACATTCTGTTAGAATTATAATATGGTGTTAAATTGTAAATATCCAATAATGGAAGGAGTATTAGTGATAATAGTGATAAGTGTATAAATACTCCTTCCTAAGTCATTTTGTAATTAATCCTTGTATAATAAACACATAGTTAATCTATTTTCTCTCTCCTCTCTCCATCATCTTCAACCTCCCTCCACACACACTCAAACACACACCAAACCCTAGAATCCACCATTAAACCTCAATTAAGCTCATTTCTATTCTTTACATTTGGTATCAGAGCACAATCAGCATATCTGAATGATCCACAAGCTTATTTGAAGCTGTTTTTGTTCTTATTTTCTGAATTTTTGAGTTTTTCTGAAAGTATCATTTGCCGAGATCACTGTTCAAGTGATTTCAGCAAAATTAGTGTGTTTTTCTTCGAAATTTGTTCACCGATCACTTTGTTGTTAGTTTATCTTCATTCGTTATCATTTTCAGAGCTTAATTTCATCATTTGATCAGATTTTGAATAAGCTCGGCAAATGACATGTTCGTGAGGGTTTGAATTCTGATTAAAATTAGTTGATAATTTGTTTTAGGATTTGTGCGGGATTAAATTCTGAGTATTTTTGCACAAATTTGAAGGTTTAATTCGCAAAAATGAAGGAGAAATCAATGATTTTCTGTGAGCTCGGCGTTTGGGTGTTTGGCTGAACGAAGAAGACGACCAGTAACCGACTATTTTGTTCTTTAGTGGTTTCTCGTGTTTGCAGAGGTCGTTGGCTAGAGTTGATCCTATTTGTTCTATTTGCAGAGCTTACTGCTCGGCAAATACGTGTTTCAGCAAATTTTGGTTAAGTCTGGAGCTATTTGTTCTATTTGCAGAGCTCATTGCTCGGCAAATAGCTGTTTCAAGAAATTTTTGTTAAGTGTTGGAGCTACTTGTTCTATTTGCAGAGCTCATTGCTCGGCAAATAGCTGTTTCAAGAAATTTTTGTTAAGTGTTGGAGCTACTTGTTTTATTTGCAGAGCTCATTGCTCGGCAAATAGTTGTTTCAAGAAAGTTTGGTCAAGTGTGGTGCTATTTGCTGTTTGCAGAGATTTAAGCTCGGCAAATAGTTGATTTGGTTTTCTTCGACCAAGTGATAATCTCATTTGTGATGTTTGAAGAAATTTAAGCTCGGCAAATACTTGTGTTAGCTGAAGTTGGTTAAGTGTTGATCTATTTGTTCTATTTGCAGAGCTCATTGCTCGGCAAATAGCTGTTTCAAGAAATTTTTGTTAAGTGTTGGAGCTACTTGTTCTATTTGCAGAGCTCATTGCTCGGCAAATAGCTGTTTCAAGAAATTTTTGTTAAGTGTTGGAGCTACTTGTTCTATTTGCAGAGCTCATTGCTCGGCAAATAGCTGTTTCAAGAAATTTTTGTTAAGTGTTGGAGCTACTTGTTCTATTTGCAGAGCTCATTGCTCGGCAAATAGCTGTTTCAAGAAATTTTTGTTAAGTGTTGGAGCTACTTGTTCTATTTGCAGAGCTCATTGCTCGGCAAATAGCTGTAAAAAATTTTCAAAATTTTTGGTCCATTTGCCGAAGTCTGAGCTCGGCATTCAATACAATTAGACAAAATTCAAAAAAATTTCTAAGTCTTTTGTTATTTGATCTAAATGGCTTCAAGGGAAGCATTGGCTCTTGGTTCTGAAGGGAGACCTCCTGTGTTGTTTAGAGGTTCCTATCCACAGTGGAAGAAAATGTTCTTGAATTGGATAGACAGTGTTAGAAATCCAAAAATGGTGTTAAAATGCAATTATTTTAATAATGGAAGGAGTATTAGTGAAAGTTAGTCAAGTGTATAAATACTCCTTTCCATACCCAAAATTGTAAGCTTTTTCCCATTTTCCATAATTAATTCCAATAATTCAACATTAATTCTCTCTCATCTTCATCCCTGACCTCCATACACACACAAACACCTTTTCACACACTAACTCCATTTTTGCACAAATCAAGCTCAAATTTCTACTTAACAATTGGTATCAGAGAAAAATCAGTTAATCTGAACGATCCATAGCTCGATTTGTTGCAATTTTCATTCAATTTTCAAATTTTTATTCAAAACCGTTTTTCACTGTTCTTCAATTTTTCACCTCTCAAATCACATAAAATCACACTTATTTGTTCATCAATAGATTCGTGATAGTTGTAAACATAATCCTGTCAAGTTTCAAGTTCCAATTCGATCTAAATCTCGAGATTGAATTTTTTGATTTTGGCGCGATTTTTGGGTTTTGAATCTGCTATGTTTGGTGTTGAATTTTGTTCATAGATTTGTTGCGGAGGTGAAAACAAACAGTTTGCAAGTTATTTCGTGATCTAACTCCCACTAATTCAAAAGTTATTGAAGCTTTTAAAGTCATTAATGGAGTTTTCATGGAAACTGGTAAAATGATGAAGATGAACCTAAAACGATCTTCACTAAGACGATCTTCATAAGATCGTTTTGGTATTTGAAAGTTAATTGTAATACCTGTGCTGTGTGGATTGTTGAGTTGAGAAGTATTTGTTTTTGGCTAACTAATCCAGAAGGATTGGTTTGGTCAATACAAATTCTTGAAAAGAAAACAAGACGATCTTCACCAAGATCGTCTCATTATTCTGAAACCAAGACGATCTTCAACAAGATCGTCTCATTTCTTTTGAAGTTAAGACGATCTTCAATTCAAGACCGTCTCATTTCCTGATCGTTTCACTTTTCATACTTAGCCAAATTTCACCAAAATTTCCAAGACGATCTTCAATCAAGATCGTCCCAGTTCTTCAAGACCGTTTCATTTCAAGACCGTTTCATTTCAAGATCGTTTCAATTTCAAGACTTAACCAAATTTCATCAAAATCCTAGGACGATCTCACCTAGGACGATCTCACCTAGGACGATCTCACAGACGATCTTCAAGACGATCTCACCCAGGACGATCTTCACAAGATCGTTCCAATTCCAAAAATCCAACAAAAAAAAAAAAAAAAAAAAAAATTTTAGGCCAATTTTCATTTTTTGGCGGGAAAAATTATTTTTGCCCAGGGTCTTAAAAAGGGATAATTCATGAAGATTTAAAATTTGATAGCATTAAAAAATTTTAGGCCAATTTTCATTCGTTATTGACGCGGTTTTGGCGAAAAATTTTAGAAATTATCAAATTTTTCCTATGATCATGATATCCAAAGTTTACATGAAATTCTAAGTTTCGTGAGAACATATTTCGGCGGAAAAATTTGGAGGGAAACCTGAAGTACAAAATCTCCAAATTTCAATTTTAATTCTTTCACTTCAATTTCAATCACAATTACCTTTCATTTCATTTCACCTTTGCTCAACAAAATGTCAAGTCCAAGTATCTCAAATTCAGTCAAAAATGATTTCGTCTTCAATTTGTGGTTAACTTCCTCACCCAAGACACCTACTTCATCTGAAGAGAAACTTCATAAAGGTGGACTGTGCTCATGTTGTATGACTACTCATTTGCGATCTGAAACAACTCCTTGTCAAGTGATGAAGATATTGATTCATTCGATTGCCACTGAAATGTCAAGTTTCAAGAGGAAGTAGTCACGTTACAAGCTGAGAATGTCAAACTGAAAGAACAAATGATCTACTATCGAGCTGGAAATGTGAGACTTACAAATAAGATGAAAGAACTTCAAGTTGAATTTGGAAACCTTGCAGTTTGGAATGAAATTGACAAACAAACTTTGAAGAAGAATGATGAGTTGAAGTCACAAATGAAAGCTGCGATAAAAGAACTTCAAACAGAATTGAAAACTTCCAACAAGAAGCTGAATGATAGTATCTTGGAAAGCAAATCAAGAGAACTTATTTTGCAAGAAAAGATTTCAAGTTTTCAATCTCAGTCAAAAATGAGACATCTATATTCTTAACCATGGAGAGCAAGTTTATTGATGAGATGAACAAAGTTGAGAAAGAGAGACAAGATGTTTGCAACAAAATCAAGACTCTTGAAGAGAATTGTTTGCAATATCAATCAAATGAAACATCTCTACGAAAGAGAATCTCTGAACTTGAGATGGAATTGCAAACACAATCAACATCTTGTGACACTCAAAGTGATGATGGCTCAGTTTATCATGATGCAAGTCCAATATTTCCAACTGAACTTGATGCTCAAAAGAAAGTTTGCACTGAGTCCATCCCAAAGAGCTCAAAGATCAAAGTTTCATCTCCTGCTAAACATAAAGCTTCTCAATTTACTAACTATGCCTTATTCAAGGATAGAAAGTATTCGTCGAAGCCTACTATAGATGGAACACAGACTCTCATTCCATTCTTGTCATTTGAAGACAATACCAAGTTCATCTCTCAAGCAAAAGCTCAGTTGCCCAAGATCAAATGGAAACCTATCTACAAACCAAAGTCAACTGAGTCAAAGACAATCAAATACTCACTTTGGCAACTCTATGAACTTGCACCAAAACCAATTACCGTGCAAAAAGTGAATGTCTTTGCATCTCCACTGCGTCCACAAAAACTCAACTTTTCAACAACCTCGAGTTTTCACCTACCATGGACTGCAGATTCTATTCGTCGAATCGATGACACGTACATTTGGAATGTCAAGATAAAAACCGTTGGGCCTACACAAAAATGGGTCCCAAAGGTTGTTTGTAAGTAATTCGATGAAATGGCTTATACACATGTCAGTGTACAACCCGGGCTAAAGATGTTGTTTATTGGACTACTACTTCATAATGGTTGATTCCCCAGTTTCGACTTCAAAGAGACATGATGAACATATTGTCACACATTCATCATGAGGGGAAGAAAGAGGATAATAAAGTCAAACAAGTGTGTGTGCTTTCTTGAATTTTGATGGGGAGAAAGAAGAATTCATCTGTTGAGGGGAAGAAAGATAAATTGTTGACTAAAGTGATCCCCAAATTAATTGTTGACTAAAGTGATCCCCAAATTATTCTTTGAAGATAGTTATCGCCAACGTGGTGGGTACGCCGTGGGTACACCCTATACATAAGCGTTGGTGGTACGCAAATATGATTGTTTGATCGAGGGAAGTTTGTGATGAAAAAGATGTTTGTCCAAATGCTTCAAGAGAAAGATTCATTAATTAAGGGGAAGTGTGACAAAGTTAAGATTGTCAAGAAGAGGCTATCATGTTCAAATCTAAAGAGCCAAGATCAAGTTTCCGCAATGCTCAAACTCTGAGAAGTTCAAGACTTAAAGATACATCTTTAAGGTAAGTGTGAAGATTAAAGACATAAAGACAAGTTTGATGGAAGATCTTGAAGACAATGAGAAAGCTTCGAAGACCTTCATCAACAAATTCGTATTTATAGATGATATCGTGCATGAATTACATTTCAACACCAAGGGGAAGAATGTTAGAAATCCAAAAATGGTGTTAAAATGCAATTATTTTAATAATGGAAGGAGTATTAGTGAAAGTTAGTCAAGTGTATAAATACTCCTTTCCATACCCAAAATTGTAAGCTTTTTCCCATTTTCCATAATTAATTCCAATAATTCAACATTAATTCTCTCTCATCTTCATCCCTGACCTCCATACACACACAAACACCTTTTCACACACTAACTCCATTTTTGCACAAATCAAGCTCAAATTTCTACTTAACAGACAGACAGAAGAATGGGAAACTTTTAAGAAAATCTTACAAGGATGGTCCTGAAATTCCTAAGAATCCAGTGAATGGTGAACCTTTGCCAGAAGAAAGTTGGAATACTGATCAGAAAAATCGTGTTGAGGCTGATCAAATGTCCATTGCTTTTCTTTACCAAGCACTTCCAGATGACATCTATTGCAATGTTGACTCATATGAAACTGGAAAAGATATATGGGATGAAGTGGAAAAGCAGATGGAAGGGTCTGATGTTTCAAACACCATAAGATTGTCAACTGTTCTTAATATGTATGAAACATTCAAGCAACAGAAGGATGAACCATTGAATGAAGTTTACATCAGATTCTGCAATGTTATCAATGAATTGAGATAGAATGATGTCAAAAGAACCAATATGGAGTTGAACATCAAGTTTATCAAAAATCTTGAGGAGGAATGGCAAGTTTATGGCACTCAACTCAATCAGCAATCAGATTTTGGTAAACTCACCATTCATACTTTGTATGAAAAGTTGAAACTAAACATTGATGATGTTAGAAATCCAAAAATAGTGATAAATTGTAATCTAGATTAGAGGAATTTCTTGTTGTTAAGTCATAGATAAATGATCACTAAGGTTGAGGGGCTAATTGTGACAATTAGCATAATTGTGTAATTAGACTATAAATAGCCCTCTCATACCTTAGAGATCATAACCTTGACATAACTTTGACATAATTTTCACATACTTCATAACTTTAATTCCAGATTTACACACAGTTACACAATTCTCTCTCAAAACACACACAAACACCAAGAACACACACTCACCAAATCCACCATTGATGAATCGAATTCAGTAGTTAAAATCGTGTTATAACAGATGATGTTTTGAGGACTCAAAAAAAGAAAGAAGAAAGTGTTCATTCTGATCCACTGGCCTTGGTAGCTGAAAAGAAGTCTACAAGAGTTTCAAGACAGAACTTTGTTGAATTTGAAACTGATTCTGACTCAAGTGAAATGAGTGATTCTGAATTGGATGAAAAGCAAAAAAAATGTACAAGGAACTTGCTTATTTCACAAAGGCTTTCAAGAAGAAACCAACAAACAATCAACTTAGGACCTCATCAGTTTCTTCTTATGCAAAGAATGCGAATGCTCCTAAGTTTGAAACAAGAAAGAATTTGTTGGTGGTGAAAAGAAATTTGACAATCAGAAGAAGTTTGAAAAGAAGGTCATGGACAAGAGGAATGAGGACAAGAAATGTTACAATTGTGGACTTCCAGGACATTTTGCCATTAATTGCACTAAATCTCGACAGAAGATCTCGAAGTACTACAAGTACAAACTTTTTCTTGCAAGACAAGAGGAAAGTGGAATTGCTCTTCTAGCTAAAGATGACAAATGGCTACACCTTTCTGATGAAGAGACAGATGAACTTGCAGCGAATGTGTGCTTCATGACAAAGATCAGGAAGTCAAAGGAGTTAGATGATGTTGATGAAGGTTCTTCAGAGGATGATAAGGTAATCACTATTCCCGAGAAAATGTTACAATACTATATGGATATGAGTGATGCAACTATGGAACATGGTAAAGAGTTGAGAACAAAGATTTCAAAAATAACCAAAGATTTGGAAGACAAAGAAAAAGAATTACAAAATTCTAAAGATAAATTTGATTTACTTCAAAAGGATTTTGATAATTGGAATCCTGAAAAAGCTGCTGTCACTTTCACTCCAAACTCCAAATTGCATCTTGAAAAACAAGAACTTGAAACCAAAGTTCTTGAGTTGAGCAAGACCGTGAGACAGTTACAAGTTGAAAAGACCAATGAGATGTTTAGAGCAAATGCTTTGGCTGAGGACATTGAGTCATTAAATATGAAACTGAAAGAATCTACCCCTGATTTCAAGGAATATGAAGACAAAATTTCTGACCTAAAATACGAATGTTGTATAAAAGATTCTCTTAAACAAAAACTTGATAAAGAAAATGATGAGCTTAAAGCTGAAATCAAGTCTTATCAAGAAAAGTTGTACAAGATTAATCGAACATATCAACAAATCTTTTTGAATAGGCCAAGAAATTCGGAAACTGTATTCACTTCAGGGTTGGGTTATGTCAATCCAAAACTTTTGCTCCAAGCACAAGAAGAAATCCCATCATTGTATAAGGAATCTTATTTGAGATGTGGGGTGACTGACCAATTTGTTAGACCAAGTCATGGTGATTTTGAGCCTGAAGATTTTCTAAAGAAGGGTGCAGATGTCTATTTTAACTATGAATTAATGGATGAGACATATGATTTCTTTGGTCACCCTGTGCATAAAAGCAACAAGATAATCATGAGGTTATAATACCTGAAATTCTTGAGGGCTTTACTGAAAAACCATTGGAACAGGCTATTCCAATTCCAAAACCTGCTGTTGAAAGACCTTATGTTCCACAAAGTGTTTTGGAAAAGGTAATAGAGGATTTGAAAAAGTCTCTTGATGAAAAGCAATCTTTAATAGATAATTTGAAGACTCAAAATCACTGTGACCCACCCAATAATCATTTCAATGATTGTGATCACCCTAATTGTCCTGTCTGTGAAGTAATGACTAATTCAACTTCACCAAACTATTCTGTGTGTCAAAATGAGAAAACTTCACAAACTGCATGTTCTATTTGTGAAATTGTGAATGCATCTGAGCAAACTGAGTGGGAAGTTGTGCATGTTTCTGTTCAAACTGATAGTGAACTAGATGATGTCTATGATGTCAATGATGTTAATGATTATTTCTTTCCGACTGCTTCTGAGACTGAGTCCTTTACCAAGTTTTCTGAGGGAACACAAACTTACTTGAATAAAATTGATGCTTTCAAACAAAAGTTTGAAAAAGAAAAAGCACAAAAGTTGAATGTGCTAAAGGAACTTAATAAACTTAAAATGGAATTCGAATTTCAAAAAATTGCACTTCAATCTTTAAAAGAAAAAGACAAAGTATCCAATTCACTCAAGGGAAGTCCTTGTCCTTTTAAGATAAGTGAAACAAGTGTGAAGTTGGAAACTGATGATATGTCAACTTATTTGGAAGGAAATTATGATTTTGCTCCTGAATTTGAAAAACATTTTGTTCAAAAGAGGATAAACATGAATTTTATCTAAAGAAGATTCCAAAGTCACACTCTTCACAACTTCCCCATTTGATAAGTTCAAAAGACCAAAGACCACCAAACAACCAAAGACCAATCAATCACCCAAGACAGATTCAAGACCAAAATAAAACAAAGTTTCCACAGATTCTCAGAAATCAAAAACTTCTAGACAACCACTGATGACTAAGGTTAAAACTAAACCTAAGTCCCAAAGAGAAGTCAAAACAAATAGTGGTCCAAAGAGTGTCAAGAAAAACAAATAGTGGTCCAAAGACTGTCAAGAATGAATCTTTCTCATTAGGTAACAAACAACCTCAGCATGTTAGGTACTCTAGTTTTCCTAGGTATTCTCAGACGACTTCTAAGTGCACTTTACAGGTGGTTAGAGATACAATTCAGGAATAACTAAATACAAAGATCAGTATGGTTGGTTGTCACCTAATAACATCAAGAAAGTAAACAAGTCCACAGAAACCATCAAGAAGAAACCTGTTAAGAACGGAAATAACAAATTGTTTTCTAACTCAAAGAATGTTCGTGTTTCAGGTGACTTGTGCTTAACTAGTAGCAGTAAATGGATTCCTAAAGATAGATTTTTGCATGCTTCTAGAAAAGTCAAGCTTGATGGAAATACAACTAATGTCAAACAAGTGTGGATTGTCCGTAGATCAAATTCATTAGATAGTGCTAATACATCTAGGACTAGTCCTGCTTGTCTCAAAACTTGTGTATAATTCTTTACTTTTCATTGTTTGTAATTCGTATTTGTTGTTTGAACTAGTATGTGTGTTTGTTTGTTACTTTCAATAAAATGTTTGTTTGTGTGCTATTATTAGATTGTTTCTTATATAGTGTTTGATAGTATATGTGTACTTGCATGTTAACCCTCTAACCTGTTAGAAATACAATTTAGTGGTGTTAAATTGTAAATAAAGTTACATTTTATATTGTTGATAAAGTGCAAGGGGTCAAAGTGATAATTGTAATTAGGCATATATAAACCCCTTGCCTTCTCATTTGTAACTAGCTCTTGAACATAATTAACACACATTTGACTTATTCTCTCTCTCCTCCCTATCATCTTCAACCTCCCTCCTCACACACTTAAACACACACATTCCTCCATTGTTACTCAATTAAGCTCAAGATCATATATAACAATTGGTATCAGAGCATAATCGGTGTATCCGAACGATCCGCTATCATTTTCATAACCGATTTTGATGGAAATTTCACGTTTTTGAGCTTAATTTGAATCTGATTTTACTGTTACTGTTTGAATTGAATCTGAACAGTGATTCTGAGTTTGATTTCATGAATTCAGTGTTCAATTTCAAGAGTTCTGATAAAATTTTGTCAATCTGAATGTTTTTGTGTGGTTAATGTTTAAGCTCGGCATTTGATATATTCAAAAGGAAGAAAAGTCAAGATTCCTGGAGCTACAGTACTTGTACACGTGAATCATTCAACAGTCATTTTTACTTTACGTTTTTACATTTATTTAAATAGAAAAGAAAAACAAAAAGGAAAATTACAGAAAAGAAGAAAATTAACAACTTTTTCAACTTCTCTCTTCGATTGTGTCATTGTTTGTTGTCAAATCGATTGAAAAATCACAAGGTTTTAATCTCCATTGAATTCTGAACAAGTTGATACTTTCAATTTTTCCGATTGATGCATTTTTGAGTCGGTTACATTTTCCGGTGACATTTCGAATTTTCCGGCGAGTCGAGATAATAAAAGTTTTCACCTAGGGTTTGTTCGCGATTCTTCACTGATCATTGTGGAACAAATTTTGTGTATTAACTTGAAGAAACAACAAAGATATGGCCGTTTTAATTTCTCCGGCGAGTTGGTGTCTGTTTAATATTTGTCATACGCGTGCTGCTACTACTTTTGAAATCTTAATGGAAAATTATATTGTTAGTAAAAGAAAGAGTCCGCGTGGCTTTGAATTGAATTGTCAACAGAAAAAGAATACGTGTAGTCAAAAATAATTGTGCTGTCAAACGAGTAGGTAATTTTGAAAGATTCAATCATTTTCTTTATGTTTAAAATTGATTGAGCTGTCCAGATTTGATTTGTCTTAGCTGGCTTCCACAAGTTGCACCAATTGAATATATTTTTATAATTCACGTGACTCACTTTGTAACTGTACTCGCCTGGTTGTCAAAATGAATTTAGACAAAACGCGTGTCTCCATTCATATTTACGCGTGAGAAGATAATATTTTTTTGTAAAGGGTGTCATCTCGTGAACTATAAAGTGTGTCAGTTGAAAATCTCAATTTGTGTTCACGTGAATAGTCAAAGTGTGTCCAGCTCATAAATTTTTAAATATCAAGACTTTTGTGAGGTGAAAAGATTTAACTAGTTGGTAATTTTTTTTAATTTCGTAGTGTCATAATTTTCGTTTGTTCCTTATTGTCATTTTTTTTATTTTTGTTTATGTTATCTTCTGTTCAAAAGTTTTATTAGTCTAAACTCATTTTGGGCTAAATTCTTTTTATTTGAGTCAATAGTTTTTTTTTTTCTTTGGGCTAGTTGGGCTAGAAATTATGTTCTTTGGATTAAAGTTGTTTGGACTTAATTTTTAAATTTGGGTCAAAATTGTTTTTGGGCTTACATTCCTTAATTGTTGGACTAAATTTTTTTTAAAGATCTTGTCTTGAGTTGTTCGTTTTTTTTTTAAATTGTCATCAAGTTTTTCTTTTTGAGTCAAAATGTCAACCATACCGATCAAATTTGAACCAAACATGGGTTCATATGGTTTTCATAATAGTCAAAAGTGTTCATGTTTTCAAGGAAATAATCATGCTTGTGTTGTTCGAGTGTATCAAGAGTTTGAGGATGTGTCCAAGAAGTTCAAAGCTCTTTGTGAGGAACGTGTTTGTTTTGTGTCTGACATTAAAGACTTGAAATCGATTATTTCTTCGTACCAGACTTCAGAAAATTTTGAGTCAATAAAGTTCAATGTGCCAGATAAACTGACGACTATGTTCATTCAAGAACCCACAGGGGATGAAATTTGGGATCATAAAATTGTCGTTGTACATGTAATTTACATCCCAAGACTTTCAACAACAAACATGTTCCATGTGCTGTCATTCGTTTTCAAGAAAAACGATACATGTATGACACAAGTCAAAAACTCATGGAACAAAACAAAAATCTTCAACTTGAAATTGACCAACTCATGTCAGAGAACAAAGAACTCAAATCTGCAAATGATCTTATTTTGTCCAACATGGAAAGTCTTCAAAAAGAAAATGATCATTTGCAATCCAAGTTTTTCAAATTCACAAATGAGTTGGACAATTCTTCCAAAAAGCTCAATAAAATTGTTTTGGACAATCAATCAAAAGAACTTGTTTTGCAACAAAAGATTTCTGAGCTTAACCATGAGTTGCGAAACAAGTCCACCATTTTTGAGAGCAAAGTTGAAGAAGGAAGAACAAAGTTTTGTGCTCAAATCAAGTGTCTTGAAGACAAGTGTTTGCAACTTCAGTCAAACGAAGCATCTTTGACAAAGAAAATTTCCGACCTTGAGATTGAATTGCAAACACAAACCAAATTTTTTCAGCATCAAACTCATTGTTCTGTCTCTCTTGACCTTCCTAAAGAAGTTGTTGAAGGTTGCACTGAACCTGGTTGTCCTGTATGTGAAGTTGTGGATTCTTCTGTAACAAGTGAATGTGATGTTGTTAAGATCGTTGAGAACTCAACTAAGACTGATGTTGATTGTGTTTGTACTCAAACTAATTGTCCTATGTTTGTGAATTCTTCTGTGCAGACTGATTGTGATAAGGTTGAGACTGTTGAGACTTCTATTCAGACTGATCCTGATGTTCCAAAGAAGTTTTACACGGGTAAATCTTCAAAACCTGTTGAAAGAAAGGTGTCTCAGTTTACTAATTACTCCTTGCAAAAGGGTAAGAAGTACTCTAAGAAACCTATTTTTGATGGAACAACTACATTTGTCTCTTTTCTATCCTTTGAGGATAACTCTGAACATCTTTCTCAAGCAAAATCTCAATTGACTGAATCTAAATGGAAACCGATTTCAAAAGATAAGTCAGTTGAGTCAAAATCATTCAAATATTCTTTTTCGGAACTTTTTGATCTTGCACCAAAACCTGTGAAAGCAGTTGTGCAAAAAGTGAATGATTTTGCTTCGAAAAATCATTTTCCAAATCCATCTCCCAAGATTGGAAGTTTTTCAAAGAAATCAAATGATTTTTCACCGTTGCTTCCACGAAAACTCTTTCAACTAAACCACCGGGTTTTAGTTCTCCGTGGAATGCAACATCTATTCATCAAATCGATGAGACTTACGTTTGGACTTTCAAGAATTCAAAAATCATTGGACCCAATCTCAAATGGGTTCCAAAAGTGATTTCCAAGTGATTTGATGAATAGTGGCTTATGCACACATCAGTGTATAACCCGTTCTAAAACCGTTTTCGTAATTTCATTCTTTTTAGAAAAATCCAAAAAGATTTTCATTTTCTTATTTTAAAAAATCCAAAAAGATTTTCTCTTCTCATCATTTTGTTTATTTACTTTGTCTTTGAGTTTCTCACAATGTTTTGGATGAGATGCAAGGCATCGAACGCCTTTGTGTACTGCCTTTGTTGTCTCATTTTTAATGTTTGTGAGCAACTTTTAAACCTTTTACTCACCCTTTATATGCAAAACCTTTGTTTATATCATGCATATATTTAGGGGAGTTTGTTTATAAAACCAAAACTTTCAAGTGTTTAAACTCATTTTCCATTTTAAAACACTTTGGAAGATTTTCAAACCATTTTCGATCATATTCAAAGAAGTTCGGTGTTAGATTTGCACATGAGAGTTTAGGCCACTTATAAATACTCCATGATCTTGTCATCGCCGATGAGATCTAACCCCGGAGTTAAATTCTCAATTTAGATTGTGAGGGTTTATGAGCGTGGTGATGTTGTTTGTGCAAATAGGCCATGAGGGAGTAGTCGAAAAGTGAGAGGTTACGGTGAAAAGATGATGTGAGAAAGGGCTAAAAGAAATGAAAGCCCTCCCAAAATTCTCTAAACGCCGGGTCAACACGTTTCTATCGGATTTCATTTGTTGATTTCTCGATATTGAAGAAGACTTCATGGACCCAGTGAAGCAATGCACATCTTTCCCTAACCACTCAAGTATTTCTTAACAAATGCTTGTTTTATTCTCACGGAGATTTTCACATTTCTATCGACTCTTCATTTGGAAGATGTTGATATTGAAAAAGGGAGACACTCTGCTCCGGTCCCCGACTTCAGTTGATCACTATTGAGTCTAGAGCGTACTTGATATATCTTTCATTTGCCTAGGACACATAGAGTCTTTATATGTCTTTGTGACATTGCATATCTTTGTGATATTGCCGGAACATTCGTAGTGATATCATATTATTGATATTCCACGATGATCGAATGGAAATCCTACCAATGCTAACATCTTTTCCAACGTTGAACGTAGGTCTCACATTTTCATTTTATGAATTTGTCGAGTAAACGAGAAGTCTATGTGACCTCGGAGTTATTTTCCCAAAAGTCTTTGAGGATAGTAAGACATGGTTATTGAACGCCTTTGTGACACTGACCATGGATTACATTCTTTAAAGCAATCTATCGGTTGAAAAGCCATAGACCGAACCATTTAGAGATAAGCTTTGTACATTTCTCGATGATAATGGGAAGTCCTAAAATAGTAATCGTATTTTTAGGCCACACCATTAATCCTTTTGATTTTTGGTTGTGTTAACGGATCATTATTATCCGGTTTTCACTTCTCTTCACACAAACACAAAGAACCCATGATTTAAATTGCCAAAGATTGTTCATTGGAGGGGGAGCAAGAGTAAACTCATGAAATGTTAAATATGCTCCGAAATGATTGTTTGTTCGAGGGGGAGCAAGAGTAAACTCATGAAATGTTAAATATGCTCCGAAATGATTGTTTGTTCGAGGGGGAGCAAGAGTAAACTCATGAAATGTTAAATATGCTCCGAAATGATTGTTTGTTCGAGGGGGAGCAAGAGTAAACTCATGAAATGTTAAATATGCTCCGAAATGATTGTTTGTTCGAGGGGGAGCAAGAGTAAACTCATGAAATGTTAAATATGCTCCGAAATGATTGTTTGTTCGAGGGGGAGCAAGAGTAAACTCATGAAATGTTAAATATGCTCCGAAATGATTGTTTGTTCGAGGGGGAGCAAGAGTAAACTCATGAAATGTTAAATATGCTCCGAAATGATTGTTTGTTCGAGGGGGAGCAAGAGTAAACTCATGAAATGTTAAATATGCTCCGAAATGATTGTTTGTTCGAGGGGGAGCAAGAGTAAACTCATGAAATGTTAAATATGCTCCGAAATGATTGTTTGTTCGAGGGGGAGCAAGAGTAAACTCATGAAATGTTAAATATGCTCCGAAATGATTGTTTGTTCGAGGGGGAGCAAGAGTAAACTCATGAAATGTTAAATATGCTCCGAAATGATTGTTTGTTCGAGGGGGAGCAAGAGTAAACTCATGAAATGTTAAATATGCTCCGAAATGATTGTTTGTTCGAGGGGGAGCAAGAGTAAACTCATGAAATGTTAAATATGCTCCGAAATGATTGTTTGTTCGAGGGGGAGCAAGAGTAAACTCATGAAATGTTAAATATGCTCCGAAATGATTGTTTGTTCGAGGGGGAGCAAGAGTAAACTCATGAAATGTTAAATATGCTCCGAAATGATTGTTTGTTCGAGGGGGAGCAAGAGTAAACTCATGAAATGTTAAATATGCTCCGAAATGATTGTTTGTTCGAGGGGGAGCAAGAGTAAACTCATGAAATGTTAAATATGCTCCGAAATGATTGTTTGTTCGAGGGGGAGCAAGAGTAAACTCATGAAATGTTAAATATGCTCCGAAATGATTGTTTGTTCGAGGGGGAGCAAGAGTAAACTCATGAAATGTTAAATATGCTCCGAAATGATTGTTTGTTCGAGGGGGAGCAAGAGTAAACTCATGAAATGTTAAATATGCTCCGAAATGATTGTTTGTTCGAGGGGGAGCAAGAGTAAACTCATGAAATGTTAAATATGCTCCGAAATGATTGTTTGTTCGAGGGGGAGCAAGAGTAAACTCATGAAATGTTAAATATGCTCCGAAATGATTGTTTGTTCGAGGGGGAGCAAGAGTAAACTCATGAAATGTTAAATATGCTCCGAAATGATTGTTTGTTCGAGGGGGAGCAAGAGTAAACTCATGAAATGTTAAATATGCTCCGAAATGATTGTTTGTTCGAGGGGGAGCAAGAGTAAACTCATGAAATGTTAAATATGCTCCGAAATGATTGTTTGTTCGAGGGGGAGCAAGAGTAAACTCATGAAATGTTAAATATGCTCCGAAATGATTGTTTGTTCGAGGGGGAGCAAGAGTAAACTCATGAAATGTTAAATATGCTCCGAAATGATTGTTTGTTCGAGGGGGAGCAAGAGTAAACTCATGAAATGTTAAATATGCTCCGAAATGATTGTTTGTTCGAGGGGGAGCAAGAGTAAACTCATGAAATGTTAAATATGCTCCGAAATGATTGTTTGTTCGAGGGGGAGCAAGAGTAAACTCATGAAATGTTAAATATGCTCCGAAATGATTGTTTGTTCGAGGGGGAGCAAGAGTAAACTCATGAAATGTTAAATATGCTCCGAAATGATTGTTTGTTCGAGGGGGAGCAAGAGTAAACTCATGAAATGTTAAATATGCTCCGAAATGATTGTTTGTTCGAGGGGGAGCAAGAGTAAACTCATGAAATGTTAAATATGCTCCGAAATGATTGTTTGTTCGAGGGGGAGCAAGAGTAAACTCATGAAATGTTAAATATGCTCCGAAATGATTGTTTGTTCGAGGGGGAGCAAGAGTAAACTCATGAAATGTTAAATATGCTCCGAAATGATTGTTTGTTCGAGGGGGAGCAAGAGTAAACTCATGAAATGTTAAATATGCTCCGAAATGATTGTTTGTTGAGGGGGAGCAAGAGTAAACTCATGAAATGTTAAATATGCTCCGAAATGATTGTTTGTTCGAGGGGGAGCAAGAGATTAAAGATTTGTTATTGAATAATTTGCTCCGAGATAGTTGTTTGATTGAGAGGGAGCAAAAGTTAATTGATCAAAGAATCAAGTGCTCCAAGATGTTTATTGATTTAGAGACAAGTTCGATCAAGAATTGAAGTTTTAAAGTCAAATCAAATTTCCGCATTCCAAAACCAAGCTTCCGAAATGCCAAGAGGTTTCAAAGTCAAAACCAAGCTTCCGCAAAGCCAAAAGAATTCAAAGTCAAATCCAAGCTTCCGCATGCTACTCAAAGTTCAACTTACTTCTCAAAGCAACATCAAGTTGAAATCAACATTCAAAGGTTCAAGTTGTGAAAGCTTAAAAGCTACAAAGATTTCAAAGGTGCTTCCAAAGTATTCAAAGTTGCAAGAGAAGATCAAGTTGTAGAAAGTCATCGTCAAGAATATTTGTTTGTTGAGAAGATTCAAAGTCAAGGTTGATATAAGAAGTTGAAGACAATGAGAAAGCTTCAAAGTCCAATCAACATTGAAGATTTTCAACAAATGGGCTCATCATGTTATTTAAAGACCGAAGACGATGCAACATTTACAATTCAACACCAAGGGGGAGATTGTTAGAAATACAATTTAGTGGTGTTAAATTGTAAATAAAGTTACATTTTATATTGTTGATAAAGTGCAAGGGGTCAAAGTGATAATTGTAATTAGGCATATATAAACCCCTTGCCTTCTCATTTGTAACTAGCTCTTGAACATAATTAACACACATTTGACTTATTCTCTCTCTCCTCCCTATCATCTTCAACCTCCCTCCTCACACACTTAAACACACACATTCCTCCATTGTTACTCAATTAAGCTCAAGATCATATATAACAACCTGCAAGGACCCAGTCTATGTGGGTACCTAAATCATATTCATTGTCCTTGCAGGAATATCTCATTTGTGTTTGGTATGTTGACTCGGGATGTTCTCGTCATATGACTGGTAACAAGTCCATTCTAACGAACTTTGTTGAGAAGTTTATGGGAACTGTCAGATTCGGAAATGATCATATCGCTCCTATTCTTGGTTATGGAGACATTGTTAAAAATGGAGTCACTATCAAGAGAGTTTCCAATGTTGAAGGATTAGGACACAATCTTTTTAGTGTTGGACAATTTTGTGACAATGATCTTCAAGTACTATTTAGAAGAGAGGAATGCAAAGTGCAGACTGAAGAGGGTGTGGATATTCTAACTGGAACAAGAGATAATAATTTGTTCACAATTGATCTAAACAACATTCCAACTCATTCTTCAGAGATTTGTCTTCTTTCGAAAGCAACTGCACAAAATTCTTGGTTATGGCATCGCCGTCTTTCTCATCTTAATTTTCAAACAATCAATGCTCTTGTGGATAAACAACTTGTTGAAGGTCTTCCGGATTACAAGTATGAAAGTGAACATGTTTGTCCGGCTTGTGCAATTGGAAAGATGAAGAAAGCATCACACAAACCAAAGAAATATCTAAGTACTGAAGGTCCTTTACACCTTATTCATATGGATTTGTGTGGACCAATGAAAGTTCAAAGTATCCATGGCAAGCGATACATTCTTGTGATTGTCGATGATTATTCTCGTTATACTTGGGTATTCTTTCTTCATGCAAAGAGTGATGCTTCGAATGTGATTATTGATTTACCCAAGTAAATCTTAAATCATCTGTTCGAATTGTTCGCTCAGACAATGGAACTTAATTCAAGAATTCAACTATTGCATCTTTCTTCAAGTCCATGGGTATCACTCATCAATTTTCCGCTGCCAGGATACCTCAACAGAATGGAGTAGTTGAACGACGTAATCGTACTCTTGTTGAAGCAGCTAGAACTATGCTTGCTTATTCGAAGTTGCCTCCGAATCTATGGGCTGAAGCTGTTGCTACTGCTTGTTTCGCTCAAAATAGATCTATCATAAACAAGAGGTTTAATAAAACTCCATATGAGGTGATTAACAAAAGAAAGCCCAATGTGAACTTCTTACACATATTCGGATGTGTTTGTTATCTTCTCAATGATCGAGATAATTTCATCGGTTATTCAAGAGAATCAATAGCTTATCGTGTGTATAACCGAAGAACCAAGAGGATCGAAGAGAGTATGAATGTTAGATTTGATGAACTCTCGGGGATGGTTCTTGAACAACACAGTTCAAGACCCGAACTTCAAAGTCCACAAGCTTCCACAACAAAAACTGATTCCACTGTCAAATCATCATTCTCTACTCCGACTACACAAGATTTGGATATCTTGTTTGAAGAATTTTTCCATGTTCCGACCAAAGTTTCTGAATCTGAAGTAAATACAAATGAACCATCCAGTTCCAATACTAATGAGATGAATCCCAATGAGTCTTCACCATCACAATCATCAGATGTTAATTTTTCATCTGATTCTACTCCACCTAATAATAATTCTGAGTTGCATACTCAACCTCAACATATCACACAAGTGACAAATCCTGAAATCAATCCTGAAGTGTATGATCCCGACGAATTTCTTGAACCAATTGCCACTTCATTTGAACAATTCGCAGAGCAACATACTCCTGATTTTATTGATTCTGAAGAATCTGGTGATCCATTTGATCCAATTCCACACACAACCAAATGGACTAGAGCTCATCCAATTTCTCAAGTTATTGGTAACCCAACATCTGGAGTTCAGACAAGATCCGCATCCGCGAATGAATGTCTGTTTGTGAATTTTCTGAGTATGGTTGAACCAAAGACAGTGAATGAAGCTCTAGGTTGTCTAGATTGAACGTCTTGAGGTGTGGAAATTGGTTCCGAATCCTTACAAGAATAAGGAGCCAATAAAGACCAAATGGATCTTCAAGAACAAAAAGGATGAAACTGGAGTTGTTGTACGAAACAAAGCACGATTGGTTGCAAAGGGATATTGTCAACAAGATGGAATTGATTATGATGAGATATTCGCACCAGTTGCACGAATTGAGGCCATTCGGATGTTTCTTGCCTATGCTGCCTACAAGAACTTCACAGTATACCAGATGGATGTCAAAACTGCCTTCTCGAATGGAATTCTCAAAGAAGAGGTGTATGTTGAACAACCTGAGGGATTTGTGAATTCAAAACATCCGAACTATGTTTACAGGTTAGATAAGGCTTTGTATGGTATGAAACAAGCCCCTCGTGCATGGTATGATGCTCTTTCCTCTTATCTTGTGAAATCTGGTTTTAGCAAAGGTTCGATTGACACTACCTTGTTTATCAAAAGACAAGGTAGTGACATCATTCTAATCCAGATTATGTTGACGACATAATTTTCGGGTCAACTAACCCTAAATACTGCAAGAATTTTTCCGCTTTAATGATCAGTAAATTTGAAATGAGCATGATGGGTGAATTAAACTTTTTCCTTGGTCTTCAAGTCAAACAGTTGTCAAATGGTACATTTATTTGTCAAACAAAGTACATTCTTGACATGTTGAAAAAGTTTGATATGATGAATTGTCAACCAATTGGTACACCCATGGAGGCTCGCACAAAGATTAATGCTGATTTAAATGGAAAATCTTTTGATCAAAAGAGATATCGCAGTATGATTGGTTCTCTCATGTATTTGACTGCGAGTCGCCCGGATATTATGTTCGCCACATGCATGTGTGCCAGGTACCAGGCCAATCCTAAGGAAAGTCATTTCCAGGCCGTCAAACGAATTTTCCGATACCTTAAAGGCACTGTGAATCTTGGTCTCTGGTATCCAAGGGATACCGGGTTTCAGTTAATTGCATATTCGGATGCTGACCATGCAGGTTGTAAGCTTGATCGTAAGAGTACTTCTGGGAGCGTACAGTTTTTGGGGGATAGATTAGTCAGTTGGTCTTCGAAAAAACAGAATTGTGTATCCACATCTACTGCAGAAGCTGAATATGTTGCTGCAGCAAGTTGTTGTTCACAAGTTCTTTGGATGAAGACACAGTTGACTGATTATGGATTTCAGTTCAACAGAATTCCCATCTACTGTGACTCTAAGAGTGCAATAGCTATTTCTTGCAACCCGGTTCAGCACACTAAGACCAAGCACATAGATATTCGGTACCATTTTCTCAAAGATCATGTTGAGAAAGGTAACATCGAACTCTATTTTGTCCCAACAGACTACCAACTTGCTGGCCTTTTCACCAAACCTTTGGATGAACAGAGGTTTAATTTTCTTAAAACCAAGTTGGGAATGCTAGATTTACAAACTTAAATGCTTTCATGCCATGTATTCTATGTTCATTTTCTGTTTTGAATGGAATTTGGTTTCTAAAATTCTTCAAAGTCTTAAAACTGTTTGCAGAGCTCTGAGCTCGGCAAATAGTGCATTTTGTGTCCTAAACTTTTCTAAGACTTAAAACACCTGTTTGCAGAACTCTGAGCTCGGCAAACAGTGCAATTGGTTGTCAAATTTTTTCCAAGGCTTAAATCAACTGTTTCCAGAGCTCTGAGCTCGACAAACAGTGCTTTTTGTTTCAAAAATTCTTCAAAGTCTTAAAACTTCTGTTTGCAGAGCTCTGAGCTCGGCAAATAGTGCATTTTGTGTCCTAAACTTTTCTAAGACTTAAAACACCTGTTTGCAGAACTCTGAGCTCGTCAAACAGTGCATTTTACTTCCAAATTTTTCCAAAGTCTTGAAATAACTGTTTGTAGAGCTTTGAGCTCGTCAAACAGTGCAATTGGTTTGCAAAAATTTTCAAAAGTCTTAATTCCACTGTTTGCAGAGGTCTGAGCTCGGCAAGCAGTGCAAATTGTTTTTCAAATTCTTTGAAGATTTGAACCATTCATTTGCAGAGCTCTGAGCTCGGCAAATGCTTGTAATTTTTCATCAAGTGTTTTAAATCAACTGTTTGCAGAGCACTTTGCTCGGCAAACAATGTATTTGGGTGAATTTTTTTTTACAAAACTTCAATTTTCCATTGAAATGTTCCTTTATTAATTGGCAACATACTTGTTGTCCAATTCAAAGGAATTTTCATACATTTAAATTGAGTTTAGACTGAAATGCTCATTTGCCGAGGTATGAGCTCGGCACTTACGAGATTTAACTCCTATACTCGATGACTTGACTCAATGGTGTCTGATCTGTTCAATTCTCGTGTTTGCCGAGGTTTTTGCTCGGCAAATCATGCAAAATTTCAAATTTTTTGCCAAAAACAATTTTTGATTCTTATTATTATCTGGGCAAATTTTTTTTAAAATGTGCTATTTGCCGAGGTTTTTGCTCGGCAAATGCTTAAAATTGTTTTCTTTTTCTTCAATTTTTATTCTAAGTTTTTTTTATTATTTGTGTTGATTTTTAAAATGTATGTATGTATGTATTCATTGTGTTTGTCTATATAGTTTTTCATAAGTGTTAGGGTAAGAGGCAAGGTATCGAACGCCTTTGTGTACTACCTTTGTTTTTCTTATCTTTTAATACTTATGAGATTCTATATGTCGTCTTGGTTCTTATATATATCAGAGTGAGAATCAAGGTATCGAACGCCTTTGTGTACTACCTTTGTTTTCTCATTTTTAATATATGTGCGAAACATTGTCTTTGTGTAATAAATGTGTTTATTAAATGTTGGTGTGTTTTTATTTTTCTGTGTTTAAAATGTCTTTTCTGGTCAAAATTTGGTCAGTTTATTTTTCAGAAAAATTATAAATACAAAGATGGCAATGTTTCAAGAAGGTGCTACAATGAAAATGCAAGCTAATCAAGCACTTCATATTCCATTTTCCTCCAAATTCCCAATCATTACTGAGATTCTGAGTCATCATCCATTGAATGTTGCTTTAACTGGTGGTGCTATTGTTCCCGAGAAGTACATATTTGATTTATGGGAATCCATTGAGTATGTGAAAGGCAGTAACAGATATAAGACTGCAGACTACTTTCAATTCTCTCTACAGTCAGATGATCATGTATATAACTGCAAATTCACATTGGATGAGTTCAGAACAATAATTGGCTTTCCTGAACATGAAGAATATGAAGAACTGCCATCTGTTGAAGATATGTTAGCTGGAGTTCATTCATTGGGATATGAAGGAGAGTTGGCAAGTATGAGAGACTTCAAAAGAATGAATGTGGCTACTCTCTGGCATACAATGTATAATGTTCTTTGCACCTGTTTGATGCCATCTCAAAAAGGCATTGATGCTATGACAAAGCATTCTCTTTCGATATACTATGCAGTCACTCATAATGTTCAATGTGACTTTGCAAAGATTATTTGGGATAAGATGAGACAAGTGGTGAAGGGAAAAGATGTGCAAGAAAGGAAATACATTCCCTTTATCAGATTCTTCACTCTGATTATTGAAGATGTTCTTGATAACTCTGAAGGAATTTCAAGTTGGAAGATAGTTTCAAGAGTGTTATTGCTATGTATAAATTCAACATGAGAGGAACAGGAAGTTAACTTGTTAAACCTTTTCCTATTCCATCGTTTCTTCTGAACTTGGCTCCTGCTCAGAGTCCCCACCTTAAGACATATAGAGAGTGGTTAGCCACAGCAATGGGATCTGAAAGCCGACAGATTCCTACCCAAGCTGTGCATAGGTCGCCAAGTGAGGGTCCTAGGATATCTAAAAGAAAAAGAGGGGTTAGTGATGAAGGGACTTCTGAGCAGAGGAGAAGAAAATCAAAAAGAGTTGTTTTTGAACAAGAGGCTGTTACTCCTGAATTTGCTACTTCACCTACTTCTCAATCTACACCAAATATTTCTTCACAATCTACACCAATCATTCGATCAACACAATCTCCACCTGCCGTTCAATTTTCTCAATCTTCACCTTCAACACCGATTCCATCCGTTGTTTCTCCCAATCCACCAACACTTACACCACCTTATTCAACACCAGTTCTTAATCCTACACCGCTTGCTTCAGCTTTACCAAATGAACCTCGTCCAATACCTGGTAGACGCATTAAAATGTCAGCACGAAAGCCACCATCTGGTCAACCAAAGGTATCTAAGAGGAAATCCAAAAAGAAACTTAAGTCCTCTAAATCTGCAAATCACAGAATTGAATGGAGTTCAGCAGATTTGAATAAACAAGTTGATGCCACTGCAGAATTAGATGTTGAACAAGCAACACGTATTGTTGATAATGTGATTTCAGAGTTGGATACTGAGAATGTTAGCACTGGAGATGACGTTGTGCAGGAGGAACAAGGTAGGAATGAGGGAGGAGTTGAAAATGTAAGAGAGGATGAGAGGTCCGGGTTAGGACAAGGGCAAAAAGAAAACGATGGCCCTCCGATAGTTCAACCAAATGAGTCTAGCCGGGTTGTTTACCCTAGGATAGAAGTCGAGAACTGCCCATTCTCGCTTGCACCAAACTCTCCTAGCCATTCTGACTCCTCACAACAGGAGTTAGTCTCAGAAATGCACGGGGATCAGCCACGTTCACCACACTCTCCTCATTTGGAGGATGAGAGTGTTGAAATAAGAGAGGATCATCCCCACCTCTCGCCTTCATTTCGTGCACATGAGTCTAGATCTCCTAGGTACACAGATTCACAAGCTCAGTTGAGTACTGATGCCGGAACAAGCGGAGGGGGACCCACTTTGTGTGACCCTCAAGGACAGCTTGGAAATCCTTCCTTAGCTAACATCACGCCAGCTTTAGCCACAGGTAACAGTTCTCAAACCGAGACTGGGGGACAGTATGAACGCCAAGGTGACACTGCTGTTCCTCAGGATCAACCTGAAACTGTATTAACGGGCATTCTCAGTGACCCCGGTGTTGTTAGAGGTGTTACCCAACAACAAGTCCCGGACAGTGATTTATCACAGTCTAGGACACAACCTGATTCTGGTTGCAAAGCCAATGAATCTGAAACTGCTGGTGAGGGTATAACCCGAGGATCTGCAGGAAATCCTGAATCAGCTTCGCTGAATTTAGGTCACACCACAAGTGTGCAAACAACCTCCGGGTTGGTTTCACCATCTATTCCATCTCATACACAAACACAAAGAACACCAACACCAATTCAAATACCATCAACAACAACAAATCAACAATCCAAAGATGATGCGTGTGAACTTTTACTTGGCATTCTACAATCTGAGGGTGATTTGTTGTCTATGACTGAAAATGGGGTGTTGAATGCTTTAGAGTTGAGAGAAAGAGAACTTGCTCTAGAAGGACAAGTTAGGAATTTACAAGAACAAGTTCAAAAATAGAAAGCTGATTATGATGCAAAACTTGCAGCTTTTGAGTTACGTTTGTAGCATTAGAATCTTGTCGACCGGCCTCGGTTGCTTCTAGACGGGATGATCCTGATTCCGATGATCACCCCGAGGGGGAGAACCAAGGAGAGGGTCAAACTAATATTGGAAACACATCGGCAAGAGTTGAAGTAAATGTTGAAGATGTGGAGATGAGAGATAGAGCTCAAGGTGAAACTCAAGATAAAGTTGATAAGATGTTTAAAGAACTTGCTGGAAGACTTTCTGAAAGAAATAATGATAATGATCCAGCTGAGATTAATAGGATTTCAGAAATTAGAAGAAAATTTGATGAAGTTTTTGGAGTTGATTTTGGTGATGAAGAAGAAGAAGAAGATGAAAGTATTGTGGTTAATGAAGAAGAAGAGTATGTTATTGAAAATGAGATTATTGAATATGCTGGAGGAGAAGTAGATGTTGAAGCTGAAAAGGAAAATGTGATCTTGGAGGAGCCGGTGATAGTTGAGACTTCAGTAAACGTAGAAGCTGTTGAAGAACCAATGTTTGAAGAATTTCCAGATCTTGATTATTTTGAAACAGGTTCATCAAGCAGAAATGAAGTTGGAGAATCATCTATACCTGCTAGCACAACTCCACAGCATTACACCTTTAATGACTTTAATAGTTTTGATGACTTAAGAAAGACTCCTGAAGCTGCTGCTCAGAATTTCAAGAAGTCCACTTATAAACAAGTGTTAACAGAGGCAATCAGATCCGAAGAAGTTCTTCCTGATTATTTTCCAACCGAATGGACTGAAGAACAAAGAAGGTTTATTAATCGAGGATACTTCTTGAGGGACAAAGAAAGAATGGTTGCTCTCGGGGTTAAGCCAAAGGAAGCAGCCAAGCAGTCAAGATATCTGGAGGAAAGAGCATTTCCTATATTCTGTGGAGCTACCAAAATTGCTAAAACTGAGAGACCAGAGATTGATTCTATGTACAAGTTTAAGGAAGCAAGGCAAGTTGAAGAATATAAAGAGCTTCTTAAACTCACAAAGAAGTACAATCCCAAATTACTTCAAGAACAAAGGAATCACAAAATTTTGGTGCTGGTCAGAGTGATTCTAATCAAAAGGGTTTCTATCTCTGTTCCATGTTTTCATGTGAAAAGAGATAATGGCAAGATTTACAGATTCACTGAAGCTCAGTTCAAGCTTTTTCCGGTTGATGATATAATCTTTCTCTACAACCATTTTCTGAATGCTATGCAAAGATACCGTGAAGACGTTATTGCTTTTGATGCTGTGAAAAGATACATGTCAAGCTGCATCCAATATGCTTCATTGGAAGATTTCCATATTGGTTTTTGTAAAGTGAAGAATTTAAGCTTATGTGTGTGTTAGTGTGTGCAACAATGGTGGTTTGAAGAGAGAGAAAGTAGAGAGAGAAAGTGTGTTTGGCAGGGAAGATTAGTTTGCATAAATGGGGTGAAAGGTTACAAAGTTCTTAATGGAGGGGGTTTATATACATATGAGCTATTTACACTATGCCCCCTTCCATATTAACTAGTTTACATTATAAGTACAAATTAACATAAAGGTACACAAATCAACTACTACATCTATATTTCTAACAATCTCCCCCTTAGTAGTGATTTGTGAAAAATATCCAGTCTTTGTCATTCTTCAAGCTCTTGTATTCGATCTATCTTTGTTTGGATGCCAGAACCAATTATCTCCTTCAGGTCTGTCATCAGGAATAATCATGTTTGCTTCATAGTTTCTTGGTGGAATGTTTTGTGGGCCTGGAAGATGACTTGGCTCGTACTTGATCCAACAACCTCCTCTTCGACGTACGACGTACTTAGACTTCTGAACATTCTTTGCCTCTCTCATCATTCTAATACTGTCTCTGTACTCGAGTCTTTGATTGATCTTGGAGATTACTTTATCAAATACTTCCTTTTTCTTTTCATCTTGATCATCTTCTTTCAAGCACAACAAAACATTCTTACAAAATTCTAATGATCCATCTGAATAAGAAGCAAGTTCATCCAAACGAATGAAAATCTTCTTCTTTCTGCTATTCAAAAAGACAACACCGAAGGATGGTTCTTCTATGACATGACCAATACTGAGCTGTTCGATGTTTCCGGTGTAAAGACTTTGATCTGGATATGATACATTAATCTTTCTCTTAACAACTTCAAAACCAATTTGAAAGTCTTCCAATGAAGCGTATTGAATGCAGCTTGACATGTATCTTTTAACAGCTTCAAAGGCAATAACATCTTCTTTGTATCTTTGCATTGCATTCAAGAAATGGTTGTAGAGAAAGATAATGTCATCAACTGGCAGCAGCTTGAACTGAGCTTCTGTGAATCTGTACATCTTATTGTTATCTCTTTTCACATGAAAGCAAGGGACAGAGATAGAAACCCTTTTAACCAAGATTACTCTGACAAGCACCAAAATCTTGTGGTTTCTTTGTTCTTCGAGAAGCTTTGGATTGTATTGCTTAGTGAGTTTAAGAAGCTCTTTGTATTCTTCAATTTGTCTTGCTTCCTTAAACTTGTACATCGAATCTAACTCTGGTCTCTTTGTTTTGGTCACTTTGGTAGCTCCACAAAAGATCGGATAAGCTCTTTCTTCCAGAAATCTAGACTTCTTAGCTGCCTCCTTTGGCTTAACACCCAGGGCAACCATTTTTTCTTTATCCCTCAAGAAGTATCCCCGATTAATAAACCTCCTTTGTTCTTCAGTCAATTCTGTTGGAAAGTAATCAGGAAGAACTTCCTCGGATATGATTGCTTCTTTCAACACTTGTTTATATGTTGACTTCTTGAAATTCTGAGATGCAGCTTCAGGAGTCTTTCTCAATTCATCAAAACTATTGAAGTCTTCAAAAGTGTAATGCTGTGGAGTTGTGCCAGCAGGAACAAAAGATTCTCCAACTTCAATTCTGCTTGAAGAACCTGTTTTAAAGTAGTCAAGATCTGGAAATTCTTCAAACATTGGTTCTTCATCAGCTTCTACATCTTCTTCTTCTTCTTCTTCTTCTTCTTCTTCTTCTTCTTCTTCTTCTTCTTCTTCTTCTTCTTCTTCTTCTTCTTCTTCTTCTTCTTCTTCTTCTTCTTCTTCTTCTTCTTCTTCTTCTTCTTCTTCTTCTTCTTCTTCTTCTTCTTCTTCTTCTTCTTCTTCTTCTTCTTCTTCTTCTTCTTCTTCTTCTTCTTCTTCTTCTTCTTCTTCTTCTTCTTCTTCTTCTTCTTCTTCTTCTTCTTCTTCTTCTTCTTCTTCTTCTTCTTCTTCTTCTTCTTCTTCTTCTTCTTCTTCTTCTTCTTCTTCTTCTTCTTCTTCTTCTTCTTCTTCTTCTTCTTCTTCTTCTTCTTCTTCTTCTTCTTCTTCTTCTTCTTCTTCTTCTTCTTCTTCTTCTTCTTCTTAATAGAGTTCTTCTTCTTCTTCTTCTTCTTCTTCTTCTTCTTCTTCTTCTTCTTCTTCTTCTCTTCTTCTTCTTCTTCTTTTCTTCTTCTTCTTCTTCTTCTTCTTCTTCTTCTTCTTCTTCTTCTTCTTCTTCTTCTTCTTCTTCTTCATCAATCAATCATCCATTCCTTCTTCTTCTTCTTCTTCTTCTTCTTCTTCATCAAAATCATCAGCACCTTCTTCTTCTTCTTCTTCTTCTTCTTCTTCTTCTTCTTCTTCTTCTTCTTCTTGTTCTTCTTCCTCTTCTTCTTCTTCTTCTTCTTCTTCTTCTTCTTCTTCTTCTTCTTCTTCTTCTTCTTCTTCTTCTTCTTCTTCTTCTTCTTCTTCTTCTTCTTCTTCTTCTTCTTCTTCTTCTTCTTCTTCTTCTTCTTCTTCTTCTTCTTCTTCTTCTTCTTCTTCTTCTTCTTCTTCTTCTTCTTCTTCTTCTTCTTCTTCTTCTTCTTCTTCTTCTTCTTCTTCTTCTTCTTCTTCTTCTTCTTCTTCTTCTTCTTCTTCTTCTTCTTCTTCTTCTTCTTCTTCTTCTTCTTCTTCTTCTTCTTCTTCTTCTTCTTCTTCTTCTTCTTCTTCTTCTTCTTCTTCTTCTTCTTCTTCTTCTTCTTCTTCTTCTTCTTCTTCTTCTTCTTCTTCTTCTTCTTCTTCTTCTTCTTCTTCTTCTTCTTCTTCTTCTTCTTCTTCTTCTTCTTCTTCTTCTTCTTCTTCTTCTTCTTCTTCTTCTTCTTCTTCATCACTATCAGCTCCAAACACTTCATAAAATTTTCTTTTTATTTCAGCAATTCTTTCAAAAAAAAAAAAAAAAAAAAAAAAAAAAAAAAAAAAAAAAAAAAAAAAAAAAAAAAAAAAAAAAAAAAAAAAAAAAAAAAAAAAAAAAAAAAAAAAAAAAAAAAAAAAAAAAAAAAAAAAAAAAAAAAAAAAAAAAAAAAAAAAAAAAAAAAAAAAAAAAAAAAAAAAAAAAAAAAAAAAAAAAAAAAAAAAAAAAAAAAAAAAAAAAAAAAAAAAAAAAAAAAAAAAAAAAAAAAAAAAAAAAAAAAAAAAAAAAAAAAAAAAAAAAAAAAAAAAAAAAAAAAAAAAAAAAAAAAAAAAAAAAAAAAAAAAAAAAAAAAAAAAAAAAAAAAAAAAAAAAAAAAAAAAAAAAAAAAAAAAAAAAAAAAAAAAAAAAAAAAAAAAAAAAAAAAAAAAAAAAAAAAAAAAAAAAAAAAAAAAAAAAAAAAAAAAAAAAAAAAAAAAAAAAAAAAAAAAAAAAAAAAAAAAAAAGAATTCAAAACCCCCCTCTCAGTCATAGTCAACAAATCTCCTTCAGAACGTAGAATGCCAAGTAAAACTTCACATGCTTGATCTTTGGTTGGAAGATTTGTTGTGGTTGATGATGTTTGAATAGGTGTTGGTATTCTTTGTGTTTAGGTAGGAGGTGGAGTAGCCAACCCGGGGGTTGTTTGCACATTTGTGGGGTGACCTAAATTCAGCGAAGCTGATTCAGGATTTCCTGCGGATCCTCGGGTTATACCCTCACCAGCAGTTTCAGATTCATGGGCTTTGCAACCCGAATCAAGTTGTGTCCTAGACTGTGATAAATCACTGTCCGGGACTTGTTGTTGTTGGGCAACACCTCTCACAACACTGGGGTCACTGAGAATGCCCGTTAATACAGTCTCAGGTTGATCCTGAGGAACAGCAGTGTCACTACGGCGTTCATACTGTCCCCCAGTCTCGGTTTGAGAATTGTTACATGCGGCTAAAGCTGGCGTGATGTTAGCTAAGGCAGGATTTCCAAGCTGTCCTTGAGGGTCACACAAAGTGGGTCCCCTTCCGCTTGTTCCGGCATCAGTACTCAACTGAGCTTGTGAATCCGTGTACCTAGGAGATCTAGACTCATGTGCACGAAATGAAGACGAGAGGTGGGGCTGATCCTCTCTTATTTCAACACTCTCATCCTCCAAATGAGGAGAGTATGGTGAACGTGGAAGTTCCCCGTGCGTTTGTGAGACTAACTCCTGTTGTGAGGAGTCAGAATGGCAAGGAGAATTCGGTGCAAGCGAGAATGGGGAGTTCTCGACTTCTACCCTAGGGTTGACATCCCGGCTAGACACATTGGTTTCAACTATCGGAGGGCCAACGTTTTCTTTATGCCCTTGTCCTAACCCGGACCTCTCAACCTCTCTGGTATTTTCAACTCCGCCCTCATTCCCTCTTTGTTCCTCCTGCACATCTACATCTCCTGTGCTAACATTCTCAGATTGCAATTCAGATAAAACATTATCAACAATTCGTGTTACTTGCTCAACATCCAACTCTGCTAAGGCACCAATATGTTCAGATCTAGCAGACTTATGCTTTCTTTTGGATTTCTTCTTTGATTTCTTTGGTGACCTTCGAGCAATCATTTTTATTCGTCTACCAGGTATTACCGGTGGTTCATTTGGTAGTGCTGAAGCAAGCGGTGTAGGATTAAGTACGGGTGATAAACGAGGTGGTGTTAGAATTGGTGGATTTGGTGAAACAACGGATGGTATTGGTGTAGATTGAGAAGGTGAAGATTGTGGAAATTGAACGGGTGGTGTAGATTGTGTCGATTGAATGGATGGTGAGGTTTGCGAAGTAATATTTGGTGTAGGTTGAGAAACCGGTGAAGAAACAGGTTCAGGTGAAATAACATCTTGCTCAAACATAACTCTTTTCACTTCATTGCCTCTCAAGTTGGATTTATACATTGCAATTACACACTTGAGGCTGTCTTCCAATTTTGGAATTTCTTCTACATTATCAAGAACGTCTTCGATAATCAGTGTGAAGAATCTAATAAAGGGAATATATTTTCTTTCTTGTGCATTCTTTCCCATGACAACTTGAATCATCTTATCCCATATAATCTTCGCAAAGTCACACTGCACATTGTGAGTGACTGCATAGTAAATTGATAATGAATGCTTCGTCATGAGATCAATTCCTTTCTGTGATGGCATCAAACAAGTGCTTAGAACATTGTACATCGTATGCCAGGGAGTTGCTACATTCATTCTTCTAAAATCTCTCATCATTGCCAACTCTCCTTCATAACCCAACGAATGAACTCCAGCCAACATTTCTTCAACTGATGGTAGTTCTTCGTATTCTTCATGTTCAGGAAATCCAATGATAGTTCTGAACTCATCCAGAGTGAATTTACAATTGAAAATTTCATCTTCTGACTGTAGAGAAAATTTGAAGTAGTCTGCTGTCTTATGTCTTTTACTTCCTTTTACATATGCAATTGATTCCCACAACTCAAATACATACTTTTCGGGAACAATTGCACCTCCAGTCAAAGCATTATTCAACGGATGATGGCTCAGAATCTCCGTTATGATTGGGAATTTGCAAGCAATTGGGATATGTAGTGCTTGATTGGCTTGCATTTTCATTGAATCTCCTTCTTTGAACATAGCCATCTTGGTAATTTATTATTTTTCTGTTAAGACAAACTGACCAAAGTTTTGACCAGAAAATACATTTTAAACACAGAAAAATAACAACACATACCAACATTTAAGAAACACATTTATTACACATAGACAATGTTTTGCATATATATTAAAAATGAGAAAACAAAGTAGTACACAAAGGCGTTCGATACCTTGCATCTCACCCAAATATATATACAAAACATGACATTTTCTTTATGCCCTTGTCCTAACCCGGACCTCTCAACCTCTCTGGTATTTTCAACTCCGCCCTCATTCCCTCCTTGTTCCTCCTGCACATCTACATCTCCTGTGCTAACATTCTCAGATTGCAATTCAGATAAAACATTATCAACAATTCGTGTTACTTGCTCAACATCCAACTCTGCTAAGGCACCAATATGTTCAGATCTAGCAGACTTATGCTTTCTTTTGGATTTCTTCTTTGATTTCTTTGGTGACCTTCGAGCAATCATTTTTATTCGTCTACCAGGTATTACCGGTGGTTCATTTGGTAGTGCTGAAGCAAGCGGTGTAGGATTAAGTACGGGTGATAAACGAGGTGGTGTTAGAATTGGTGGATTTGGTGAAACAACGGATGGTATTGGTGTAGATTGAGAAGGTGAAGATTGTGGAAATTGAACGGGTGGTGTAGATTGTGTCGATTGAATGGATGGTGAGGTTTGCGAAGTAATATTTGGTGTAGGTTGAGAAACCGGTGAAGAAACAGGTTCAGGTGAAATAACATCTTGCTCAAACATAACTCTTTTTGACTTTCTTTTCCTCTGCTCAGAAGTCCCCTCATCACTAACCCCTCCTTTTCTTTTATCAGACCTAGGACACTCACAAGGCGAGCTATGCACAGCTTGGGTAGGAGTCTGTCGGCTTTTAGACCCCATTGCTGAGACTAACCACTCGAGATAAGCCCTAAGGTGAGGACTCTGAGCAGGAACCAGATTAATCAGGAATGGTGGAATCGGAAAAGGTCTTGCAGTTTCACTTCATGTGCCTCTCAAGTTGGATTTATACATTGCAATTACACACTTGAGGCTGTCTTCCAATTTTGGAATTTCTTCTACATTATCAAGAACGTCTTCGATAATCAGTGTGAAGAATCTAATAAAGGGAATATATTTTCTTTCTTGTGCATTCTTTCCCTTGACAACTTGAATCATCTTATCCCATATAATCTTCGCAAAGTCACACTGCACATTGTGAGTGACTGCATAGTAAATTGATAATGAATGCTTCGTCATGAGATCAATTCCTTTCTGTGATGGCATCAAACAAGTGCTTAGAACATTGTACATCGTATGCCAGGGAGTTGCTACATTCATTCTTCTAAAATCTCTCATCATTGCCAACTCTCCTTCATAACCTAACGAATGAACTCCAGCCAACATTTCTTCAACTGATGGTAGTTCTTCGTATTCTTCATGTTCAGGAAATCCAATGATAGTTCTGAACTCATCCAGAGTGAATTTACAATTGAAAATTTCATCTTCTGACTGTAGAGAAAATTTGAAGTAGTCTGCTGTCTTATGTCTTTTACTTCCTTTTACATATGCAATTGATTCCCACAACTCAAATACATACTTTTCGGGAACAATTGCTCATCAAGTCAAAGCATTATTCAACGGATGATGGCTCAGAATCTCCGTTATGATTGGGAATTTGCAAGCAATTGGGATATGTAGTGCTTGATTGGCTTGCATTTTCATTGAATCTCCTTCTTTGAACATAGCCATCTTGGTAATTTATTATTTTTCTGTTAAGACAAACTGACCAAAGTTTTGACCAGAAAATACATTTTAAACACAGAAAAATAAAAACTTGTACTGTTTGCTGAGCAAACTGCTCTGCAAACAGTTGTTTTTAAAACTTGTAGCAATTTTGGAATTTCTTCTACATTATCAAGAACGTCTTCGATAATCAGTGTGAAGAATCTAATAAAGGGAATATATTTTCTTTCTTGTGCATTCTTTCCCTTGACAACTTGAATCATCTTATCCCATATAATCTTCGCAAAGTCACACTGCACATTGTGAGTGACTGCATAGTAAATTGATAATGAATGCTTCGTCATGAGATCAATTCCTTTCTGTGATGGCATCAAACAAGTGCTTAGAACATTGTACATCGTATGCCAGGGAGTTGCTACATTCATTCTTCTAAAATCTCTCATCATTGCCAACTCTCCTTCATAACCTAACGAATGAACTCCAGCCAACATTTCTTCAACTGATGGTAGTTCTTCGTATTCTTCATGTTCAGGAAATCCAATGATAGTTCTGAACTCATCCAGAGTGAATTTACAATTGAAAATTTATGATTTGTATTGTTTTCCGAGCAAAGATCTCGGCAAACACGAGAAAAACTAAAGTCTGGCACCAAGTCATCGTGTATGGGAGTTGAACCTCGTAAATGCCGAGCTCAAAGCTCTGCAAATGAGCAGTTCAGATTCACTCCTTTTAAATGTATGAAATTTCCTTTTATTGAAAAAAAAAAAAAAAAAAAAAAAAAAAGAAAAAAAAAATTTAAAGAAAAATCTTTTTATCATTTTTAAAATTTATAATATTGTATTTGGTTTTTCAAATTTAAAAAAAAACACACATAACAACAAAAAAAAAATTTAAAGAAAAATCTTTTTATCATTTTTAAAATTTATAATATTGTATTTGGTTTTTCAAATTTTAAAAAAAAACACACATAATACAAAAAAAAAAAAAAAAAAAAAAAAAAAAAAAAAAAAAAAAAAAAAAAAAAAAAAAAAAAAAAAAAAAAAAAAAAAAAAAAAAAAAAAAAAAAAAAAAAAAAAAAAAAAAAAAAAAAAAAAAAAAAAAAAAAAAAAAAAAAAAAAAAAAAAAAAAAAAAAAAAAAAAAAAAAAAAAAAAAAAAAAAAAAAAAAAAAAAAAAAAAAAAAAAAAAAAAAAAAAAAAAAAAAAAAAAAAAAAAAAAAAAAAAAAAAAAAAAAAAAAAAAAAAAAAAAAAAAAAAAAAAAAAAAAAAAAAAAAAAAAAAAAAAAAAAAAAAAAAAAAAAAAAAAAAAAAAAAAAAAAAAAAAAAAAAAAAAAAAAAAAAAAAAAAAAAAAAAAAAAAAAAAAAAAAAAAAAAAAAAAAAAAAAAAAAAAAAAAAAAAAAAAAAAAAAAAAAAAAAAAAAAAAAAAAAAAAAAAAAAAAAAAAAAAAAAAAAAAAAAAAAAAAAAAAAAAAAAAAAAAAAAAAAAAAAAAAAAAAAAAAAAAAAAAAAAAAAGAAAAAAAAAAAAAAAAAAAAAAAAAAAAAAAAAAAAAAAAAAAAAAAAAAAAAAAAAAAAAAAAAAATCAAACAAATGAAAAAAAAAAAAAAAAAAAAAAAAAAAAGAAAAAAAAAAAATTTAAAGAAAAATCTTTTTATCATTTTTAAAATTTATAATATTGTATTTGGTTTTTCAAATTTAAAAAAAAAAAAATTAAACAAATGAAATAATAAAAACAACTTTGAGAGAAAAAAAAATTAAGAACCGATTAAAAAAATTTAAAGAAAAATCTTTTTATCATTTTTAAAATTTATAATATTGTATTTGGTTTTTCAAATTTAAAAAAAAACACACATAACAACAAAAAAACTTAAAAAAAATATTACACATACTAGAAAAATAAACAAATTTACATGCATTTGCACACTCCCCTTCAAATAAAGCACATATTACTATACTAAATTTACAAACTCCCCCTAGAATCATGCATTCTACCATTTTTCTCCCCCTCAAACATTGCATGTAATATCAAATAAAACACATCAATGTTTGAAACAGAAAAATGAACATAGAATACATGGCATGAAAGCATTTAAGTTTGTAAATCTAGCATTCCCAACTTGGTTTTAAGAAAATTAAACCTCTTTTCATCCAAAGGTTTGGTGAAAAGATCAGCAAGTTGGTAGTCTGTTGGGACAAAATAGAGTTCGATGTTACCTTTCTCGACATGATCTTTAAGAAAATGGTACCGAACATCTATATGCTTGGTCTTTGTGTGCTGCACCGGGTTGCAAGAAATAGCAATAGCACTCTTTGAGTCACAGTAAATGGGAATTCTGTTGAATTGAAATCCATAATCAGTCAACTGCGTCTTCATCCAAAGAACTTGTGAACAACAGCTTGCTGCAGCAACATATTCAGCTTCTGCAGTAGATGAGGAAACACAATTCTGTTTCTTTGAAGACCAACTGACCAATCTATCCCCTAGAAACTGTACACTCCCAGAAGTACTCTTCGATCAAGCTTACAACCTGCATGGTCAGCATCCGAGTATGCAATTAATTGAAACCCGGTATCCCTTGGATACCAGAGACCAATGTTCACTGTGCCTTTCAGGTATCGGAAGATCCGTTTAACGGCCTGGAAATGACTTTCCTTGGGATTGGCCTGGTACCTGGCACACATGCATGTGGCGAACATAATATCCGGGCGACTTGCAGTCAAGTACATGAGTGATCCTATCATACTGCGATATTTCTTTTGATCAAAAGATTTTCTATTTAAATCAGAATTGATCTTTGTTCGAGCTTCCATGGGTGTACCAATTGTTTGACAATCCATCCTATCAAACTTTTTCAACATGTCAAGAATGTACTTTGTTTGACAAATAAATGTGCCATTTGACAATTGTTTGACTTGAATACCAAGGAAAAAGTTTAATTCACCCATCATGCTCATTTCAAATTTCTTGATCATTAAAGCTGAAAAATTCTTGCAGTATTTAGGATTTGTAGACCCGAAAATTATGTCGTCAACATAAATCTGGATTAGAATGATGTCACTCCCTTGTCGTTTGATAAACAAAGTAGTGTCAATCGAACCTTTGTTAAAACCAGATTTCACAAGATAAGAGGATAGAGCATCATACCATGCACGAGGGGCTTGTTTCAGACCATATAAAGCCTTATCTAACCTGTAAACATAGTCCAGATGTTTGGAATTCACAAAACCTTCTGGTTGTTCAACATACACTTCTTCTTTGAGAATTCCATTCAAGAAGGCAGTTTTGACATCCATTTGGTAGACTGTGAAGTTCTTGTAGGCAGCATAGGCAAGAAACATCCGAATAGCCTCAATTCGTGCAACTGGTGCGAATGTCTCATCGTAGTCAATTCCATCTTGTTGGCCGTATCCCTTCGCAACCAATCGTGCTTTGTTCCGTACAACAACTCCAGTTTCATCCTTTTTGTTCTTGAAGATCCATTTGGTCTTAATTGGCTCCTTGTTCTTGTAAGGATTGGGAACCAATTTCCACACCTCAATACGTTCGAACTGGTTAAGTTCTTCTTGCATTGCTTTCACCCAATCTGGACAACTTAGAGCTTCATTCACTGTCTTTGGTTCAACAATACTCAGAAAATTCACAAACAGACATTCATTTGCGGATGCGGATCTTGTCTGAACTCCAGTAGTTGGATTACCAATGACTTGAGAAATTGGATGAGCTCTTGTCCATTTGGTTGTGTGAGGAATTGGAATCAAGTGGATCACCAGATTCTTCAGAATCAATAAAATCAGGAGAATGTTGTTCTGTTAATTGTTCAAACGAAGTAGCAATTGGTTCAACAAAGTCGTCGTGATCATAATCTTCAGGATTGGTTGAAGGATTTGTCACTTGAGAGATATTATGAGGTTGAGTATGCAACTTTGAAGTATCGGTAGGTGGAGGAGAATCAGATGATGAATTAACATCTGATGATTGTGATGGTGAAGACTCATTTGGATCCATCTCTTTTGAATTTGAACTGGATGGTTCATTTTCATTTACTTCAGATTCAGGAACTTTCTTCGGAACTTGGAAAAATTCTTCAAACAAGATATCCAAATCTTGTGTTGTTGGAGTAGAGAATGATGATTTGACATTTGAAGCAGTCTTTGTTGCGGAAGCTTGTGGACTTTGAAGTTCGGGTCTTGAACTGTGTTGTTTAAGAACCATCCCCGAGAGTTCATCAAATCTAACATTCATACTCTCTTCGATTCTCTTGGTTCTTCGGTTATATACTCGATAAGCAATGGATTCTCTTGAATAACCGATGAAATATGCCTCATCGCCTTTTGGTTCAAATTTGCCCAGATTATCTCGATCATTGAGAACATAACATACACATCCAAAAATGTGCAAGAAGTTCACATTGGGCTTTCGTTTGTTTATCACCTCATAAGGAGTTTTATCAAACCTCTTGTTAATGATTGATCTATTTTGAGTGAAACAAGCAGTAGCAACAGCTTCAGCCCATAGATTCGGAGGCAACTTAGAATAAGCAAGCATTGTTCTAGCTGCTTCAACAAGAGTTCGATTTCGACGTTCAACTACTCCATTCTGTTGAGGTGTCCTGACAGCGGAAAATTGATGAGTAATACCCATGGACTTGAAGAAAGAATCAATTGTTGAATTCTTGAATTCAGTGCCATTGTCTGAGCGAACAATTCTAACTGATGATTTAAGATTTACTTGGGTCTTCTTTATGAAATCAACAATTGCATTCGGAGTATCACTCTTTGCATGAAGAAAGAATCAATTGTTGAATTCTTGAATTCAGTGCCATTGTCTGAGCGAACAATTCTAACTGATGATTTAAGATTTACTTGGGTCTTCTTTATGAAATCAACAATTGCATTCGGAGTATCACTCTTTGCATGAAGAAAGAATACCCAAGTGTAACGAGAATAATCATCGACAATCACAAGAATGTATCGCTTGCCATGGATACTTTGAACTTTCATTGGGCCACACAAATCCATATGTATAAGGTGCAAAGGACCTTCAGTACTCAGATACTTCTTTGGTTTGTGTGAAGCTTTCTTCATCTTACCAATTGCACAAGCTGGACAAACATGTTCACTTTCATACTTGTAATCCGGAAGTCCTTCAACAAGTTGTTTATCCACGAGAGCATTGATTGTTTGAAAATTAAGATGAGAAAGACGGCGATGCCATAACCAAGAATTTTGTGCAGTTGCTTTAGAAAGAAGACAAATCTCTGAAGAGTTAGATGGAATGTTGTTGAGATCAATAGTGAACAAATTATTGTCTCTTGTTCCAGTAAGAATATCCACACCATCTTCAGTCTGCACTTTGCATTCATATCTCCTGAATAATACTTGAAGATCATTGTCACAAAATTGTCCAACACTAAAAAGATTGTGTCCTAGGCCTTCAACATAAGAAACTCTCTTGATAGTGACACCATTTTTAACAATGTCTCCATAACCGAGAATAGGAGCGATATGATCATTTCCGAATCTGACGGTTCCCATGAACTTCTCGACAAAGTTTGTAAGAATGGACTTGTTTCCAGTCATATGACGAGAACATCCCGAGTCAACATACCATACACAAATGAGAAATTCCTGCAAGGACAAGGAATATGATTTAGGTACCCATGTAGATTGGGTCCTTGCAGGTTAGAGGGATAACATGCAAGTATACATAAAAATAAACATCAAGCAAAATAACACACAAACAAACTTTTTATTCAAATCACAAACAAAACACACATAATTATTCAAAGCACATATACGAATTACAAACAATGAAAATTCAAGGTTTATACACAAGTTTTGGTACAAGCAGGACTAGTCCTAGATGGTTTTTTTTTTTTTTTTTTTTTTTTTTTTTTTTTTTTTTTTTTTTTTTTTTTTTTTTCTTATTTTTACCACTTAACTTATTTTTTTTTTTTTTTTTTTTTTTTTTTTTTTTTTTTTTTTTTTTTTTTTTTTTTTTTTTTTTTTTTTTTTTTTTTTTTTTTTTTTTTTTTTTTTTTTTTTTTTTTTTTTTTTTTTTTTTTTTTTTTTTTTTTTTTTTTTTTTTTTTTTTTTTTTTTTTTTTTTTTTTTTTTTTTTTTTTTTTTTTTTTTTTTTTTTTTTTTTTTTTTTTTTTTTTTTTTTTTTTTTTTTTTTTTTTTTTTTTTTTTTTTTTTTTTTTTTTTTTTTTTTTTTTTTTTTTTTTTTTTTTTTTTTTTTTTTTTTTTTTTTTTTTTTTTTTTTTTTTTTTTTTTTTTTTTTTTTTTTTTTTTTTTTTTTTTTTTTTTTTTTTTTTTTTTTTTTTTTTTTTTTTTTTTTTTTTTTTTTTTTTTTTTTTTTTTTTTTTTTTTTTTTTTTTTTTTTTTTTTTTTTTTTTTTTTTTTTTTTTTTTTTTTTTTTTTTTTTTTTTTTTTTTTTTTTTTTTTTTTTTTTTTTTTTTTTTTTTTTTTTTTTTTTTTTTTTTTTTTTTTTTTTTTTTTTTTTTTTTTTTTTTTTTTTTTTTTTTTTTTTTTTTTTTTTTTTTTTTTTTTTTTTTTTTTTTTTTTTTTTTTTTTTTTTTTTTTTTTTTTTTTTTTTTTTTTTTTTTTTTTTTTTTTTTTTTTTTTTTTTTTTTTTTTTTTTTTTTTTTTTTTTTTTTTTTTTTTTTTTTTTTTTTTTTTTTTTTTTTTTTTTTTTTTTTTTTTTTTTTTTTTTTTTTTTTTTTTTTTTTTTTTTTTTTTTTTTTTTTTTTTTTTTTTTTTTTTTTTTTTTTTTTTTTTTTTTTTTTTTTTTTTTTTTTTTTTTTTTTTTTTTTTTTTTTTTTTTTTTTTTTTTTTTTTTTTTTTTTTTTTTTTTTTTTTTTTTTTTTTTTTTTTTTTTTTTTTTTTTTTTTTTTTTTTTTTTTTTTTTTTTTTTTTTTTTTTTTTTTTTTTTTTTTTTTTTTTTTTTTTTTTTTTTTTTTTTTTTTTTTTTTTTTTTTTTTTTTTTTTTTTTTTTTTTTTTTTTTTTTTTTTTTTTTTTTTTTTTTTTTTTTTTTTTTTTTTTTTTTTTTTTTTTTTTTTTTTTTTTTTTTTTTTTTTTTTTTTTTTTTTTTTTTTTTTTTTTTTTTTTTTTTTTTTTTTTTTTTTTTTTTTTTTTTTTTTTTTTTTTTTTTTTTTTTTTTTTTTTTTTTTTTTTTTTTTTTTTTTTTTTTTTTTTTTTTTTTTTTTTTTTTTTTTTTTTTTTTTTTTTTTTTTTTTTTTTTTTTTTTTTTTTTTTTTTTTTTTTTTTTTTTTTTTTTTTTTTTTTTTTTTTTTTTTTTTTTTTTTTTTTTTTTTTTTTTTTTTTTTTTTTTTTTTTTTTTTTTTTTTTTTTTTTTTTTTTTTTTTTTTTTTTTTTTTTTTTTTTTTTTTTTTTTTTTTTTTTTTTTTTTTTTTTTTTTTTTTTTTTTTTTTTTTTTTTTTTTTTTTTTTTTTTTTTTTTTTTTTTTTTTTTTTTTTTTTTTTTTTTTTTTTTTTTTTTTTTTTTTTTTTTTTTTTTTTTTTTTTTTTTTTTTTTTTTTTTTTTTTTTTTTTTTTTTTTTTTTTTTTTTTTTTTTTTTTTTTTTTTTTTTTTTTTTTTTTTTTTTTTTTTTTTTTTTTTTTTTTTTTTTTTTTTTTTTTTTTTTTTTTTTTTTTTTTTTTTTTTTTTTTTTTTTTTTTTTTTTTTTTTTTTTTTTTTTTTTTTTTTTTTTTTTTTTTTTTTTTTTTTTTTTTTTTTTTTTTTTTTTTTTTTTTTTTTTTGTTTTTTTTGGTTTTGGTTTTGAAACATTCTTTGGTGATGGTTTGGTCTTTGGTTTTGAAATCTTTGGTGATGGTTGGTCTTTGGAACTTATCGAATGAGGAAGGTTGTGAAGAGTGTGACTTTGGAATCTTCTTTAGAAAAAATTCATGTTTTTCCTCTTTTTGAACAAAATGTTTTCAAAATCAGGAGCAAAATCATAATTTCCTTCCAAATATGTTGAGAAATCATCCGTTTCCAATTTCACACTTGCTTCACTTATCTTATTTGGACAAGGACATCTCTTGAGTGGAATTGATGCTTTTTCTTTTTCTTTAAAAAATTGAAGTGCTATTTTCTGAAATTGGAATTCAACTTTTAGATCATTAAGTTCCTTTAGCACATTTAACCTCTGTTCTTTTTCTTTTTCAAACTTTTGTCTTTAAAACACTCAAGAATTTCAGGAATTATAGCCTCTGTCTTTCTTTTTCAAACTTTTGTTTGAAAGCATCAATTTCATTCAAGTATGATTGAGTTCCCTCAGAAAACCTGGTAAAAGACTCAGTTTCAGAAGCAATCGGGAAGAAATAATCATCAACATCATGAACATCATATACATCATCTAGATCACCATCAGTTTGAACAGAAACATGCACAACTTGACTCTCAGTTTGCACATATGCATTCACGATTTCACAAATAGAACGGCCAGTCTGAGTTGATGCTTTCACAACTTCACAAATTGAACAACCAGGTTGTTCACATACTTTGGAGTCAAATTTGGGTTGATCAATGACATAGTGATTTTGAGTCTTCAGATTATCTATTAAAGATTGCTTTTCATCAAGAGACTTTTGCAGATCCTCTATTACCTTTTCCAAAAATTTTTGTGGAACATAAGGTCTCAAGTTTTCAGCTTTTGGAATTAGAATAGTTTCTTCTAAAGGTTTTTCTTTAAAACACTCAAGAATTTCAGGAATTATAGCCTCATGATTTTCTTTTTCTTTAAAACACTCAAGAATTTCAGGAATTATAGCCTCATGATTTTCTTTTTCAATTTTATGTGCAGGGTGACTGAAAAAAATCATATGACTCATCCATTAACTCATAGTTAAAATAGACTTTTGCACCCTTCTTTAGAAAAAATTCATGTTTTTCCTCTTTTTGAACAAAATGCTTTTCAAAATCAGGAGCAAAATCATAATTTCCTTCCAAATATGTTGAGAAATCATCCGTTTCCAATTTCACACTTGCTTCACTTATCTTATTTGGACAAGGACTTCTCTTGAGTGGAATTGATGCTTTTTCTTTTTCTTTTCTTTAAAACACTCAAGAATTTCAGGAATTATAGCCTCATGATTTTCTTTTTCATCATTTTCTTTATCAAGTTTTTGTTTAAGAGAATCTTTTATACAACACTCATATTTTAGGTCAGAAATTCTGTTTTCAAATTCCGTCAAATCAGGGATAGATTCTTTCATTTTCACTTTTAAAGACTCAATGTCCTCAGCCAATGCATTTGCTCGAAACATCTCATTGGTCTTTTCGACTTGAAGTTGTCTGACGGTCTTGCTCAGTTCAAGAACTTTTGTTTCAAGTTCTTGTTTTTCAAGATGCAGTTTGGATTTCGGAGTAAACATGACCGTAGTTTTCTCAAGTAAATCAAATTTATCTTTAGAATTTTGAAATTTGATTTCTTTGATTTCCAAAACTTTTGTTAATTTAGAAATCTGTTTACTCAACCCTCTCCCATATTTCATTATTTCAGCACATTTATTCATATAATAATCTAAATCTGACTTAGTAAAAGTGATTACCTCATCCTCGACCTCAGAAGAACTTTCATCAGCTTCCTCCAACTCCTTTGACTTCTTGATCTTCGTCATAAAGCACACGTTTGCTGCAAGTTCGTCAGTCTCCTCATCAGAAAGATGTAACCATTTGTCATCCTCAGCGAGAAGAGCAATTCCACTTTCCTCTTGTCTTGCCAGCAAAAGTTTGTACTTATAGTACTCGGAGTTCTTTTGTCGAGGTTTAGTGCAGTTGATGGCAAAATGTCCAGTAAGACCACAGTTGTAGCATTTCTTGTCATCATTCCTTTTCTCCATGACCTTCTTCTCAAACTTCTTCTGATTATCAAATTTCTTCTCACCACCAACATATTCCTTCTTGGCTTCAAACTTAGGAGCATTTGCATTCTTTGTATACGAAGAAACTGAGGAAGTCCTAAGCTGATTGTTGGTTGGTTTCTTCTTGAAGAATTTCTTCGTGAAAGCCTTTGTGAAATAAGCGAGTTCTTTATACATCTCCTTTTGTCTTTCATCCAAATCAGAATCACTCATTTCACTTGAATCAGAATCTGTTTCAACAAAGCTCTGTTTTGGAACTCTTGAAGTCTTCTTCTCAGCTACCAAGGCCAATGGATCTGAATGAGTACTTTCTTCTTTCTTCTTTTGGATCCTCTGAACATCCTCAACATTTAGCTTCAGCTTTTCATACAAGGTGTGAATGGTAAGTTTCCCAAAATCTGATTGTTGGTTGAGTTGGGTTCCATACACTTGCCATTCCTCTTCCAGATTTTTTATGAATTTGATGTTCAGTTCCATATTTGTTCTTATGACATCATTCTTTCTAAGCTCATTGATGACATTACAGAATCTGATGTATACTTCATTCAATGGTTCACCCTTCTGTTGCTTGAAAGTTTCATACATGTTCAGAACAGTCAACAATCTTATGGTGTTTGACACATCAGATCCTTCCATCTGCTTCTCCACTTCATCCCATATGTCTTTTCCTGTTTCATAGGAGTCCACATTGCAATAAATGTCATCAGGAAGCGCTTGGTAAAGATAAGCAATTGACATTTGATCAGCTTCAACTCTATTTTTCTGATCTGTATTCCAACTCTCTCCAGGTAAAGCTTCTCCATTAATAGGGTTCTTTGGAATTTCAGGACCATCTTTGTATGATTTCCTCAGAAGTTTTCCATTCTTCTGTCTGTCTATCCAGTTCAGAAACCTTTTCTTCCATTGAGGATAAGAACCTCTAAACAAGACAGGAGGTCTTCCTTCAGAACCAAGTGCTAAAGCTTCCCTTGAAGCCATTTCAACTAAATTCCAAAAATATTGAAAATTTTCTATTTTCTTCCCACGTGAAGAATATTGATGAAAAATGGTTTTGAATTGATTTTCTTGAAAAATTTTGATTTTCTTCCCTCTTGAAGAATATTGATGAACAATGGTTTTGAATTGATTTTCTTGAAAAATTTTGATTTTAAAATTTTGATTTTCTTCCCACGTGAAGAATATTGATGAAAAATGGTTTTGAATTGATTTTCTTGAAAAATTTTGATTTTCTTCCCTCTTGAAGAATATTGATGAACAATGGTTTTGAATTGATTTTCTTGAAAAATTTTGATTTTCTTCCCACGTGAAGAATATTGATGAAAAATGGTTTTGAATTATTTTAAAATTTTGATTTTCTTCCCACGTGAAGAATATTGATGAAAAATGGTTTTGAATTGATTTTCTTGAAAAATTTTGATTTGAGAATTTCAAAAACAACTAAGTGCCGAGCTTAATCCTCTGCAAATAATACAAGTAGCACCAGTCTCAAATCAAAAATTCTCGAAACAACTATTTGCCGAGCAAAGAGCTCTGCAAATAGAACAAGTAGCACCAATACTTATCAAATTTTCTTGAAATAACTATTTGCCGAGCAATAAGCTCTGCAAATAGAACAAGTAGCACCAATACTTATCAAATTTTCTTGAAATAACTATTTGCCGAGCAAAAAGCTCTGCAAATAGAACAAGTAGCACCAATACTTATCAAATTTTCTTGAAATAACTATTTGCCGAGCAATAAGCTCTGCAAATAGAACAAGTAAGAGCAAGTCTTAGCCAACGATCTCTGCAAACACTAGTAATCACTAGGCAACAAAATAGACGGTTACTGGTCGTCTTCTTCGTTCAGCCAAACCCTCAAATGCAGAGCAAACTGTAAATCTTCAATTTCTCCTTCATTTTTGCGAATTAAAGCTCGTATTTTATATCAAAATGATCAGAAAAACAATGCGCACAAATCCCTGAACAAATTAGATGTTAATTTCAACTAGAATTCAAACCCACGCGAACATGCGATTTGCCGTGCTCGAGCAAAAACAACTCAAATGATGAAATTAACTTTTGAAATCGATAACGAAGGATGATATACTGATTATAAATCGATCGGTGAACAAAATTCGAACAAAAACACACTTAATTTGCAGAAATCACTCAAACAGTGATCTCGGCAAATGAACCTTTCATAAAATAAGCCAAATTCTGAAATTAAGCACAAATTAAGCTTGTATTAAGCTTGTGGATCGTTCAACAACTCTGATTGTGCTCTGATACCAAATGTAAAGTGAAGAATGGTCATTTTTCCAACAAATCTTTCCGTTATTGACCATGTACTTTCCAAAGCTAAAATCATCTTGAATAATCTCGATCTCGAATCAATCTTAGAACTTTCAACTTATCACGATAATTATTCACTCTCTTCACCTAAACTAACGATCCTTTGAACAACCAAACACAATGAATATCATCAATCAAATTCTACCTAAACCTTGAACTCTATCTATCATTCATTTAATCATTTCTCCCCCTTATGATGAATATGTGAAATGTGTTCATCATACAATAATGATTGATAGCATAAACGGTAGATCACAACAAACAATATTCAACCAAATTAACCCAACCCAATTCCCAATGAACCTATTGGTGAACTAGAATGTAAGGTTGCGTTGTTGGAAAAACAATTTTTATATGGTGTTTGTGTTCTTTGTGTTTGTGTGAAGAGAAATGAAATCCGGATAAAAATGATCCGTTATCACAACCAAGTATGCTCTAGACTCGATAAGTGATCAAATGAAGTCGGGGACCGGAGCAGAGTGTCTCCCTTTTTCAATATCAACGTCTTCCAAATGAAGAGTCGATAGAAATGTGAAAATCTCCGTGAGAATAAAACAAGCGTTTGTTAAGAAATACTTGAGTGGTTAGGAAAAGATGTGCATTGCTTCACTGGGTCCATGAAGTCTTCTTCAATATCGAGAAATCAACAAATGAAATCCGATAGAAACGTGTTGACCCGGCTTTTTAAGAATTTTGGGGAAGGCTTTTGTTTCTTTTAGCCCTTTCTCACATCATCTTTTTCACCTTAACCTCTCACTTTTCGACTACTCCCTCATGTCCTATTTGCACAAACAACATCTCACTCATATACCCTCACAATCTAAAATTGAGAATTTAACTCCGGGGTTAGATCTCATCGGCGATGACAAGATCATGGAGTATTTATGAGTGGCCTAAATCTCTCATGTGCAAATCTAACACCGAACTTCAATAAAGATGATCGAAAATGGAAAATGAGTTTAAACACTTGGAAGTTTTGGTTTTATAAACAAACTCCCCCTAAATATATGCATGATATAAACAAAGGTTTTGCATATAAAGGGTGAGTAAAGAATTTGAAAGTTGCTCACAAACATTAAAAATGAGACTACAAAGGCAGTACACAAAGGCGTTCGATGCCTTGCAGCTCATCCTAATACTTTGTGAGTAACTAAAAGACAAAGTAAAAATGATGAAAAGAGAAAATCTTTTTGGATTTTTAAAATTAAGAAAATGAAAATCTTTTTGGATTTTTCTAAAAATAATGAAATTATAAACACGGTTTTAGAACGGGTTATGCACTGAAGTGTGCATAAGCCACTTTTCATCAAATCATTTGGAAAGCACTTTTGGAACCCATTTGAGAATAGGCCCAATGGTTTTCGACTTGTTAAAAGACCAAATGAATGTCTCATCGATTTGATGAATAGAGGTTGCATTCCACGATGAACCAAAACCCGGTGGTTTAGTTGATAAGATTTTCGTGGAAGCAACGGTGAAAAATCATTTGATTTCTTTGAAAACTTGTCAAACTTGGGAGATTGAGTTGAAAAATGATCTTTCGAACCAAAATCATTCACTTTTTACACAACTGCTTTCACAGGTTTTGGTGCAAGATCAAAAAGTTCTGAAAATGAATATTTGAATGATTTTGACTCAACTGACATATCTTTAGAAATCGGCTTCCATATAGATTTAGTCAACTGAGATTTTGCTTGAGAAATGTGTGATTAATTATCATCGAAGGATAGAAAAGACACAAAAGTAGTTGTTCCATTAAAATTTGGTTTCTTAGTGTACTTCTTACCCTTTTTCAAGGAGTAATTAGTAAACTGAGAAACCTTTCTTTCAAAAGGTTTTGAAGATTTACCCGTGTAAACCCTCTTTGGAACATCAACTTTTGGTTTGGATGAATTAGATTTTGGAAAACATTTTGACACCTCGGTCTTTGGAATCGTAGATTTTGATTTAAAAGATGCAATTCGGTTCTTCATCTTTTCAAGTTGTTTTGTAACCGAACATTTAAATCAGAGAAAGAAATTGTTGACACATCAGATTTTAATTTCGAAACAAGATTATCTTTCTCAAAAAGTTTGGATTCCAAAGATGAAATGTAATCTTGTTGATCTTTGATTATTTTCTAAAATCTTTGTTCTTTGCTCACAAAAATTGTGGACTTATTTTGCAACTCATGGTTAAGCTCAGAAATCTTTTGTTGCAAAACAAGTTCTTTTGATTGATTGTCCAAAACAATTTTATTGAGCTCTTTGGAAGAATTGTCCAACTCATTTGTTAATTTGAAAATCTTTGATTGCAAATGATCATTTGCAGATTTGAGCTCTTTATTTTCGGATTTGAGTTGGTCAATTTCAAGTCGAAGACTTACCATAGTAGAAAATTGAGAGTATTACCAGACTTGAGCTCTTTGTTCTTAGATTTGATTCGGTCAACTTCAGATTGAAGACTTTCTATGACAGACAAACTGGAATTATCAGCAGATTTGAGCTCTTTGTTCTCAGATGTGAGTTGCTTAATTTCAAGTTGAAACCTCTGGTGTTCTCTCACAAATGTTTTAAAAGTATTCACAACGACTTTGTTTTCTTCAAAAACAACCACTGCACATTTATTCTTCTTGGTACACCAACAAATATGATTATCATGACGACGTATTTCTTCCCAACTTAGTTCTTCACCCATTAAAAAATCTACCACCCTCGCAACAAACTTGTCCGGTATTTTAAGAGCCATTGTGAATCAAAACTAGTTAATAGCCCAACAAAAGAATAACCAAAGACAAGAACTAAAAAATTTAGCCCAAGTTACTAGTTAGCCCAACAACTAGTAAAAGTCAGCCCAATAAAAAAAATTTAAAGCCCAACAACCAACTTTAGCCCAAAAACAACTTTTAGACCAAAATTAAACAATAAAAGACTTAAAAAAAATTTTGATTTTCTATTTGTATTGAATGCCGAGCAAAAATCTCGGCAAATGGACCAAAAATTTTGAAATTTTTTATTTTCTGCCAAGTTGTAGAATATTGATCAAAAATGATGTTGAATCAATTTTCTTGAAAATTTTGATTTGACAATTCTAAAATCAACTAAGTGCCGAGCTTAATTCTCTGCAAATGGTGCAAATAGCCAATTCACAACTCGAGCACACTGATCAACCAACTTCAACTGTTTGCCGAGCTTAATTCTCTGCAAACAGCACAAATGAGAATGACACTTGGTCGAAGAAAACCAAATCAACTATTTGCCGAGCTAATATCTCTGCAAATAGTACAAATAAGAATTGTACTTAGTCGCAACAACTCAAAAACAATTGTTTGCCGAGCTTTTATCTCTGCAAACAGAACAAGTAGCATCAGTCTTAATCAAAATTCTTGAAACAACTATTTGCCGAGCAAAATTCTTTGCAAATAGAACAATTAGCACCACACTTAATCAAAATTTCTTGTAACAACTATTTGCCGAGCAATGAGCTCTGCAAATAGAACAATTAGCACCAGACTTAATCAAAAATTCTTGTAACAACTATTTGCCGAGCAATGAGCTCTGCAAATAGAACAAATAGGAACAACTCTTAGCCAACGACCTCTGCAAACACGAGAAACCACTAAAGGACAAAATAGTCGGTTACTGGTCGTCTTCTTCGTTCAGCCAAACATCCAAACGCCGAGCTTACTGTAAATCCTTGATTTCTCCTTCATTTTTGCGAATTAAAGCTTGTAATTTATATCAAAATGCTCAGAAAATCAATGCGCACAAATCCTCAAACAAATTAGATGCTAATTTCAACCAGAAATCAAACCCACTAGAACATGCGATTTGCCGAGCTCGATCAAAATCGAATCAAATGATGAAATTAACCTCTGAAATTGATAACGAAGGATGATATACTGATAACAAAGTGATTGGAGAACAAATTTTGAAGAAAAACACACAAATTTTGCAGAAATCACTAGAACAGTGATCTCGGCAAATAGAACTTTTAGAAAAACTCAAAATTCCAGAAAATAAGCACAAATTAAGCTTCAAATAAGCTTGTGGATCGTTCAGATACGCTGATTGTGCTCTGATACCAAATGTAAAGTATAGAATTCGAGTTTTAGTGTGTGTTTAGTGTGTGTTAATGGAGGTTTCTAGAGAGAGAGTGTAGAGAGAGAAAGTAGAGATAGCAGGGAAAGATTGGATTGTATTATTGGGTGAAAGGTTCTAAGGTTACAAGGGTTAATGAAAATTACATGGGGAAGGAGTATTTATACTCTAATCTCTATTATAACTAATACTCCTTCCACTATTGAATATTTACAATTTAACACCATATTTATATTTCTAACAGTTCTTATTATATATTTCATTTGACTAGGACACAACGAGTCTTTATATGTCTTTGAACCATCGCATATCTTTGTGATATTGCCGGAACATTCGTAGTGATATCATATTATTGATATTTCACAATGATCGAATGGAAATCCTACCAATGCTAACATCTTTTCCAACGTTGAACGTAGGTCTCTCATTTTCATTTTATGAATTTGTTGAGTTAACGAGAAGTCTATGTGACCTCGGATTTATTTCCCAGAAGTCTTTGAGGATAGTAAGACATGGTTATCGAACGCCTTGGTGACACTAACCATGAATTACATTCTTTAAAGCAATCTATCGGTTGAAAAGCCATAGACCGAACCATTTAGAGATAAGCTTTGTGCATTTCTCGATGATAATGGGAAGTCCTAAAAATAGTAATCGTATTTTTAGGCCACACCATTAATCCTTTAGATTTTTGGTTGTGTCAACAGATCTATTTTATCTGGATTTCATTTCTCTTCACACAAACACAAAGAACACAAACACCATTATAATATCTTTTTCCAACAACGCAACCTCACATTCTAGTTCACCAATAGGTTCATTGGGAATTGGGAATTGGGTTGGGTTGATGTGCATACATGTTTATTTGTTTCATCTACCGTTTATTCTATCAATCATTATTGTATGATGAACACGTTTCACATATTCATCATAAGGGGGAGAAATGAGTAGATGATTGATAGATAGTGATAAAGGTTTTAGGTAGAATTTGATTGATATTTGATGGATGTTAATGGATTTGTTTTGTTTGGTTGTTCAAAGGATCATTAGTTTAAGTGAAGGGAGTTAATAATTATCGTGATAAGTTGAAAGTTCTAAGATTGTTTCAAGAAAGTTGAAAGATTGATTCGAGATCGAGAATATTCAAGATGATTTTAGTTTTGGAAAGTACATGGTCAATAATGGAAAGATTTGTTGAGAAATATGACCATTGTTTGATGATTACAAAAGTTTGAGATTAGATGAAGTTTGTTCTTTTGATATTAAGTTCGTTTATAGTTTAAAAGAAATTGTTCATTTGAGGGGGAGCAAGAGTAAACTCATGAATTGTTAAATAGAAATGCTCCAAGATAGATGTTTGTTTGAGGGGGAGAAAGTGTTAATTGATCAAAGGATCAAGTGCTCCAAGATGTTTGTTGATTCAAAGACAAGTTTAGATCAAGAAATGAAGTTTCATAGTCAAACCAAATTTCCGCATTCCAAGACCAAGCTTCCGCAATGCCAAAAGAATTCAAAAAATAACCAAGCTTCCGCATGTCAAAAGAATTTAAAGAATTCAAAGTCAAAACCAAGCTTCCGCACTCTACAAGAATCAAAGATTCAAGTTACTTCTCCAAGCAACATTAAGTTGAAATCAACATTCAAAAGTTCAAGTTGTGAAAGCTCAAAAGCTACAAAGATTTCAAAGATGCTTCCAAAGTATTCAAAGTTGCAAGAGACGATCAAGATTTAATAAGTCATCGTCAAATATATTTGTTTGTTGAGAAGATTCAAATTCAAGGATGATACAAGACGTTGAAGACAATGAGAAAGCTTCAAAGTCCAATCAACATTGAAGATTTTCAACAAATGGGCTCATCATGTTTATTTAAAGACTAAAGACGATGCAACATTTACAATTCAACACCAAGGGGGAGATTGTTAGAATTATAATATGGTGTTAAATTGTAAATATCCAATAATGGAAGGAGTATTAGTGATAAGTGTATAAATACTCCTTCCTAAGTCATTTTGTAATTAATCCTTGTATAATAAACACATAGTTAATCTATTTTCTCTCTCCTCTCTCCATCATCTTCAACCTCCCTCCACACACACTCAAACACACACCAAACCCTAGAATCCACCATTAAACCTCAATTAAGCTCATTTCTATTCTTTACACATTCATATCTTTCTAAGAAAACACATATTGCAAGCTCTTATGATCAGTGAATAGAGTGCACTTAGTGCCATATAAGTAATGTCTCCACAACTTCAATGCAAAGACAACTGCAGCAAGCTCTAAATCATGAGTAAGATAATTCTTCTCATGAGGCTTCAACTGATGTGAAGCATAAGCAACGACTTTGTCTCGCTGCATAAGAACACAACCTAAGCCCGTAGCAGAGGCATCACTATACAACACTAAATCATCAGTGCCCTCGGGTAAGGATAGAATAGGAGCTTCACACAACTACTTTTTCAACGTCTGAAAAGCTCTTTCTTGTGAATCTGTCCACAAGAATTTCACTCCTTTCTTCACGTCAATTCGGTCATAGGCTTAGCAATCCTAGAGAAATCTTGAATGAATCTCCGGTAGTAACCTGCTAAACCAAGGAAACTCTTGATCTCAGTAGGAGTTTTAGGTTGCTCCCACTTTGATACGGCCTCAATCCTTGAAGGATCAACTTTAATTCCATCCGAAGAAATGACGTACCCAAGGAAATGAACTTCTTTAAGCCAGAATTCTCATTTGTAGAATTTAGCATAAAGCTTCATCTCCCTAAGGACTCCAAGAAAAACCTTTAAATGCACACGATGTTCGGCTTCAGACTTTGAATACACCAAGATATCATCAATATAGACGATCATGAAATGATCCAAAAATGGGTGACAAACGTGATTCATAAGATCCATAAAAGCAGTCGCCGCATTTGTCAAACCAAAAGTCATGACTAAGAACTCATAGTGACCATAACGAGTACGGAAGGCTGTCTTAGCAACACTTTTTCTCCTCGACTTTCAATTGGTGATAACGAGAATGTAAATCAATCTTTGGAAAAATAAGAAGCACCTTGAAGTTGATAAATAAGTTCATCAATACAAAGAAGAGGATATTTAGTCTTTACCGTTCGCTTATTAAGCTCCAGGTAATCAATACACCTACGCATAGACCCGTCTTTCTTCTTGACAAATAGAATAGGAGCTCCCCAAGGTGAAGAACTCGGACGAATGAAGCCTTTATCAAGCAATTCCTGAATTTGAGTCATTAACTTCTTCATTTCTGTAGGAGCAAGACGATAAGGTGCTTTAGCGACAAGAGTAGCACCAGGCATAAGCTCAATAGAGAACTCAACCTCATGGTCGGGTGGAAGACCAGGTAGATCTTCAGGAACACATCAGGAAACTCATAAACCACATCAACATTAGAATTAGAATGCTTTGCCACACACGAGTCAATCACATAAGCAAGAAAGTAACATTTCATCGATAGCATAAGCTTGAGACTCTTTTGAAGGGATGAACTTACTACTACATTTCCTTAAACCTATATGAGAGAAGACACATCTTAAACAGGAACACCATTTCATAAGAACGTAGAACGAAATCAACATCTCTCAATCCAATCCATCATCGGCATCACATCACTTCGAATAACGTATAAGGCAAGTAAAACTAATAGGGAGGATCAAACTTCCATGTTCACGGAGTAACTACAATATCCCTCACTACCATTACTTATTCATCACACTAAGACATAAATTTACTATGTGAGGAGACCTCACATAATTACTGAACGGATACCACCTTTATTTCCTTTTAATGGAATCATGCGATGAATGCAATCCACAATCATCATATCTTAACTTAAACATAGTTCTTTAATCACACCTTCAACCTCAAAATCTATAGAGTATTCACATATAACACATAGAATGAAACACCAAATATGTCTTTCACCACCATGAATAATAATTTCCACACACCTCAGGAATCAATATCATTTATGTTATAACACGATATTTACTCTCAACTCATAAGAATGCAATACATATAAATCCTCCAACTTCATTACTTTGAACAACGGTCAACACAAGCATGGCACAACAAGCACGCTCGCGTCGTGATACACTTGCAATTATGATTCGGACCATAATTGTAATTGTATCCTTTCACGCGCGTGTTCGTTATCACATGTGTGTATCGCCTTCTTTTCACCAAATCCATTCACGCAACCTTTATCACACATACAACATATAATTTCCATTACGATCCTTCTCACAAACCCCGTGGATTGGATATTAATGGAATACTATGTAACACCCGTCATTTAAAAACATGGGTTTTCAAAAACTTTCACCTAACGGTGTCAAATTGCGAAAGAAAAGACTTTAAAAGTCAAAAACGATAAAAACTGTTCGGTTTCTACGTTTAGTTAGTGTTACATGCAATACCATCAAATAGTTTAAAATGAAAACCCAACGGTTGCCCAACACAAAACAACCGTTCAACAATACTACATAAATTCGACATCAAGTACGAAATGTAAATGAATGTCAAAAGAGATAATCGTCTAGGGGTAGCTAACTTCTCTTGCATGCATCTACCCAACTCTCACTCTTCCTGCATCAACTAGTCCTTCAAGCTAAACCTGAGGGAACAACCACATTTAAGAAACAAGTGTTAGCTAACGAATTAGCTAAGTAAGATAACACTATGTTATTAAAGCATCTGTCCAATTAAAAAAATCTTCATTATTAGACAAGTTTATTTAGGCACAACACACATCACACGTTCACACATAACCGCATATCCTTCATTTTATTCACACATTATCACACGTATCTTCGTTAACTGCATATAAGTGTTACATAAGTCACACCCGACTAGATGCTTCACCAAAAGGCGAGTCATACTTCGTCGTTAAGGAATGGCAAGCCAATCCAAGAGTAATCCGTATGTGGAGGTTGGTCAAACCCCTCGTATTACTCGCCCTGCATTATAATGACCATGTTGCAAGGAGCCACCCAAACAACAACTACGTTAACGCACTCGTCCGGCTAAGACCAGTACGGGTTAAGCTTAACACTTTCCCTGCATTATATTTACGAGCTCGGTTTCACACATGTGGTTTAGGTAACACGCATTCCTAAACCGTCACACACATATAGTCTAGGTAACACACATTCCTAGACATCCACACACTTTATCTTCATTACGTTTGGATCCTTAAACGTGTAAGTGACATGGCAACCTAATAAGTCTAGTGAGCTAGGTGTACAAGCCATGTAAACATGCATATATCACACATCGACTTCATTTCTACATTTCATGCATAATGAGATACTTCGTAATACTACATAAACTGCATAGCAATACACTACATTAAACAATACTTCATTTCACTACATTAGGGACTGCATTTCAGGTCTCATGGTCAACTACATAACCCATAATACCTCCCGTGTAACCTCATATGCCCACATGCAATATAAAGATACCAAAAGGAAGTATTTATGATTGAAACCAGCTTTTCGTTGAATCCCCCAGCGTGTCAAAGTAGTGTATCTTACCTCGGCGTTCTCCACAACAATCAACAACTAGTCACTGTGTAAAGCAACTATGCTTGACTACCTATAATTAGTAAACGATCATTAGACAACTACATACTCACGTCATTAAGGTCAATAGCTAGACCCACACACATTAATGACTCACTTTAGTTTCAGGTCTAATCTATATGTCAAACGTTGTTACGGTTCAAAAGTATCACTTTTGCTGCAAACAGTTGAGTTGCGCCGCAACTCACGCCTTTCGTTGCGCCGCAATGCTTTGTATTGCGCCGCAACTTATCTTTCTGGAAACCAGTTGCGCCGCAACTGGCCCCGATTCTGCACAAGTTTGATCGATTACACCCCAAACCAGGTCCAAACAATTCCAAATCAATTACAAGACTTTCATACATCAAAATCCTTCATATTCAAACCATTATAAAGCATTTCAACCATTAATTACACCATATATGACTTTAATCCATCAAAACCACCATTAATCTTCGTTAATCCTAATGACTCATAATATCAAAAGGACCTGAAAACAATGAAATATTACCTTCTATACACGTAGATCACACTAGAGATGCAAAATACTTGATTAAACACACCCGAATCACACGTTGGAAGGCTTTTCGGCTTGCAATTTGATGGAGGAATGCTATGGGGCTGCTAGGGTTTGTTTAGGGGATGGATTTTCTGCAAATGACAACCTAATGACACCCCCTAACTCCCTAAACCCGTTTTTGACTTTGCCCCTATGTCAAAACTAGTCCCTAAGCTTCCTAATCCTTCATTACTAGCCAAAAACTACCATATGGACCATATATAACATGATTACTTCTTTAAATACCACTACATAGGCATTTAGCTACATTTTACACACATATATACTTCATTATAAGTTTAGGCTTTCAAGCCTCACACATAACACACAATAACTACATATAAGCATTAAATCTAAAATAGACTTAACGACACCCTATGTTGACTTAACGACATTAGTCAACTGTTAAATAAAAAGTTTAGGATGTTACAATTACCTCCCCCTTAAGAGGATTCCGTCCCCGGAATCTCATCAGAAAGGAATAACTCCGGATACTTCTCCTTCATTACTGCTTCGGTTTCCCACGTTAAGCTTTCTCCATGATTATGCTTCCACTTTATCAACACAAGGTCAATCACTTTTTGGTGTAACTTCTTTTGCTTCCTTCCAAGTATCGCCACTGGTTCATCTACGATTCTCTTCATTGGGTCAATACTCACATCTTCAATAGGAATCACACTTGACTCCTCAGCTAAGCATTTCCTCAAGTAGGATACATGGAAGGTGTTGTGAATTCCATCCAATTCTGGAGGTAATTCCAACTGATATGCCACATCTTTAATGCGCTTCAGAACTTTAAATGGTCCAATGAATCTCGGACTCAACTTAACTTTATTTCCAAAACGAATGACTCCTTTCCATTGTGAGACTTTTAGCATCACTAAATCCCCAAAATTGAATTCAATCGGTCTCCTTTTCTTATCTGCATATGTTTTCTGTCTTTCTCTAGCCACACGTAATGTAACACCCCGACTAAGGCGGAAACACGAGATGTCACAGAACGACATGGTACAAAAGATTTAAATATAAAACATCAACATAAAGTTTCAAATGCCATTCAAATTCAAAAGATTACAAGTTCAAGATGACGTTTAATAAACATTACATAACCGAATTCATAATCAAAGGATCAAATGTTCGCATTACTAGTCCAACATGCAACAAACAAACACATCATCCAAGAGGCAGTCCATAGTGCTAACTTACTGTTCTAGACCTGAAAAGCATGAAGAAAAAGTGTCAACTATGAGAGTTGAGTGAGTTCATAGGTTTATTCTACCAAATATACGTACAACCGATTCAAATTATGAAGTAGTAAATCATATAGTTTCCAAGAATTTCCTTCATAATATTCGTACCCAAACCGTATGTTCAAAGCATAATTTCCATCCATAATAATAATAAACTTCCATTCAGCCAAAGGCATAATTTGATGAGTAAATGCTTGAGCCACTACTAAGACCATTTCATGTCCCAACCAACATAATATTTCATTTCATAGCACAAGCTGTCAATCAAGTGCAATTAATAAAGAAGGGGATCGTGCCATGGAGACGACCGCCTAATATAAAGTAGATTAGAGTACCGCTCGGGTCGGACTGGCAATGAAAGTGGCCACAAAGGCAACCAACATTCCACCGTCACCTATTTTAGTGGGTGAGTGGACGACTCCTAGTTGTGCAACCCTCTAACTACAGGCCTCCCCTTTCGGAGTTAATAGTAGTGTACCGAAGTGATACAGTTTGATAGAACTCAAGCTCATCATATAACTTATAACACATTGAACATACAATATATCCCATTTCATAATCATTCTTTCAAGAATCATTCATATATATATAAAGCAATTTTATTTATCATGCTTTTCACCCCGAAAGTAAAACACATAAAAGAGTTTGAAAGGGGGCTATGACTCACTTGATTCGAGAGTGTTAGGGGCTGATCAAATGCGAGATCTTCGTCTAGTCGTGTTGCTCCCCAAGCAAGCCTAAACCATGGTATTTATATATACACAACGTAAGTGTGTGTAGCATGAACTAGTGTGCTAGATCATGAGATGTATACTAGTAGACTTGCCCATCTTTGGTTGTAAATTGATTATGGAGTTCAAGTGTATTATATTGTTCATATTATTTGGTTAGAAGATCATTTTCTCATTATACGTATTTAAACGTTTGTTGGAAATTCGGTAACTTGGCTTTGATTTATATGATTTCCATTGTATACTTTGCTTAATAATAATATTTGACATTAGTGGTCTTATAATATTAATATTTATGTATATTTTCTGATTTGTAATTATTTATTTAATTTAATAATATTTAATTACTTATTTATTCACTTTATTGATTTATTAACTAAATAATTCCTTAAAAATACTTTTAAGTGTCATAATTGTCTTTATAAATTATGAATAATTTTATTTGAGTTATATTCTGATATATATGCTTCTTAATTTATAATTTCATGTTTTATACTTTTATTTGTGTATTTTCCATTAATTTTAATAATAGCGTTTAATTAGTTATTTTTACTTAATTAATTATCTTTAAATTATGTAACACATGTCTCTTGACTCTTAACTATTTTTCTCCAGTAGGTTTTAGTTATTTTTATCAATGGTTAAGAAGATTTAGCCAAATTCATGATTTACATAATTTATTTATTGATTTATTTGCCTTTTAATCACCATTTAAATCCAATAATTCATGAAAATTCTTAGAAATCACCACACAATATTTTAGTCAAAAATCACAGGCCTTTTAGGCAACTTTTATCAATAAAAACTCATATCAATTCAACCTCTCTTGTGTCTTGCTTATTTTGAGGACTTTATGATTAAAAATCGTTTACCGAAATAGTGATTTTAGCCTCATTTCTTAAGCCATTAAGGTACTTCAAAATGGATTTTCATTCTTATTTCAATATTTACAGAAAGTCCATTATATTTTGGTGATTCAAGTCGTGATAGTGGTGGTGGTGTGATATGTGAAATTTTGTGCTTTCGGTTAGTGATTATTTGACCCGAAAAGGTGATTTTTGAGCTTATTCTTGCCATGCATCAAGTGACTTGAGTTTTATACTTTTGAAATAAATTATTTCCAGTAGGTTTATCATATTTTCTTGGTCATAAGATTATGGTGCATGTGTGTGCTCAAAATGCATTTTTGCGTGCTTTCGGTTTATGATTTCTAGCTTATTTTAACATGTGTTAATTGAAGCTTTATATCCTTGATTAACAAGTTAAGAATTCGAGCTTATGTGTGTGTTAGTGTTGTAACAATGGAGGTTTTAAGAGAGAGAAAGTAGAGAGAGAAAGTGTGTTTGGCTGGAAGATTAGTTTGCATAAAATGAGGTGAAAGGTTACAATATTCATTAAGGAAGGGGTTTATATACCTATACACAATTTACATTAAACCCCCTTCCATACTTAATCATTTACATTGTAAGTATAAAGGCTACAAATCAACTACTACAAAATATATTTCTAACAATCTCCCCCTTAATAGTGATTTGTGAACAAAATCCAGTCTTTGTCCATCTTCAAACTATAGTATTCGGTCTGTCTTTGTTTGGATGACAGAACTGTGAGTCCCTTAAGTTCGATGGTTAACCAAGAAAGTGTAAAATACAACAAGTCTAATAATCACTAGAATGGACTAAAATTACTTGTAAATAAATGCAAGAATATATAAACAAAGTAATACAAGACTTAAAGCAATAAACAAGTAAAGTGGAACATTATGTATTTTTCAATTGTGTATTTTATTTATGATGTTAAATAAAATACAAGGTTGTGCGGAATCAAGATAATACAAATAAGTATGTATCCTAACAACCTATGAATTACAAATGATATATATTTGTCAAATAACTCTTTTGGATCGAGATACTTTAAGTTGTGAAGTATCCCTGTTTAACATCGAGAGTATTTAGACAAATTCACTTTCACGCAAAGTGTATGCTTAAAAGTATTTTTCTCAACGAAATGACTTTGTATTTATAGGCAACAAAATTCACCAGAGAATTTTGTGCCGTACAAATCTGGTTGCATGCATTTAATGATCCGACAAGAACATTAAATGTATTAGATAAGGAATAAGGATAAAGTCACATCAAATGACTTTGTATCCTTTTATCCAACCACCTTTACACACGTATACTTTGGTAAAGAACAAGTGGATTGTTCTTTGGAAAGTGTGTAAGGGCTAAAGTCAATCCTCGATATCAGTGTTCAGACTTGTAGGGTCTAGAACACTGACAATCCTCCAGTGTACAGATCTAGTAAGACTTCCAGTGGACTCCGCCATTTGTAAGTCTTCTTTATTCTGACTTCAGTCTTTGACTTCAGTGAGAATGTCTTCAGTAGAGTTGATCTGGACTGGGGTGAAGTCCAGTGAGCTAATCTGGAGAATACTCCAGATTTCCTATACAAGTATTTGCTCACTGGTCTTCCATTATTTCTGGACAAATATTCAGAGGGACTCCAGATTCCAAGTCTGGAGTAGGTCCAGTAGAACACGTTTCTGGACAGATCTTCAGTAAGGCTCCAGTAGTCGAGTCTGGAGCGAGTCTAGTAAATCTGGACTAAATCTGGACCTAACAAGAACCAATTTTCTCCTTCGGGTCTGTCATCAGGAACAATCATATTAGCTTCAAAGTTTCTTGGAGGAATGTTATATGGCCCTGGTAGATGACTAGGCTCGTACTTGATCCAGCAACCTCCTTTCCGACGAACAACGTACTTTGACTTCTGAACATTCTTTGCTTCTCTTATCATTCGAATGCTGTCTCGGTACTCAAGCCTTTGATTGATCTTGGAGATTACTTTATCAAACACTTCCTTTTTCTTTTCATCTTGCTCATCTTCTTTCAAGCACAACAACACATTTTTACAAAACTCCAATGTTCCATCAGAATAAGAAGCAAGTTCATCCATACGAATGAAAATCTTCTTCTTTCGGCTATTTAAAAAGACAACCCCAAAAGATGGTTCTTCGATGACATGACCAATACTGAGTTTTTCAATGTCTTCAGTGTAAAGACTTTGATCTGGATATGGAACATTTATCTTCCTCTTCACAACTTCAAACCCTATTTGAAAATCTTCCAGTGACGCATATTGAATACAACTTGACATGTATCTTTTTACAGCATCAAAAGCAATTACATCTTCACGGTATCTTTGCATTGCATTCAGGAAGTGGTTGTAGAGGAAGATAATGTCATCAACCGGCAAAAGTTTGAATTGGGCTTCTGTAAATCTGTAGATCTTGTTATTATCTCTTTTAACATGAAAACATGGAATAGAGATAGTAACTCTTTTAATCAATATCACTCTTATCAGCACCAATATCTTATGATTTCTTTGTTCTTCAAGCAACTTTGGATTGTATTGTTTTGTAAGTTTAAGAAGCTCTGTGTATTCTTCAATTTGCCTTGCTTCCTTAAACTTGTACATCGAATCTAACTCTGGTCTCTTGGTTTTAGTAACTTTAGTTGCTCCACAAAATATCGGATATGCCCTTTCCTCCAGATATCTCGACTTCTTAGCTGCTTCTTTAGGTTTGATGCCGAGAGCAACCATTCTTTCTTTATCCCTCAAGAAGTATCCCCGATTAATAAATCTTAGTTGTTCGTCAGTTAATTCAGTTGGAAAATAATCAGGAAGAACTTCCTCGGATATGATTGCCTCTCTCAAAACTTGTTTGTAAGTTGATTTCTTAAAGTTCTGAACAGCAGCTTCTGGAGTCTTTCTCAGATCATCAAAATTGTTAAATTCATTGAAATTGTAATGCTGTGGAGCTGAGCTAGCAGGAACAGATGATTCTCCAACTTCAACTCTGCTTGAAGAACCTGTTTCAAAGTAATCAAGATCTGCAAATTCTTCAAACATTGGTTCCTCTACAGCTTCTACGTTCACTGGAGTTTCAACTATCTCTGGCTCATCCAATATTACATTATCTTTTATGGCCTCAATATCAGCTTCTCCTTCAGCATATTCAACTATATCATCTTCAATTACAAAACCTTCTTCTTCATTAACCTCAACATTCTCATTTTCTTCTTCACTTTCTACTTCTGAATCAACACCAAAAACGTCATCTAATCTTCTTTTAATCACATCATCTAAAGTATCTTGATTTCCACCCTCTGATCTTTCTTGCATCACTACATCCTCAACATTCACATCAACTCTTGCCGAAGTATTTTCAATATTAACTTGACCCTCTCCTTGGTTCTCCCCCTCGGGGTGATCATCAGAATCAGGATCATCCCGTCTAGAAGCAACCGAGGCCGGTCGGCAAGATTCTAATGCTAACAACCTTAGCTCAAATGCAGCAAGTTTCGCATCATATTCAGCCTTTTGTCTTTCAACTTGATCTTGTAAAGCTTTGACTCTTCGTTCGTTAGCCATTTCTCTTTCTCTTACCTCAAGAGCATTCAACACACCCCTTTCAGTCATAGTCAACAAATCCCCTTCAGAACGTAGAATGCCAAGTAAAACTTCACATGCTTGATCTTTTGTTGGAAGATTTGTTGTGGTTGATGATGTTTGAATAGGTGTTGGTGTTCTTTGTGTTTGGGTAGGAGGTGGAGTAGCCAACCCAGGGGTTGTTTGCACAGTTGTAGTGTGACCTAAATTCAGCGAAGCTGATTCAGGATTTCCTGCGGATCCTCGGGTTATACCCTCACCAGCAGTTTCAGATTCATGGATTTCCTGCGGATCCTCGGGTTATACCCTCACCAGCAGTTTCAGATTCATGGGCTTTGCAACCCGAATCAATTTGTGTCCTAGACTGTGATAAATCACTGTCCGGGACTTGTTGTTGTTGGGCAACACCTCTCACAACACCGGGGTCACTGAGAATGCCCGTTAATACAGTCTCAGGTTGATCCTGAGGAACAGCAGTGTCACTACGGCGTTCATACTGTCCCCCAGTCTCGGTCTGAGAACTGTTACCTGCGGCTAAAGCTGGCGTGATGTTAGCTAAGGCAGGATTTCCAAGCTGTCCTTGAGGGTCACACAAAGTGGGTCCCCCTCCGCTTGTTCCGGCATCAGTACTCAACTGAGCTTGTGAATCCATGTACCTAGGAGATCTAGACTCATGTGCACGAAATGAAGGCGAGAGGTGGGGCTGGTCCTCTCTTATTTCAACACTCTCATCCTCCAAATGAGGAGAGTGTGGTGAACGTGGCTGTTCCCCGTGCATTTGTGAGACTAACTCCTGTTGTGAGGAGTCAGAATGGCTAGGAGAGTTTGGTGCAAGCGAGAATGGGCAGTTCCCGACTTCTACCCTAGGGTAAACAACCCGGCTAGACTCTGTGGTTTGAACTATCGGAGGGCCAACGTTTTCTTTATGCCCTTGTCCTAACCCGGACCGCACATCCTCTCTTACATTTTCAACTCCTCCCTCAATTCCGCCTTGTTCCTCCAGCACAACATCATCTCCAGTGCTAACATGCTCAGTTTCCAACTCAGATACAACATTATGAATTACTTGAGTTACTTGTTCAGCATCCAACTCTGTTGAGGCACCAATATGTTCAGATCCAGCAGACTTATGCTTTCTTTTGGATTTCTTCTTCTTTGATTTCTTTTCCTCTGCTCAGAAGTCCCCTCATCACTAACCCCTCTTTTTCTTTTAGTTAACCTAGGACCCTCACTTGGCGACCTATGCACAGCTTGGGTAGGAGTCTGTCGGCTTTCAGACCCCATTGCTGAGACTAACCACTCGAGATAAGCCCTAAGATGAGGACTCTGAGCAGGAACCAGATTAATCAGGAATGGTGGAATCGGAAAAGGTCTTGCAGTTTCACTTCCTGTGCCTCTCAAGTTGGATTTATACATTGCAATTACACACTTGAAGTTGTCTTCCAATTTTGGAATTTCTTCTGCATTATCAAGAACGTCTTCGATAATCAGTGTGAAGAATCTGATAAAGGGAATATATTTTCTTTCTTGTTTATCCTTTCCCTTGACAACTTGGATCATCTTATCCCATATTATCTTCGCAAAGTCACACTGCACATTGTGAGTGACTGCATAGTAAATTGATAATGAATGCTTCGTCATGAGATCAATTCCTTTCTGTGATGGCATCAAACAAGTGGTTAGAACATTGTACATCGTATGCCAGAGAGTTGCTACATTCATTCTTCTAAAATCTCTCATCGTTGCCAACTCTCCTTCATAACCCAACGAATGAACTCCAGCCAACATTTCTTCAACTGATGGTAGTTCTTCGTATTCTTCATGTAGGAAAAAAAAAAAAAAAAAAAAAAAAAAAAAAAAAAAAAAAAAAAAAAAAAAAAAAAAAAAAAAAAAAAAAAAAAAAAAAAAAAAAAAAAAAAAAAAAAAAAAAAAAAAAAAAAAAAAAAAAAAAAAAAAAAAAAAAAAAAAAAAAAAAAAAAAAAAAAAAAAAAAAAAAAAAAAAAAAAAAAAAAAAAAAAAAAAAAAAAAAAAAAAAAAAAAAAAAAAAAAAAAAAAAAAAAAAAAAAAAAAAAAAAAAAAAAAAAAAAAAAAAAAAAAAAAAAAAAAAAAAAAAAAAAAAAAAAAAAAAAAAAAAAAAAAAAAAAAAAAAAAAAAAAAAAAAAAAAAAAAAAAAAAAAAAAAAAAAAAAAAAAAAAAAAAAAAAAAAAAAAAAAAAAAAAAAAAAAAAAAAAAAAAAAAAAAAAAAAAAAAAAAAAAAAAAAAAAAAAAAAAAAAAAAAAAAAAAAAAAAAAAAAAAAAAAAAAAAAAAAAAAAAAAAAAAAAAAAAAAAAAAAAAAAAAAAAAAAAAAAAAAAAAAAAAAAAAAAAAAAAAAAAAAAAAAAAAAAAAAAAAAAAAAAAAAAAAAAAAAAAAAAAAAAAAAAAAAAAAAAAAAAAAAAAAAAAAAAAAAAAAAAAAAAAAAAAAAAAAAAAAAAAAAAAAAAAAAAAAAAAAAAAAAAAAAAAAAAAAAAAAAAAAAAAAAAAAAAAAAAAAAAAAAAAAAAAAAAAAAAAAAAAAAAAAAAAAAAAAAAAAAAAAAAAAAAAAAAAAAAAAAAAAAAAAAAAAAAAAAAAAAAAAAAAAAAAAAAAAAAAAAAAAAAAAAAAAAAAAAAAAAAAAAAAAAAAAAAAAAAAAAAAAAAAAAAAAAAAAAAAAAAAAAAAAAAAAAAAAAAAAAAAAAAAAAAAAAAAAAAAAAAAAAAAAAAAAAAAAAAAAAAAAAAAAAAAAAAAAAAAAAAAAAAAAAAAAAAAAAAAAAAAAAAAAAAAAAAAAAAAAAAAAAAAAAAAAAAAAAAAAAAAAAAAAAAAAAAAAAAAAAAAAAAAAAAAAAAAAAAAAAAAAAAAAAAAAAAAAAAAAAAAAAAAAAAAAAAAAAAAAAAAAAAAAAAAAAAAAAAAAAAAAAAAAAAAAAAAAAAAAAAAAAAAAAAAAAAAAAAAAAAAAAAAAAAAAAAAAAAAAAAAAAAAAAAAAAAAAAAAAAAAAAAAAAAAAAAAAAAAAAAAAAAAAAAAAAAAAAAAAAAAAAAAAAAAAAAAAAAAAAAAAAAAAAAAAAAAAAAAAAAAAAAAAAAAAAAAAAAAAAAAAAAAAAAAAAAAAAAAAAAAAAAAAAAAAAAAAAAAAAAAAAAAAAAAAAAAAAAAAAAAAAAAAAAAAAAAAAAAAAAAAAAAAAAAAAAAAAAAAAAAAAAAAAAAAAAAAAAAAAAAAAAAAAAAAAAAAAAAAAAAAAAAAAAAAAAAAAAAAAAAAAAAAAAAAAAAAAAAAAAAAAAAAAAAAAAAAAAAAAAAAAAAAAAAAAAAAAAAAAAAAAAAAAAAAAAAAAAAAAAAAAAAAAAAAAAAAAAAAAAAAAAAAAAAAAAAAAAAAAAAAAAAAAAAAAAAAAAAAAAAAAAAAAAAAAAAAAAAAAAAAAAAAAAAAAAAAAAAAAAAAAAAAAAAAAAAAAAAAAAAAAAAAAAAAAAAAAAAAAAAAAAAAAAAAAAAAAAAAAAAAAAAAAAAAAAAAAAAAAAAAAAAAAAAAAAAAAAAAAAAAAAAAAAAAAAAAAAAAAAAAAAAAAAAAAAAAAAAAAAAAAAAAAAAAAAAAAAAAAAAAAAAAAAAAAAAAAAAAAAAAAAAAAAAAAAAAAAAAAAAAAAAAAAAAAAAAAAAAAAAAAAAAAAAAAAAAAAAAAAAAAAAAAAAAAAAAAAAAAAAAAAAAAAAAAAAAAAAAAAAAAAAAAAAAAAAAAAAAAAAAAAAAAAAAAAAAAAAAAAAAAAAAAAAAAAAAAAAAAAAAAAAAAAAAAAAAAAAAAAAAAAAAAAAAAAAAAAAAAAAAAAAAAAAAAAAAAAAAAAAAAAAAAAAAAAAAAAAAAAAAAAAAAAAAAAAAAAAAAAAAAAAAAAAAAAAAAAAAAAAAAAAAAAAAAAAAAAAAAAAAAAAAAAAAAAAAAAAAAAAAAAAAAAAAAAAAAAAAAAAAAAAAAAAAAAAAAAAAAAAAAAAAAAAAAAAAAAAAAAAAAAAAAAAAAAAAAAAAAAAAAAAAAAAAAAAAAAAAAAAAAAAAAAAAAAAAAAAAAAAAAAAAAAAAAAAAAAAAAAAAAAAAAAAAAAAAAAAAAAAAAAAAAAAAAAAAAAAAAAAAAAAAAAAAAAAAAAAAAAAAAAAAAAAAAAAAAAAAAAAAAAAAAAAAAAAAAAAAAAAAAAAAAAAAAAAAAAAAAAAAAAAAAAAAAAAAAAAAAAAAAAAAAAAAAAAAAAAAAAAAAAAAAAAAAAAAAAAAAAAAAAAAAAAAAAAAAAAAAAAAAAAAAAAAAAAAAAAAAAAAAAAAAAAAGAAATTTCCTTTTATTGAACAACAATAATGTTGTCAATTGATAAAGAAAAATTTCAATGAAAATTTCAATTTGTACTGTTTGCCGAGCAAAATGCTCTGCAAACAGTTGATTTGAAAACTTGGTGAAAAGTTTACATGCATTTGCCGAGCTCAAAGCTCTGCAAATGCATGGTTCAAGTCTTGACAAGTTTGAAAATCCAATTTGTACTGTTTGCCGAGCAAAATGCTCTGCAAACAGTTGATTTGAAAACTTGGTGAAAAGTTTACATGCATTTGCCGAGCTCAAAGCTCTGCAAATGCATGGTTCAAGTCTTGACAAGTTTGAAAATCCAATTTGTACTGTTTGCCGAGCTCAAAGCTCTGCAAATGCATGGTTCAAGTCTTGACAAGTTTGAAAATCCAATTTGTACTGTTTGCCGAGCAAAATGCTCTGCAAACAGTTGATTTGAAAACTTGGTGAAAAGTTTACATGCATTTGCCGAGCTCAAAGCTCTGCAAATGCATGGTTCAAGTCTTGACAAGTTTGAAAATCCAATTTGTACTGTTTGCCGAGCAAAATGCTCTGCAAACAGTTGATTTGAAAACTTGGTGAAAAGTTTACATGCATTTGCCGAGCTCAAAGCTCTGCAAATGCATGGTTCAAGTCTTGACAAGTTTGAAAATCCAATTTGTACTGTTTGCCGAGCTCAAAGCTCTGCAAATGCATGGTTCAAGTCTTGACAAGTTTGAAAATCCAATTTGTACTGTTTGCCGAGCAAAATGCTCTGCAAACAGTTGATTTGAAAACTTGGTGAAAAGTTTACATGCATTTGCCGAGCTCAAAGCTCTGCAAATGCATGGTTCAAGTCTTGACAAGTTTGAAAATCCAATTTGTACTGTTTGCCGAGCAAAATGCTCTGCAAACAGTTGATTTGAAAACTTGGTGAAAAGTTTACATGCATTTGCCGAGCTCAAAGCTCTGCAAATGCATGGTTCAAGTCTTGACAAGTTTGAAAATCCAATTTGTACTGTTTGCCGAGCAAAATGCTCTGCAAACAGTTGATTTGAAAACTTGGTGAAAAGTTTACATGCATTTGCCGAGCTCAAAGCTCTGCAAATGCATGGTTCAAGTCTTGACAAGTTTGAAAATCCAATTTGTACTGTTTGCCGAGCAAAATGCTCTGCAAACAGTTGATTTGAAAACTTGGTGAAAAGTTTACATGCATTTGCCGAGCTCAAAGCTCTGCAAATGCATGGTTCAAGTCTTGACAAGTTTGAAAATCCAATTTGTACTGTTTGCCGAGCAAAATGCTCTGCAAACAGTTGATTTGAAAACTTGGTGAAAAGTTTACATGCATTTGCCGAGCTCAAAGCTCTGCAAATGCATGGTTCAAGTCTTGACAAGTTTGAAAATCCAATTTGTACTGTTTGCCGAGCAAAATGCTCTGCAAACAGTTGATTTGAAAACTTGGTGAAAAGTTTACATGCATTTGCCGAGCTCAAAGCTCTGCAAATGCATGGTTCAAGTCTTGACAAGTTTGAAAATCCAATTTGTACTGTTTGCCGAGCAAAATGCTCTGCAAACAGTTGATTTGAAAACTTGGTGAAAAGTTTACATGCATTTGCACACTCCCCCTCAAATTAAGCATATATCACAACAGTAAATTTACAAACTCCCCCTAAAATCATGCATTCTACCCTTTTTCTCCCCCTCAAACATTGCATGTAATCACAGATAAAATACATCAATGTTTGAAACAGAAAATGAACATAGAATACATGGCATGTAAGCATTTAAGTTTGTAAATCTAGCATTCCCAACTTGGTTTTAAGAAAATTAAACCTTTGCTCATCTAGAGGTTTGGTGAAAAGGTCAGCAAGTTGGTAGTCTGTCGGGACAAAATAGAGTTCGATGTTACCTTTCTCGACATGATCTTTAAGAAAATGGTACCGAACATCTATGTGCTTGGTCTTTGTGTGCTGTACAGGATTGCAAAAAATAGCAATAGCACTCTTAGAGTCACAGTAGATGGGAATTCTGTTGAACTGAAATCCATAAACAGTCAACTAAGTCTTCATCCAAAGAACTTGTGAACAACAGCTTACTGCAGCAACGTACTCAGCTTCTGCAGTAGATGTAGATACACAATTCTGTTTCTTTGAAGACCAACTGACTAATCTATCCCCTAAAAACTGTACGCTCCAGAAGTACTCTTTCGATCAAGCTTACAACCTGCATGGTCAGCATCCGAGTATGCAATCAACTAAAACCCAGTATCCCTTGGATACCAGAGACCAAGGTTCACAATGCCTTTCAGGTATCGGAAAATCCGTTTAACAGCCTGGAAATGACTTTCCTTGGGATTGGCCTGGTACCTGGCACACATGCATGTGGCGAACATAATATCCGGGCGACTTGCAGTCAAATACATGAGTGACCCTATCATACTGCGATATTTCTTTTGATCAAAAGATTTTCCATTTAAGTCAGCATTAATCTTTGTTCGAGCTTCCATGGGTGTCCCAATTGTTTGACAATCCATCATATCAAACTTTTTCAACATGTCAAGAATGTACTTAGATTGACAAATAAAAGTACCATTTGACAACTGTTTACTTGAAGACCAAGGAAAAAGTTTAATTCACCCATCATGCTCATTTCAAATTTCTTGATCATTAAGGCTGAAAAATTCTTGCAGTATTTAGGATTAGTTGACCCGAAAATTATGTCGTCAACATAAATCTGGATTAGAATGATGTCACTCCCTTGTCGTTTGATAAACAAGGTAGTGTCAATCGAACCTTTGCTAAAACCAGATTTCACAAGATAAGAGGATAGAGCATCATACCATGCACGAGGCGCTTGTTTCAGACCATATAAAGCCTTATCTAACCTGTAAACATAGTCCGGATGTTTGGAATTCACAAAACCTTCTGGTTGTTCAACATACACTTCTTCTTTGAGAATTCCATTCAAGAAGGCAGTTTTGACATCCATTTGGTAGACTGTGAAATTCTTGTAGGCAGCATAGGCAAGAAACATCCGAATAGCCTCAATTCATGCAACTGGTGTGAATGTCTCATCGTAATCAATTCCATCTTGTTGGCAGTATCCCTTCGCAACCAATCGTGCTTTGTTACGTACAACAACTCCAGTTTCATCCTTTTTGTTCTTGAAGATCCATTTGGTCTTAATTGGCTCCTTGTTCTTGTAAGGATTGGGAACCAATTTCCACACCTCAAGACGTTCGAACTGATTAAGTTCTTCTTGCATTGCTTTCACCCAATCTGGACAACTTAGAGCTTCATTCACTGTCTTTGGTTCAACAATACTCAGAAAATTCACAAACAGACATTCATTCGCGGATGCGGATCTTGTCTGAACTCCAGTTGTTGGATTACCAATGACTTGAGAAATTGGATGAGCTCTTGTCCATTTGGTTGTGTGAGGAATTGGATCAAGTGGATCACCAGATTCTTCAGAATCAATAAAATCAGGAGAATGTTGTTCTGTTAATTGTTCAAACGAAGTTGCAATTGGTTCAACAAAGTCGTCATGATCATAATCTTCAGGATTGGTTGAAGGATTTGTCACTTGAGAGATATTATGAGGTTGAGTATGCAACTTTGAAGTATCGGTAGGTGGAGGAGAATCAGATGATGAATTAACATCTGATGATTGTGATGGTGAAGACTCATTGGGATCCATCTGTTTTGAATTTGAACTGGATGGTTCATTTGCATTTACTTCAGATTCAGGAACTTTCTTCGGAACTTGGAAAAATTCTTCAAACAAGATATCCAAATCTTGTGTTGTTGGAGTAGAGAATGATGATTTGACATTTGAAGCAGTCTTTGTTGCGGAAGCTTGTGGACTTTGAAGTTCGGGTCTTGAACTGTGTTGTTCAAGAACCATTCCCGAGAGTTCATCAAATCTAACATTCATACTCTCTTCAATTCTCTTGGTTCTTAGATTATATACACGATATGCTATCGATTCTCTTGAATAACCGATGAAATATGCCTCATCGCCTTTTGGTTCAAACTTTCCCAGATTATCTCGATCATTGAGAACATAACATACACATCCAAAAATGTGCAAGAAGTTCACATTGGGCTTTCGTTTGTTTATCACCTCATAAGGAGTTTTATCATACCTCTTGTTAATGATTGATCTATTTTGAGTGAAACAAGCAGTAGCAACAGCTTCAGCCCATAGATTCGGAGGCAACTTAGAATAAGCAAGCATTGTTCTAGCTGCTTCAACAAGAGTTCGATTTCGACGTTCAACTACTCCATTCTGTTGAGGTGTCCTGACAGCGGAAAATTGATGAGTAATACCCATGGACTTGAAGAAAGAATCAATTGTTGAATTCTTGAATTCAGTGCCATTGTCTGAGCGAACAATTCTAACTGATGATTTAAGATTTACTTGGGTCTTCTTTATGAAATCAATAATTGCATTCGGAGTATCACTCTTTGCATGAAGAAAGAATACCCAAGTGTAACGAGAATAATCATCGACAATCACAAGAATGTATCGCTTGCCATGGATACTTTGAACTTTCATTGGGCCACACAAATCCATATGTATAAGGTGCAAAGGACCTTCAGTACTCAGATACTTCTTTGGTTTGTGTGAAGCTTTCTTCATCTTACCAATTGCACAAGCTGGACAAACATGTTCACTTTCATACTTGTAATCCGGAAGTCCTTCAACAAGTTGTTTATCCACGAGAGCATTAATTGTTTGAAAATTAAGATGAGAAAGACGGCGATGCCATAACCAAGAATTTTGTGCAGTTTCTTTAGAAATAAGACAAATCTCTGAAGAGTTAGATGGAATGTTGTTGAGATCAATAGTGAACAAATTATTGTCTCTTGTTCCAGTAAGAATATCCACACCATCTTCAGTCTGCACTTTGCATTCATATCTCCTGAATAATACATGAAGATCATTGTCACAAAATTGTCCAACACTAAAAAGATTGTGTCCTAGGCCTTCAACATAAGAAACTCTCTTGATAGTGACACCATTTTTAACAATGTCTCCATAACCGAGAATAGGAGCGATATGATCATTTCCGAATCTGACGGTTCCCATGAACTTCTCGACAAAGTTTGTAAGAATAGACTTGTTTCCAGTCATATGACGAGAACATCCCGAGTCAACATACCATACACAAATGAGAAATTCCTGCAAGGACAAGGAATATGATTTAGGTACCCATGTAGATTGGGTCCTTGCAGGTTAGAGGGATAACATGCAAGTATTCATAAAAATAAACATCAAGCAAAATAACACACAAACAAACTTTTTATTCAAATCACAAACAAACACACATAATTGTTCAAAGCACAGATACGAATTACAAATCATGAAAAATCAAGGTTTATACACAAGTTTTGGTACACGCAGGACTAGTCCTAGATGTATTGGCACTATTTTGAGAATTTGATCTACGGACAATCCACACTTGTTTCACATTTGTTGTATTCCCATCAAGCTTGACTTTAC
>CM067175.1:37108184-37130684 GCA_034093135.1 Erigeron breviscapus | reverse complement strand
TTGCACCCTTCTTTAGAAAATTATCAGCCTCAAAATCACTATCATTCGGTCTCACAAACTGGTCAGTCATCCCACATCTCAAATAAGATTCCTTATATAATGATGGGACTTCTTCTTGTGCTTTGAGCAAATGATTTGGATTGACATAACCTAACCCTTAAGTGAATATTGATTCTGAATTTCTTGGCCTATTCAAAAAGATTTGTTGATATGAACGATTAATCTTATACAAATTGTCTTGATAAGACTTGATTTCAGCTTTAAGCTCATCATTTTCTTTATCAAGTTTTTGTTTAAGAGAATCTTTTATACAACACTCATATTTTAGGTCAGAAATTTTGTTTTCAAATTCCGTCAAATCAGGGATAGATTCTTTCAATTTCACATTTAAAGACTCAATGTCCTCAGCCAATGCATTTGCTCGAAATATCTCATTGGTCTTTTCGACTTGAAGTTGTCTGACGGTCTTGCTCAGTTCAAGAACTTTGGTTTCAAGTTCTTGTTTTTCAAGATGCAGTTTGGAGTTCGAAGTAAACATGACCGCAGCTTTTTCAGATTTCAAATTGTCAAAATCCTTTTGAAGTAAATCAAATTTATCTTTAGAATTTTGAAATTCGATTTCTTTGATTTCCAAAACTTTTGTTAATTTAGAAATCTGTTGACTCAACCCTCTTCTTGAAAGCCTTTGTGTAATAAGCGAGTTCTTTATACATCTCTTTTTGCCTTTCATCCAAATCAGAATCACTCATTTCACTTGAATCAGAATCTGTTTCAACAAAGCTCTGTTTTGAAACTCTTGAAGTCTTCTTCTCAGCTACCAAGGCCAATGGATCTGAATGAGTACTTTCTTCTTTCTTCTTTTTTAGAATTTTGAAATTCGATTTCTTTGATTTCCAAAACTTTTGTTAATTTAGAAATCTGTTGACTCAACCCTCTTCTTGAAAGCCTTTGTGTAATAAGCGAGTTCTTTATACATCTCTTTTTGCCTTTCATCCAAATCAGAATCACTCATTTCACTTGAATCAGAATCTGTTTCAACAAAGCTCTGTTTTGAAACTCTTGAAGTCTTCTTCTCAGCTACCAAGGCCAATGGATCTGAATGAGTACTTTCTTCTTTCTTCTTTTGGATCCTCTGAACATCCTCAACATTCAGCTTCAGCTTTTCATACAAGGTGTGAATGGTGAGTTTCCCAAAGTCTGATTGTTGGTTGAGTTGGGTTCTATACACTTGCCATTCCTCTTCCAGATTTTTGATGAATTTGATGTTCAGTTCCATATTGGTTCTTTTCACATCATTCTTTCTAAGCTCATTGATGACATTACAGAATCTAATGTATACTTCATTCAATGGTTCACCCTTCTGTTGCTTGAAAGTTTCATACATGTTCAGAACAGCCGACAATCTTATGGTGTTTGACACATCAGATCCTTCCATCTGCTTCTCCTCTTCATCCCATATGTCTTTTCCTGTTTCATAGGAGTCCACATTGCAGTAAATGTCATCAGGAAGTGCTTGGTAAAGATAAGCAATTGACATTTGATCAGCTTCAACTCTATTTTTCTGATCTGTATTCCAGCTCTCTTCAGGTAAAGCTTCTCCATTAACAGGGTTCTTTGAAATTTCAGGACCATCTTTGTATGATTTCCTCAGAAGTTTTCCATTCTTCTGTCTGTCTATCCAGTTCAGAAACCTTTTCTTCCATTAAGGATAAGAACCTCTAAACAAGACAGGAGGTCTTCCTTCAGAACCAAGTGCTAAAGCTTCCCTTGAAGCCATTTCAAATAAATTCCAAAAAAAATTGAAAAATTTTCTATTTTAACTAGATGCAGAGCTTAGACCTCTGCAAACAACACAACTAAGAAAGTCACTTGGTCGAAGAATTCAATTCAACTATTTGCCGAGCAAATATCTCTGCAAATAGTACAAATAGAACTTGTACTTAGTCGCACCAACCAAAAACACTTGTTTGCCGAGCTTAAACCTCTGCAAACAACACAACTAAGAAAGTCACTTGGTCGAAGAATTCAATTCAACTATTTGCCGAGCAAATATCTCTGCAAATAGTACAAATAGAACTTGTACTTAGTCGCACCAACCAAAAACACTTGTTTGCCGAGCTTAAACCTCTGCAAACAACACAACTAAGAAAGTCACTTGGTCGAAGAATTCAATTCAACTATTTGCCGAGCAAATATCTCTGCAAATAGTACAAATAGAACTTGTACTTAGTCGCACCAACCAAAAACACTTGTTTGCCGAGCTTAAACCTCTGCAAACAATACAACTAAGAAAGTCACTTGGTCGAAGAATTCAATTCAACTATTTGCCGAGCAAATATCTCTGCAAATAGTACAAATAGAACTTGTACTTAGTCGCACCAACCAAAAACACTTGTTTGCCGAGCTTAAACCTCTGCAAACAACACAACTAAGAAAGTCACTTGGTCGAAGAATTCAATTCAACTATTTGCCGAGCAAATATCTCTGCAAATAGTACAAATAGAACTTGTACTTAGTCGCACCAACCAAAAACACTTGTTTGCCGAGCTTAAACCTCTGCAAACAACACAACTAAGAAAGTCACTTGGTCGAAGAATTCAATTCAACTATTTGCCGAGCAAATATCTCTGCAAATAGTACAAATAGAACTTGTACTTAGTCGCACCAACCAAAAACACTTGTTTGCCGAGCTTAAACCTCTGCAAACAACACAACTAAGAAAGTCACTTGGTCGAAGAATTCAATTCAACTATTTGCCGAGCAAATATCTCTGCAAATAGTACAAATAGAACTTGTACTTAGTCGCACCAACCAAAAACACTTGTTTGCCGAGCTTAAACCTCTGCAAACAATACAAGTAGCACCAGTCTCAAATCAAAGATTCTTGGAACAACTATTTGCCGAGCAAATAACTCTGCAAATAGTACAAATAGAACTTGTACTTAGTCGCACCAACCAAAAACACTTGTTTGCCGAGCTTAAACCTCTGCAAACAACACAACTAAGAAAGTCACTTGGTCGAAGAATTCAATTCAACTATTTGCCGAGCAAATATCTCTGCAAATAGTACAAATAGAACTTGTACTTAGTCGCACCAACCAAAAACACTTGTTTGCCGAGCTTAAACCTCTGCAAACACGAGTAATCACTACGTGACAAAATAGTCGGTTACTGTTCGTCTTCTTCGTTCAGCCAAACCCTCAAATGCAGAGCAGACTGTAAATCTTCAATTTCTCCTTCATTTTTGCGAATTAAAGCTCGTATTTTATATCAAAATGATCAGAAAAACGGTGCGCACAAATCCTTGAACAAATTAGATGATAATTTCAACTAGAATTCAAACCCACTCGAACATGCGATTTGCCGAGCTCGAGCAAAAACAACTCAAATGATGAAATTAACTTCTGAAATCGATAACGAAGGATGATATACTGATTATAAATCGATCGGTGAACAAAATTCGAATAAAAACACACTTAATTTGCAGAAATTACTCAAATAGTGATCTCGGCAAATGAACCTTTCAGAAAATAAGCTAAATTCTGAAATTAAGCACAAATTAAGCTTGTATTAAGCTTGTGGATCGTTCAACAACTCTGATTGTGCTCTGATACCAATTGACAAGTTAAGAATTCGAGCTTATGTGTGTGTTAGTGTGTGTAACAATGGAGATTTTAAGAGAGAGAAAGTGTGTTTGGCTGGAAGATTAGTTTGCATAAAATGAGGTGAAAGGTTACAATATTCATTAAGGAAGGGGTTTATATACCTTTACACAATTTACATTAAACCCCCTTCCATACTTAATCATTTACATTGTAAGTATAAAGGCTACAAATCAACTACTACAAAATATATTTCTAACATATATATATGTTATGATTTTGTAACTTTATGTATATATATATATATATATATATATATATATATATATATATATATATATATATATATATATATATATATATATATATATATATATATATATATATATATATATATATATATATATATATATATATATATATATATATATATATATATATATATATATATATATATATATATATATATATATATATATATATATATATATATATATATATATATATATATATATATATATATATATATATATATATATATATATATATATATATATATATATATATATATATATATATATATATATATATATATATATATATATATATATATATATATATATATATATATATATATATATATATATATATATATATATATATATATATATATATATATATATATATATATATATATATATATATATATATATATATATATATATATATATATATATATATATATATATATATATATATATATATATATATATATATATATATATATATATATATATATATATATATATATATATATATATATATATATATATATATATATATATATATATATATATATATATATATATATATATATATATATATATATATATATATATATATATATATATATATATATATATATATATATATATATATATATATATATATATATATATATATATATATATATATATATATATATATATATATATATATATATATATATATATATATATATATATATATATATATATATATATATATATATATATATATATATATATATATATATATATATATATATATATATATATATATATATATATATATATATATATATATATATATATATATATATATATATATATATATATATATATATATATATCTAATATATATATGTATTTATTTGTGGTGTAACTTAATTATTTGTCCTAGTATCTATATGTGTATGTGTCGTGTATATATATATATATATATATGTACTTACATTTGCATTTTTAATTTGTTACATAAGCCTTTATTTATAAATTTGTATGTATTTTGATACTTATATATACTTACATATGCATTTACTAAGGTTTCAAGCACTTTCATGTACTTATGAGTTTATAAATACCCTTTCGAGATGGTAATTTGATTTTCTTGTCCAAATATATCTTAACTAACTTGGTGGTTAAATTGTTGGACGTTTCTAAGGGTTTTTGATGATTATCTCAACTTGTGAGACTTACATTATTATTTATATAACTTGATTAATTAGAAATTATATTTTTGTTCAATGGTATTTCATTTGATTAAATTAGAATTAAATAATAGCTTTAGATTGCTAATTTAGGGGCATTAACTACTAGCTTCAAGTATAACTATGGCTTGCGGGATCATAGACAACATAACTAGCACACATATATAATATTAAAAAGTAGGGTTGTTACATCCTTACCCCCTTAGAAGAATTCCGTCTCGGAATTTGAATTTGCTTAGGGAGTAAGTGCGGGTATTTCTCGCGTATAAAGTCCTCGCGCTCCCATGTAAACTCGGGTCCGCGTTTCGTATCCCATCTTACTTTAACGATAGGGATCTTGCTTCTCTTAAGGCGTTTCTCATTGCGATCGAGAACTTCTATTGGCTCCTCACAAAATTGGAGCTTATCTTCCACACGTAGTTCCTCGAGTGGGACTACTTTCGAATCATCCGCCACACATTTCTTCAAGTTTGACACATGGAATGTGTCATGAACATCTCCCAATTCTTGGGGTAATTTCAACTTATAGGCTACGGGGCCTATTCTAGCAACAATTTCAAATGGCCAATGTATCGGGGGCTCAACTTTCCTCTTTGCCGAACCTTACGGTTCCCTTCCATGGCGACACCTTTAGTAGCACCTTGTCGCCAACCTCAAATTCTAGGGGCTTCCTCCTTTGATCCGCATAACTCTTTTGCCGATCGCTTGCGGCCTTAAGCTTTTCTTTAATGATCGCCACCTTGTCCGTTGTCTCTTAGACAAAATCAACGGTAGCTAGGTTTCTTTCACCCGCCTCTACCCAACACATGGGTGATCTACATTTACGTCCGTATAGAGCTTCAAACGGCGCACATTGTATGCTAGAGTGATAACTATTGTTGTAAGTAAATTCCGCGTATGGCAAATGTTCATCCCAACTTCCACTGAATTCTAACGCGCAAGCCCTTAGCATATCCTCCAGCGTTTGTATTGTACGCTCACTTTGCCCATCCGTTTGTGGGTGGTAAGCCGTGCTTAATGCTAACGTAGTGCCCATTGCTTCTTGCACAAGACCCCAGAAACGTGAGGTAAACCTACCATCCCTGTCGGATATTATGGACAGAGGTACACCATGTAATATCACAATCTTTTCAACGTACAGACGAGCTAAACGCTCAGTGTTCCAACCTTCTTTGATGGGGATGAAATGGGCTAATTTCGTAAGACGATCTACAATCACCCATATAGCATCATGACCTTTCTTTGTCCGAGGCAATTTCGTCACTAGGTCCATTGCTATTTGCTCCCACTTCCACTCGGGAATTTCCGGCTGCTTTAAAAGTCCAGCTGGCTTTTGGTGCTCAACTTTGACCATCGCACAAGTCATGCATCGGCTCACATATAGGGCTACATCACCTTTCATCACCGGCCACCAAAAGTCCCTTTTTAGACCTTGGTACATTTTATCCGCTACCGGATGGATCGAGTACTTTGAATTGTGAGCTTCATTCATTAGTACCTCTCTCAGCCCATTGATCTTTGGGACCCAAGCTCTTCCTTTGAAATACAAGATGCCTTCATCATCCCTATCGAACCTTGTTTTATTCCGCTTAAGGCCTCTTCCTCAATATTCTTACCTTCAAAGGCCTTTGCTTGATCTTCTAAGAATCGGTCTCTTAGAGACATTCTCACTCGTAGGTGATTAATTCTTGCCCTTGGCACCCTAGTGCTCACCTTCCTACTAAGAGCGTCAGCAACAACATTTGCCTTTCAGGGTGGTACTTAATTTCGCACTCGTAATCGTTAAGCAGCTCCATCCACCTCCTTTGCCTCATGTTCAACATCTTCTGATCGAAGATGTGTTGCAAACTCTTGTGATCGGTAAATATGGTGCACTTGGTGCCATAAAGATAATGTCGCCATATCTTCAAGGCAAACACTACGGCTCCTAGCTCCAAATCGTGTGTCGAATAATTCTTCTCATGTGGCTTCAATTGCCTAGATGCGTATGCAATAACCTTGTCTCTTTGCATTAGTACGCACCCTAGCCCTTTGTTCGACGCATCACAATACACTACAAATCCTTCCATTCCATCCGGCAATGCTAGTATTGGTGCTTCACACAACATGTTCTTAAGCGTTTGAAACGCTTGCTCTTGTTCTTCACCCCATTCGAACTCTCTTGACTTTTGGGTCAATTGGGTTAAAGGTACCGCAATCTTAGAGAATCCTTGAATGAATCTCCTATAATAACCCGCCAAACCTAGGAAGCTACGCACTTCCGTTGGTGTCTTGGGTGTCTCCCATTTCTTGATTGCTTCTATCTTAGACGATGGATTCCTTCTTCGTTCACAATGTGCCCCCGAAATTGGACTTGACGGAGCCAAAATTCGCACTTAGAAAACTTAGCATATAGCTTCTCATCTCTAAGTAGCTGTAAGATTATCCTCAGGTGCTTCTCGTGCTCCTCCTTACTTCTAGAGTATATCAAAATGTCATCGATGAACACTATGACGAATTTGTCCAAGTATGGCCTACAAATCCTATTCATTAGGTCCATGAAAACGGCTGGCGCATTTGTGAGACCAAATGGCATTAATAGGAACTCATAATGCCCATAGCGAGTTCTAAAGGCCGTTTTAGGTACATCTTCTTCTCGTACCCTCAACTGGTGATAGCCGGACCTAAGGTCAATTTTCGAGAAATGCGACGCTCCTTGCAGTTGATCGAACAAATCGTCTATTCGCGGCAGCGGATTATTCTTGATCGTCAATTTATTCAACTCTTTATAGTCGATGCACATTCTCAAAGATCCATCCTTTTTCTTGACAAAGAGAATTGGCGCACCCCATGGCGAAGAACTAGGTTGGATTAAACCTTTATCAAGCAATTCTTGCAATTGCTCTGAGAGTTCTCGCATTTCGGAGGGCGCTAGCCTATATGGTGCTTTAGCTATGGGGGCTGCCCCGGGAACTAAATCGATACTAAACTCTACTTGTCTCGCTGGGGGAAGTCCAGGTAGTTCGTCCGGAAATACATCTAGAAAATCTCTAACCACTGTTACCTTGAGAGGATCCTTATCTTTCACTCGCTTATCCACTACTTGTGCCAAGTATGTGTGGTATTCCTTGCGTAAATACTTCCTCACTTTCATAGACGACACTATCTTGGGTTGAACTCCCGCCTTATGGCCTTGAACTATTAGCACCTCACCGCTATCTAAAGGAATCTTAATGATCTTTTCATGGCAAAGTATTTCAGCACGCATTTTTGACAACCAATCCATTCCTACTATCACATCAAAACTTCCTATTTCTATGGGAATCAAGTCTATACTATAATCCTTCTCATCTACAGTTAACTTACAATCAGCAATAATTTCCCTAGTCTTATACTCGTTTCCATTAGCATATTCAACATAATAAGTTTCCTCAAGCTCACTAGGTATCTTATCAATTAATTCTTTAAATTCAAGGGAAATGAAACTTCGCTCGGCTCCAGAATCAAACAACATAGAGGCATAGACATTATTTAATGGAAACGTACCTACGATGACATTTGGGTCATCACGTGCCTCATTTGCTCCCATCGCATACACCCGTCCTCTTGCTAGACCTCCTTGATTTCCTCGGTTCACGTTGTTACCTTGATTCCCTCCATTTGCTCTATTCCCACCATTTCCTTGGTTCACTCGATTCCCATTATTTCCTTGGTTTGCTTGATTCCCACGGTTGCCGACATTTCGAAAATTCCCACGATTATTGTTCATGTTCCCACGACCTCCTTGAGCTTTTCCCAACCTAGGGCAAGCATTCCTCTAATGATCCATAGCTCCACATTCACGACATGCTCCGGGATTTCCTCCAACTCTTGCTCCGCTTCGGAAATAGGCAGCAAGGTGTCCAAATCGGTTGCAAGTCTTGTATTGCTTACATTCTCCTCGATGGTGGTTGCCGCAACGGTTGCATCTTGGCGGCATGCCACCGTTTGGGTTGGGGTTAGCATCGGCAATTCCATAGTTTCTCACTACTTTTTGTCTTTTATCTGGCCCATTACCTTTCCTATCACCAAATCGATTTCCTCCTCCTTGCCTTGAGCTTGATTCACCACGCGAGTATCTTCCACTCCTAACCAAGTCATTTACTAACTTGGTTGCCAAGCTTATAGCTTCTTCAATTGTGGTGGGGTTCGCGGCCGTGACCATCAATCTGATCTCAGGTACTAATCCATAGATAAACCTTTCAACCTTCTTAGCCTCGGTGTTCACCATCTCAGGTACTAGCACACACAACTCGTGGAAGCGAATGGCATATGCCTCCAGCTCCATTCCTTTCATAGTATGGCCCCAAAACTCAATCTCCAACTTTTGCACCGCTGGGCGGGGACAGTATTCCCGCCTTATTTCCTCCTTTAGTTGCTCCCAAGTCAAAGCATTCATTACGGTGTGACTTCTCGTAGTGACTCGGAGGTTCCACCAAGTGAGTGCCCTTCCTTGGAGCTTGCTAGCCGCAAACTTGACACGGTCGGCCGGTGCACAATCGATGATGTTCAAAGTGGCTTCCATGCTTTGGAACCATGTGAGCAATCCAACAGGACCTTCCGTCCCATAAAACTCCTTGGGATTGCAAGATGTGAAAGTCTTGTAAGCATTCCTTTCATTAGCATTGCCTCCTCCATCTTGTCTCCTAGCCGTGTTAAGTGTAGCGGTCACATTCTCCGCAATTTGGGTGGCAATGTTTGGCATGACGGCATTGATTTGTTGGGAGATAAGCTCAGCTAACTCGGTCCTTCGCTGGGCCTCTTCCTCTTGGCGCCGGGCCTCATCACTTGTTTCTCCGCCGGTCCTTCGTGGTGCCATGTCTCTACAAAGGATAATATAGTTTAGTCATTCGTGTATTGAATCATATGACATAAACTCGACTCACGACTTTTTGATCTCACACGAGTATATCTAAAGTTACTTAGTGAATGGGGGTCTCATTTGCACACATATGTATATGTATATCCCGATTCATATTCCTTTTCTTAATCACGACGCACTTGTCATTATGAGTTAATAAATGGCTAGGTAAATTCTAAAATTAATTAACCATGCTTTCTAGGTTAGCTAAGAGGATTACAGAATCTGTGTACGAACTTGGAGAACGTAAAAGTGGCTTAAGATGGACGATCTGGGAAAAACTCATAAAATATAAAACGTAGCCCTATGAATTAAGTTTCACCTCCAACTGGAATCAGGTCAAAAGACGAAATAGAACTCCAGATATGGCCGTTCTACCAAAAGTGATCAGAACTGATTTCCTGCTGTAACTATAACCTTTATAGTAGGGATAACTATAACACAAGAAGGATAACACATCATGTAACCATAGAGAGGCATTAAGCATACATATATATCATTCAAGATAAGTTTACAAAATTGCTACATGCCAAATACGATGTGATCATCTTCACATATAAGCTAGAAAGTTCAAGAAATTGAAACAAAGTACAAACGTTCATACCTCAAATAAGTTCATAAATAAAGAAGTCCTTAGGTTCACTTCCTAAGCATGAGAGCTACCACGAGAGTGCAAACAGCCGTGAGCACACATCCCATCATAAATATCACCTCATTAATCCGACGGACTTCCGATATCGCCATCCTCGCATAATCCCCCGTTCGATCCATGGTTCCCAAGGCTCTTTCCATCATCACCTTCTTCTTCTTCTTCTTCTTCTTCTTCTTCTTCTTCTTCTTCTTCTTCCTCTTCTTCTTCCTCTTCTTCTTCCTCTTCTTCTTCCTCTTCTTCTTCTTCTTCTTCTTCTTCTTCTTCTTCTTCTTCTTCTTCTTCTTCTTCTTCTTCTTCTTCTTCTTCTTCTTCTTCTTCTTCTTCTTCTTCTTCTTCTTCTTCTTCTTCTTCTTCTTCTTCTTCTTCTTCTTCTTCTTCTTCTTCTTCTTCTTCTTCTTCTTCTTCTTCTTCTTCTTCTTCTTCTTCTTCTTCTTCTTCTTCTTCTTCTTCTTCTTCTTCTTCTTCTTCTTCTTCTTCTTCTTCTTCTTCTTCTTCTTCTTCTTCTTCTTCTTCTTCTTCTTCTTCTTCTTCTTCTTCTTCTTCTTCTTCTTCTTCTTCTTCTTCTTCTTCTTCTTCTTCTTCTTCTTCTTCTTCTTCTTCTTCTTCTTCTTCTTCTTCTTCTTCTTCTTCTTCTTCTTCTTCTTCTTCTTCTTCTTCTTCTTCTTCTTCTTCTTCTTCTTCTTCTTCTTCTTCTTCTTCTTCTTCTTCTTCTTCTTCTTCTTCTTCTTCTTCTTCTTCTTCTTCTTCTTCTTCTTCTTCTTCTTCTTCTTCTTCTTCTTCTTCTTCTTCTTCTTCTTCTTCTTCTTCTTCTTCTTCTTCTTCTTCTTCTTCTTCTTCTTCTTCTTCTTCTTCTTCTTCTTCTTCTTCTTCTTCTTCTTCTTCTTCTTCTTCTTCTTCTTCTTCTTCTTCTTCTTCTTCTTCTTCTTCTTCTTCTTCTTCTTCTTCTTCTTCTTCTTCTTCTTCTTCTTCTTCTTCTTCTTCTTCTTCTTCTTCTTCTTCTTCTTCTTCTTCTTCTTCTTCTTCTTCTTCTTCTTCTTCTTCTTCTTCTTCTTCTTCTTCTTCTTCTTCTTCTTCTTCTTCTTCTTCTTCTTCTTCTTCTTCTTCTTCTTCTTCTTCTTCTTCTTCTTCTTCTTCTTCTTCTTCTTCTTCTTCTTCTTCTTCTTCTTCTTCTTCTTCTTCTTCTTCTTCTTCTTCTTCTTCTTCTTCTTCTTCTTCTTCTTCTTCTTCTTCTTCTTCTTCTTCTTCTTCTTCTTCTTCTTCTTCTTCTTCTTCTTCTTCTTCTTCTTCTTCTTCTTCTTCTTCTTCTTCTTCTTCTTCTTCTTCTTCTTCTTCTTCTTCTTCTTCTTCTTCTTCTTCTTCTTCTTCTTCTTCTTCTTCTTCTTCTTCTTCTTCTTCTTCTTCTTCTTCTTCTTCTTCTTCTTCTTCTTCTTCTTCTTCTTCTTCTTCTTCTTCTTCTTCTTCTTCTTCTTCTTCTTCTTCTTCTTCTTCTTCTTCTTCTTCTTCTTCTTCTTCTTCTTCTTCTTCTTCTTCTTCTTCTTCTTCTTCTTCTTCTTCTTCTTCTTCTTCTTCTTCTTCTTCTTCTTCTTCTTCTTCTTCTTCTTCTTCTTCTTCTTCTTCTTCTTCTTCTTCTTCTTCTTCTTCTTCTTCTTCTTCTTCTTCTTCTTCTTCTTCTTCTTCTTCTTCTTCTTCTTCTTCTTCTTCTTCTTAGCATTCTCGCTTTCCGATGGGTCTTCCATTCTCTCTCTTCTTCTTCTTCTTCTTGGAGTGGTTGGGGAGGTTGCTCTTGCTCTATGCGTCTCCTTTCTTCCTCTTCCATGTGGTCCACGAATCCATACAAATTCCTTGGTCTAGGGGCTGATCCGGAAGTTCCACTTGCTTGCGACATGATGTTCCTACACAAATTTCACAAGGCGTGAGATGACGACTTGACTCGATGCTTAGACGACCATGGACGACCGACTTGACCATTGACGACCCACGTGGCAACTTACGGACAGCAAGACGACTTGACGGACCATGAGACGACCTTAACCATTCGACAAGCAACTAACCAACTCGACCAACGACTCACAAGCTTAACAACCGAACAACGACATGACCATCCACAACCGACGACCAACTCGACTCGCACGACCAACATAACCATTTATAATTAAAGTAATGACTAGGATTCAACTTGTGCATAGCTCTCATGTATTATATCTAAATGGACAAAGTAATACTTGCCAAGTGGGGGTATTAACTAAGGGTTCTAGTAGGTAATGCAAACATTGGATTTGGTTATGTATCTTTTGCACCAAGAATCGTTTTTAAAGTTTATTTTCAAAAGACTCATTTTGAATATTCCTTAGACAACCATTTCGATCATTCCATATTAAATTTTTAGTTAGGCATAGTTGATCAGGCTATGCATAAGTAAAACAAGAATACTTTATGATCGACTCATTTGTTTAAGAAATATTCGACTCGTTTTGAAAATACGTAGGTTATAGCAAAAGTTCTCTATAACCTTGTCTCTGATACCATTTTTCTGTAACACCCCGACTAAGGCAGAAACACGAGATGTCACAGAACGATATGGTACAAAAGATTTAAATATAAAACATCAACATAAAGTTTCAAATGCCATTCAAATTCAAAAGATTACAAGTTCAAGATGACGTTTAATAAACATTACATAACCAAATTCATAATCAAAGGATCAAATGTTCGCATTACTAGTCCAACATGCAACAAACAAACACATCATCCAAGAGGCGGTCCATAGTGCTAACTTACTGTTCTAGACCTGAAAAGCATGAAGAAAAAGTGTCAACTACGAGAGTTGAGTGAGTTCATAGGTTTATTCTACCAAATATACGTACAACCGATTCAAATTATGAAGTAGTAAATCATATAGTTTCCAAGAATTTCCTCATAATATCCGTACCCAAACCGTATGTTCAAAACATAATTTCCATCCATAATAATAATAAACTTCCATTCAGCCAAAGGCATAATTTGATGAGTAAATGCTTGAGCCACTACTAAGACCATTTCCTGTCCCAACCAACATAATATTTTATTTCATAGCACAAGCTGTCAATCAAGTGCAATTAATAAAGAAGGGGATCGTGCCATGGAGACGACCGCCTAATATAAAGTAGATTAGAGCACCGCTCGGGTCGGATTGGCAATGAAAGTGGCCACAAAGGCAACCAACATTCCACCGTTACCTATTTTAGTGGGTGAGTGGACGACTCCTAGTTGCGCAACCCTCTAACTACAGGCCTCCCCTTTCGGAGTTAATAGTAGTGTTCCGGAGTGATATAGTTTGACAGAACTCAAGCTCATCATATAACTTATAACACATTGAACATACAATATATCCCATTTCATAATCATTCTTTCAAGAATCATTCATATATATATAAAGCAATTTTTATTTATCATGCTTTTCACCCCGAAAGTAAAACACATAAAAGAGTTTGAAAGGGGGCTATGACTCACTTGATTCGAGAGTGTTAGGGGCTGATCAAATGCGAGATCTTCGTCTAGTCGTGTTGCTCCCCAAGCAAGCCTAAACCATGGTATTTATATATACACAACGTAAGTGTGTGTAGCATGAACTAGTGTGCTAGATCATGAGATGTATACTAGTAGACTTGCCCATCTTTGGTTGTAAATTGATTATGGAGTTCAAGTGTATTATATTGTTCACATTATTTGGTTAGAAGATATTTGGTGGAGAAGATCATTTTCTCATTATACGTATTTAAACGTTTGTTGGAAATTCGGTAACTTGGCTTTGATTTATATGATTTCCATTGTATACTTTGCTTAATAATAATATTTGACATTAGTGGTCTTATAATATTAATATTTATGTATATTTTCTGATTTGTAATTATTTATTTAATTTAATAATATTTAATTACTTATTTATTCACTTTATTGATTTATTAACTAAATAATTCCGTAAAAATACTTTTAAGTGTCATAATTGTCTTTATAAATTATGAATAATTTTATTGAGTTATATTCTGATATATATGCTTCTTAATTTATAATTTCATGTTTTATACTTTTATTTGTGTATTTTCCATTAATTTTAATAATAGCGTTTAATTAGTTATTTTTACTTAATTAATTATCTTTAAATTATGTAACACATGTCTCTTGACTCTTAACTATTTTTCTCCAGTAGGTTTTAGTTATTTTTATCAATGGTTAAGAAGATTTAGCCAAATTCATGATTTACATAATTTATTTATTGATTTATTTGCCTTTTAATCACCATTTAAATCCAATAATTCATGAAAATTCTTAGAAATCACCACACAATATTTTAGTCAAAAATCACAGGCCTTTTAGGCAACTTTTATCAATAAAAACTCATATCAATTCAACCTCTCTTGTGTCTTGCTTATTTTGAGGACTTTATGATTAAAAATCATTTACCGAAATAGTGATTTTAGCCTCATTTCTTAAGCCATTAAGGTACTTCAAAATGGATTTTCATTCTTATTTCAATATTTACAGAAAGTCCATTATATTTTGGAGATTCAAGTCGTGATAGTGGTGGTGGTGTGATATGTGAAATTTTGTGCTTTCGGTTAGTGATTATTTGATCCGAAAAGGTGATTTTTGAGCTTATTCTTGCCATGCATCAAGTGACTTGAGTTTTATACTTTTGAAATAACTTATTTCCAGTAGGTTTATCATATTTCTTGGTCATAAGATTATGGTGCATGTGTGTGCTCAAAATGCATTTTTGCGTGCTTTCGGTTTATGATTTCTAGCTTATTTTAACATGTTTTAATTCAAGCTTTATATCCTTGATATTTTATCAATTTTTCCAGAATATTATCATCAAGATTAACATATTTTTCAGTTATGACAAGTCCATATTCATCTCATAATCCAACAAAAGATCCAACCTTCTTAAATCTAACATGCATGTAATCATCTCATCATTTTAACAACAAATCTTTATCCATCTTTAATCCAACAACATAAAAACATATTTTTATGAAAAACTCCAGAAATATATTCATCAAAGGAAAAATCACTTTAAAAGCTACTTAATCTATAACAACACTTTTGGGTCTTAAACTAGTTGAATCCTTGGATTTTTCTTCTTAGATCCGACATGCATGAGCATGGAAAGAAAGATCCTATCAACTTTGCCCTCATCAAGTGTATATTACAAAGAAAACAAGAAGAAAGTATGAGTTTTTGATAAAACCTTTGAATATAAACAAGTACAAGATTAGATCTAACAAAAAGGATGAAGATTATACCCTTGAAGAACTCGATTTTTGATGAAGAAATGATGCAGATTTTCGTGGCCTCCAAACCCTTATAATATCTTTAATCTATGCTTAAAACAACCCTTAATCTATAGCTTACTATAACCCTTTAACAATCTAACTTAACCCTTATTATTAACAAGTGTTTATGTTGATTTTTCTTCCCTTTTTCCTTGCTTGTGGCTGCCGAAAATAGAGAGAAAAAGGAAGAGAGAAAGTTGTTTGAGTGTAAGAGTATGTGTGTGTGTGTTGGGAAGAGAAAGACTTGAGTAGGTTGTTGTATGGGGAGTGTAAAGAGTGTAAATTTGAAATGAGGGTATGTGTGTGTGTAAAGGGGGGGGGGCGGCCATAGGGGGTATTTGGAGGGTTTTCTTTCATTTTTTTTATATAAAATGTGTGTATATAATTATATATGTATAGGTTAAGTGTATATATATGTTGTAAGGTTAATTTGTATTTATTTGTGGTGTAACTTAATTATTTGTTCTAGTATCTATATGTGTATGTGTCGTGTATATATATATATATGTACTTACATTTGCATTTTTAATTTGTTACATAAGCCTTTATTTATAAATTTGTATGTATTTTGATACTTATATATACTTACATATGCATTTACTAAGGTTTCAAGCACTTTCATGTACTTATGAGTTTATAAATACCCTTTCGAGATGGTAATTTGATTTTCTTGTCCAAATATATCTTAACTAACTTGGTGGTTAAATTGTTGGACGTTTCTAAGGGTTTTTGATGATTATCTCAACTTGTGAGACTTACATTATTATTTATATAACTTGATTAATTAGAAATTATATTTTTGTTCAATGGTATTTCATTTGATTAAATTAGAATTAAATAATAGCTTTAGATTGCTAATTTAGGGGCATTAACTACTAGCTTCAAGTATAACTATGGCTTGCGGGATCATAGACAACATAACTAGCACACATATATAATATTAAAAAGTAGGGTTGTTACACGTAAAGCTTCCTTAGCCACATTAACTTTTTCAGAGGTGATTTCAATGATTTCGGGACCGGTTAGTTGCTTCTCACCGGGCTCCATCCAACAACTTGGAGTCCTACATCTTCTTCCATATAACATCTCAAATGGTGGCATTCCAATACTTGCATGGTGACTATTGTTGTAAGCAAACTCAATCATCCTCAAATGATCATCCCATGCTCCACCATACTCTAGTACACACGTCCTCAACATATCCTCTAAAGTTTGAATAGTTCTCTCACTTTGCCCATCGGTTTGAGGGTGATAGGCGGTACTCAAATTTATTCTACTACCCAACTCCCGTTGAAGACCCTTCCAAAAGTTAGACACAAATCTCGAGTCTCGATCCGAAACAATAGATAAAGGAACTCCATGTTTCGAAACTACTTCATCAATGTACATCTTTGCCATCTTCGTTAAAGGCACATCTTGTCGGGTAGCTAGAAAATGGGCACTCTTCGTCAATCTATCTACAATCACCCATATCATATCATTCCCTTTCGGCGTTTTAGGTAGCTTCGTTAGAAAGTCCATGGTAATATGATCCCATTTCCACTCGGGAATGTCTAACTGATGCAACAAACCATACGACTTTTGATGGTCCGTTTTCACACGTGCACACGTCAAACACTTTGCTACAAAATGAGCTACTTCTCCTTTAATATCCGGCCACCAATAAATCGGCTTCAAATTTGCATACATTTTGGTGACACCGGGATGAACCGAATATCTACTTCTATGGGCTTCCTCAAGGATCAATTATCGGTTACCACCAAGCAAGGGCACCCAAATTCGACCCTTATATGTTTTGAACCCACGGCTATTAGTATCCATCACAAGACGTTTCTTCTTTCCAATGCTTTCTTTGTCAATGTTATCCTTTATTAATGCCCTCGCTTGTGCTTCTTTAATTCGATCAAGTAGCTCCAACTTGGCTTGAACTTGCATGCTCATCAACTTAGAAGAAGAACTTTGCACCTTCCTACTTATTGCATCCGCCACTACATTGGCTTTACCGGGATGGTATTTGATTTCACAATCATAATCTTTAAGTAATTCCATCCACCTGCTTTGTCTCACGTTCATCTCCTTTTGATTAAAGACATACTGCAAACTTTTATGATCGGTAAACAAAGTGCATTTTGTACCATTAAGGTATTGTCTCCACAATTTTAATGCAAATACAACTGCTGCCAACTCAAGATCATGGGTAGGGTAATTCTTCTCATGTGGCTTCAACTGGCGTGAAGCATAGGAGATCACCTTGTCCCTCTGCATCAGGACACAACCCAAACCCATAATAGATGCATCACTATACACAACCAAATCATCGGTACCTTCAGGCAAGGCAAGTATAGGAGCTTCACACAACTTCTTTTTCAATGTTTGAAATGCATTTTCCTGCTTATCGACCCACTCAAACTTTACTCCCTTCTTCGTTTGTTCAGTCATAGGCTTGGCTATTCGGGAGAAATCCTGAATGAATCTTCTATAATATCCAGCCAAACCAAGAAAACTTTTAATCTCAGTAGGAGTCTTTGGCTGCTCCCACTTTGAAACAGCTACAATCTTTTAAGGATCTACCTTAATACCTTCAGATGAAATGATATGACCAAGAAACTGCACTTCTCGAAGCCAAAACTCGCATTTAGAAAACTTGGCATACAACTTCTTCTCCCTCAACACCTCCAAAACTGCTTTCAAGTGCTCACGGTGCTCATCCTCTAACTTAGAATAGATCAAAATATCGTCAATAAACACAATAACAAAATGATCTAGAAAGGGACGGCATACCCGATTCATTAAGTCCATAAACGCGGCTGGAGCATTAGTCAACCCAAATGGCATGACCAAGAACTCATAATGCCCATATCTAGTCCGGAAAGCTGTCTTTGCTACATCCTCCTTCTTAACCTTCAATTGATGATAACCGGACCGCAAATCTATCTTTGAAAAATATGAAGCACCATGTAGTTGATCAAAGAGATCATCAATTCGCGGGAGAGGATATTTATTCTTAACCGTTCGCTTATTCAGCTCACGGTAGTCTATGCACATGCGCATAGATCCATCCTTCTTTTTAACAAAGAGAACCAGAGCTCCCCAAGGCGAGGAACTAGGTTGAATGAAACCCTTGTCAAGTAACTCCTGAAGTTGGGACATTAGCTCTTTCATTTCTGTAGGAGCTAATCGGTATGGTGCTTTTGCAACGGGAATAAGATCTATCTGAAAAGTAACTTCACGATCGGGAGGAATACCGGGAAGATCATCGGGAAACACATCGGGAAAATCGGATACTACATCATCACTAGCAATAGAAGGCTTCTCCTTTCTTGCATCAATAACATAGGCCAAGAAATGACTCTTATTCTTCCTTATACATTTAATAGCCTTCATCATACTAATGATCTTTATCCCCCTCTCTTCTTATCTCCATAAACCGTTACCACTTTACCATCGGGTATAGGAATCCGAATAATCTTTTGGGAACACAAAATATTAGCTTCATTTCTAGACAACCAATCCATACCAACCACTACATCGAAACCGGCTAAGGTAATAGGCAATAACTGGACTGGAAACAAACGACCTTCAATCTCAATGTTACAATCATCATATCCCACACGTATATCACTAACCGTACCATTAGCAATCTCTACCTCTATTGAGCAATCTAAGGGAGTAGTGACTCTTTCTAGATTAGGAGCAAATAATGTGGACACAAATGACCTATTTGCACCCGAATCAAATAAAACAGAGGCATGTTTTGAATTAACAAGGAAAGTACCAATTACCACCTCGTCGTTGTTCTTAGCATCATCAACAGTCATCTGCAAGGCTCTTACTTTTGTTGCTGTCGTGGCTGTCCTCTTTCCGTCGTTCTTCATTTGTGGACAATCGGCAATGAGATGACCCATTTCTTGACACTTGTAGCAACGAGTCTTGTCCCTACATTCTGTTGCAAGATGTCCCAACTTCCCACACTTATGACACCTTTTTGTCTTGTCGGAACATTGACCTTCATGAACAGTCTTGCAAAAAGCACACCAAGACCCATTCTTCGTTTTATCTTTGTCACCACTTGAGCTAGAATTCCCACGGAACTTCTTATTATTATTGTTGTTGTTAGATGACCAATTTGACCTTCTTTTGAACCCTGCTTTCTTGTCATCAACTTTCTCCACAACTTTCTCGCTTTTGAAGTCATCATCCAACCTCTTTGACTCCTTAATAGCCGCCGACAAAGTCACATGCTGTCTACATAATCCACAATAACTAGCGGGAAGACCATCACAATAAGCCTCAATTTGGTCCTCCTGCCTTCGAACCAAGTGTCCAACAAACTTCAACTTCTCCATAAATGAATGTGCATATTCAGAAATTGCACCGGGTTTCGCAACCAATGATCTAAACTCCTTTTCAATCAATCTTAACTCACGACTTCCCACATACTCCTCTAGAAACTTCTCCTTAAATGTCCCCCAAGGCATAACTGCAAGTACCTCAGGAGCCATAGAAACTGTAGTAGCCCTCCACCAATTACGGCATTCTTCTTCAACATTCTACTAGCACACAAAACCTTCATATCATCCGGACAGTAACAAGATGCGAATACTACCTCAATATCTTCAATCTACTCCATAGCACCCACTGCATTTTGGGTACCATCAAACTCCTTGGCACCACATTTCTGAACGCTCTCATATTTAAAGTTGCTAATGTGTGGGGCATTCACAACTCTAGGTCCACCACCATTCACCCCATTAACACCTACTGCTGCAACAACATTCTCTTGAGCATGGTGTGATCTCGCCATTGATGGTGCAGCACTTTGGGAGGGATTAGAGTAATTCCCATCCGAACGCTCACCCCTTTGTTCACTCCCATTCCTTTCAGCATTTCTTTCCGCCCTCAATTGTGCTAACTCTTCTTCATTTCTCATCAAAAGAGCTCGAATAGCTCTCAATTCTTCATGTAATTCTGCTTGATTGGGAACCTGCTCAATCACCGGGTTTGCCCTATCAATTTCCGACCTTGTGGGCTGAGCTCCCGGAAGTGGCCTTCGCGGTGGCCTTTGGTTAACACCATTCCCAGCCCCATTCCCATTAGGCGGAGCACCACTAGCGTTAGTTCCATCTCGTTGACTGTTAGCACGAGTGTTAACCATGCTGTCTACAATGTAATGACGGTAGTTAGTAAGAATTAAAGTGAGAACAAGGTGTTTAAGGCTACACGATACCTACATAAACTGCATATAGAATCACAAACAAGCCTCAACTTAAACTCTCACTCAATCCCAACCCGTCCTATAGTACTTCGTCTCAAAGCTAGGCACACCTACATAGTCCTAACTTATCCTTCATTGGTTTAAGTCCAAAATCCTACGGTCAAAGTCGAATCTTGGTTCACTTAAACCATTGCTTTGATACCAACTTGTAACACCCGTCATTTAAAAACATGGGTTTTCAAAAACTTTCACCTAACGGTGTCAAATTGCGGAAGAAAAGACTTTAAAAGTCAAAACTGATAAAAAATGTTCGGTTTCTACGTTTAGTTGGTGTTACATGCAATACCATCAAATAGTTTAAAATGAAAACCCAACGGTTGCCCAACACAAAACAACCGTTCAACAATACTACATAAATTCGACATCAAGTACGAAATGTAAATGAATGTCAAAAGAGATAATCGTCTAGGGGTAGCTAAGTTCTCCTGCATGCATCTACCTAACTCTGAAATGCGCCGCAACTGGCCCCGATTCTGCACAAGTTTGATCGATTACACCCCAAACCAGGTCCAAACAATTCCAAATCAATTACAAGACTTTCATACATCAAAATCCTTCATATTCAAACCATTATAAAGCATTTCAACCATTAATTACACCATATATGACTTTAATCCATCAAAACCACCATTAATCTTCGTTAAACGATTCCCCCAAAATCCAATAATTAATCCTAATGACTCATAATATCAAAAGGACCTGAAAACAATGAAATATTACCTTCTATACACGTAGATCACACTAGAGATGCAAAATACTTGATTAAACACACCCGAATCACACGTTGGAAGGCTTTTCGGCTTGCAATTTGATGGAGGAATGCTATGGGGCTGCTAGGGTTTGTTTAGGGGATGAATTTTCTGCAAATGACAACCTAATGACACCCCCTAACTCCGTAAACCCGTTTTTGACTTTGCCCCTATGTCAAAACTAGTCCCTAAGCTTCCATATCACATCAAATCATCATATCTTTCATAACATATCTTCACATCAAACATCTACATAATTGGATGGATCATCCTAAATGTGCCTAGTCATCTTTTACATCTCATCTAACATATAAGCATCTCTGTAAAATGTGACATAAGTCACGCATCTCATATAAGGTGTAAGTTTGTGTGTAGGCGGTCATAAGACCATACAGGGAACCTCACACACGACTAGATGGATAAGCCTTACGGCGGTCCATCAATGTCGTTATGGAATGGCAAGCGAATCCCAGAGTAGTCCGTATGTACAAGACAATGGGGTT
>CM067175.1:37090684-37103184 GCA_034093135.1 Erigeron breviscapus | reverse complement strand
AACATTCACACACATATAGTCTAGGTAACACACATTCCTAGACATTCACACACTTTAGCTTTATTACGTTTGGATCCTTAAACGTGCAAGTGACATAGCAACCTAGCAAGTCTAGTGAACTAGGCGTACAAGTCAAGCATGCATATCACACATCAACTTCATTTCTATATATCATGCATATCAAGATACTACATTAAACTACATCAACTGCATAGCTACATACTACATTAAGCAATACTGCATTACACTACAATAGGGACTGCATCTCAGGTCTCATGGTCAACTGCATAACCCATAATACCTCCCAAGTAACCCATATGCCCACATGCAATAATAAGGTACCGAATGGAAGTGTTTACGATTTGAAACCAGCTTTTAGTTGATCCCTCAGCGTGTTAAAGTAGTGTATCTTACCTGGTTGTAGTACACGCGCACAAACAAACAGCTAATAATGCTTATCAGTAATCTCCGACACCTATCGTACATTAACATATAAAGTATAAGTCATTTAGGACCTTAAATGGACCCTCGTACGAATTTAAGACTGACTACGTAAAATTCCAGATTTTGACCTTACGAAGATAGCCTTCGTACGAACTTAGCTAACGAAGTTAATCTTCGTACGAACTTAGCTAACGAAGTTAATCTTCGTACGAACTTAGCTAACGAAGTTAATCTTCGTACGAACTTAGCTAACGAAGTTAATCTTCGTACGAACTTTATCTTCGTTCGTGTTACTTTACGAAAATAGCTTCTTTACGAATTTAACCAACGAATTTGACTTCAAACGAATTTAAACAACGAATTTGGCTTCAACGAATTTAAACAACGAATTTGAACTTCGTTGGGGCAAACGAATTTAGACTGCATGAACGAACTTGGCATCAGTTACGAATTAAATCCTATTTTCGTCCAGAATTCCAAAAAACGACTAACTTCATCAATTTTCCAGATTTTGATCGATCAAGACTTCCTTCCAAACATGTTTTTGACACAAATAAACGTCTTTTGATTAACTTGATCAATTATAGACTCGTTTAACATCACTTTCAATGTTAATTACCCCAAAACACCACATAAACCCTAACTACTTGCATAATCCCTTTTTAATCAGATTTGATTCATAATTAAACAACCTCTAAATCTGAAAATACAATCAATACATCAATGATTACCTGCTTGACTCGATGATCGATCGATTACAACACCAAAATACCCAATCGTTAGACCCAAAAACTAGATTAATTGCTTTAGGATTCAAGAAAGATTAAAGAGACTTTGTGTGTGAGTTAATAATTGCTAATGGCTGCTAATTCAGCCCTAATTACACACATCAAAACCTTAAACCCGTTTTTAGACTTCAACCTATGTCAAAATCAGTCCCTGGACTTCTAAACCCTTCATTATTGGTCACAAACTGCATTATTGACCATATACAACATTAGTCCTTCATTAAAAGGCACTACATAGCCTTTAAGCGACATTAATCACACTTTTATTCGTCATTAAAATTTAGGCTTTTAAACCTAACTACTTTATCTACGTTAACCACACATAACTACATTCAAATATTAAGTAAAGACTTAACGACACCCCAAATTGACTTAACGGCATTAGTCAAACATTAAATAAAAGTTCGGGATGTTACAGTATGTAAATATCCTAACAACCTATGAAATACAATTGATCTATACTTGGAAATTCTCTAAACAATCGAAACACTTAAAGTGTGAAATGTTCCTTTTTGCGATTGAGAGAATATTGCACAAGTTCACCAAGAATATTGCAGGTTTGCAAAGTTGTTTCTTGGTTGTGCAAAGACCTCTATTTATAGGCAAAGTTGACATTGGGATGTCAACTTTGGCCGTACAAATATGGTTGAGAGCATTTAAGGAATAGCATTTAGTTCCTTAAAATGTTGTGTAAAGTTATGACATAAAGTAACTTTACTCAACCTGCTTTATGTACCTTTTGTACTTTATACATAGATAAATCCTTTTATCCGTGTAATAGCACATAAAGCATAAAGGTCTTTTCCTCGTGATCAGTGTAAAGCTTTGTAAGTACTTTACACTGATGTTCTCCAGTTTATATCTGAGTAGAATGTCAACTGGGCTTCGCTGCCATTGTCATTCTTTATCTTCCACTTGTTGTCTTTGACTTCAACTGGAATGATTCTTCATCTGGTCAGATCTCAACTGGAGGAAGTCTTCAGTTGTGTTAACTGTACGTTGCAACTGGACTTCAATATACTTCTGGACAAATCTTCTTAGTCTCCAGATGCAACTGGAGACTGGCCAATTTTCAGCAAAACTGGTCCTAACAAATTCCCCCTATTTGTCCTGAAATATTGCCAAGTCTTTTTCATTTCTTGTATCTTTACAAGTATGAACTGGAAAGACTTGTTCGATTAAATCTATCTAAATTTTCCAAGGCATTTTTATAGATCAATAAATGCGTTGGGTTTTTCTTTTGAGTTTGTTAGATTTAATCTATTATCTACCTTGTGGTTACAAACTGGTAACTTCATTTATACAAGAAAATGAAATTTACACAAGTTACAAAATGTAAATAAAAATACAAGTAGATAAACTGGAAGGAAAAACTTATGCAGATGGCCCTTCGCCAGTTTTCCTTCTTTTGATGTAGACTGACCGGTTTTGGGTGTGACAAGCAGTTGCAACTGCCTCAGCCCAAAAACTGGTGGGAAGACCATATTCAGATAGCATACTTCTGGCGGCTTCTATCAGTGTACGATTCTTTCTTTCAACAACTCCATTTTGCTCTGGAGAGTGAACTGATGAGAAGTTTTGAGAGATGCCAGTGTCATTGCAAAATGTTTCAAGTACTTTGTTTTGGAATTCAGTACCATTATCACTTCGCAACTGACAAACTTTTCGAGTATACTTGAGCTCAATTCGTTTGATAAGTGAGATGACTTCAGCAGGAGCATCACTTTTGGATCTGATGAATACCACCCAGCAATATCTGGTGAATTCATCAACCACAACTAGAGTGTATTTCTTTCCAGCTCTAGTTTGAACATTCACTGGACCAAAAAGATCCATATGAAGCATGTGAAGAGGTTCAGTGATGCTAAAATTTTGCCTAGTTTTAAAACTGGCTCTCTTCTGCTTACCCATCTCACACCCTGTACATGGCTTTTCCTTATTGAAGGAAATCTGAGGTATCCCATCAACTAGTTGCTTGTGAGACAACTTGTTAATGTTTTTGAAATTAAGGTGGGATAACCTTTTATGCCATAGCCAGTTGGTGTCCTCATCAGCTTTGGTATAGAAACATTGCTCTTTTGGAGCTGGTTCCATATCCATGATGTACACATTTCCTTTTATTGGTGCAATCATCACCACTTTCCAATCCTTGTTAAATATGGTGCCTTGTGCAATATCGAACAATACTCTGAAGCCATCATCGCAAAGTTGGCTTACACTGATCAAGTTATATTTCAAACCATTCACAAATGCAACTCTTTTGAATTCGACTTGTCCATTATTGAGCACACCATATCCTTCAGTCTTTCCAGATTGATCGTTACCAAAAGTCACTGTCGGTCCATCTTGGACAGTGAACTCTTCCAGTAGGGGCTTACATCCGGTCATAGTCCGGCCAGCAGCGCTGTCCAGATACCAGATATTTTTCTTTTGATCGCCCTACACACACACAAAAATCATTAGTTCCTTTTGTGAACCCATCTTTTCTTGATGGGTCCACTGGACTTCTCTACAGAAGCCACAGTTGATTGTTGAGGTGTTGAACTGGAGGCTACATCTGGAGCATTATCACCAGCTCCAGGTGCAGGAGTAAAAACAATTGGTATTTGATACTTACTCCCTTTAATTTTACCAGATTTTGTTCTAGAAGGAACAGTCTTTAGTTTAGGTACAGAAGGGAGTGGTTTAATATTTTGTTTGAAAACTGGAGGTGATAAACCTCCTTCCAGATTGTTAATCCGGGCAGTACAACTCTGAACCTGCCGAGACAAAAGTTGGAGTTGTCTTTCCAGATTAACCAAAATATTATTTTGATCAGGCAGTTGAACCTTGGACCTTGGTTCAACTGGTGCTTTAGTCTGTCGGGTCTTGGGCACCTTAGACTTTTGAGGTAAAGGCTTGTTACCAGTGGCCTTTTTGACTGAAGCTTTAGCCTGTATGGCTCCAGTTTTAACCTCAAAGGGGGTGGTCTCATTGGTTTCAGTTTCAACAGCTTCAGGTTGATCATAAGGTGTTTCAACCTGGAGAGCTGGAGGAAATGCATGAAGATCTGGTATAAGAGCTGCCATCTCCAGATCTTCAGATTTCCATGCATTTTTCTGGGCATTAATAGTTCTTGAAAATGCATCGTAGTTTTTGCCAGATGCTTTTACCCATGACTTGATAATCTTTTGTGCTTTTTCAAAATCAGAAAATAATTTTTGATTATCAAGTTCTAAAGCCTCAATCTTTAAAATTGACTCCTTGAGAGCCAACTGGACACTTTGCAAATCATTTAGTTGTGGTTTAACATTGTTCAGTTCAATTAGGATAGTGTCAAGATATCTTTCACTATCAGCTCTTACAGTTTCCACAAATGCCAAATCACCACTTAATGATTCAGCCAGGTCCAGTTTTAGTTCAGGGTCAACCTTGTCACACCCCGTTGTAGCGGAAATACAGGGTTAACAAAGAATTGCATACTAATCAGAAGGTTAATAGAGATTACATCCATTTATACCAATACAAGTTAATACAAGTACAATCGTTCAAAGTGTGGACCCCAAAATACGGATACAAGTCATCCTCAATTGGAACTGGGCCCACAGAATACAAGTTCAATAAATTGGACAGTCAATTACAATTAAAGCCAAAAGCATGAGAGTCCTCAATGTCTGATGCTAATTGTACGTCCAAAGTCAAAATATTGGCCCTATAATGCCAAAGACGATTCCAAGACTTACAGATGATCACCTGAAAAGCATGAAATTTGAGAGGATCAACTATCGAAATAGTTGGTGAGTTTACAGTGTGTTTGACTAAAAGATCAATCGTCGTTTGTTGTAGTTATTTAATACATGACGGTTCAGACCGAAGTCTAACCTAAATATATAGACAAGACGGTTCAGACCGAAGTCTAACCTAAATATATAGACAAGACGGTTCAGACCGAAGTCTAACCTAAATATATAGACAAGACGGTTCAGACCGAAGTCTAACCTAAATATAATGACAAGACGGTTCAGACCGAAGTCTAACCTAAATATATAGACAAGACGGTTCAGACCGAAGTCTAACCTAAATATAATGACAAGACGGTTCAGACCGAAGTCTAACCTAAATATATAGACAAGACGGTTCAGACCGAAGTCTAACCTAAATATAATGACAAGACGGTTCAGACCGAAGTCTAACCTAAATATATAGACAAGACGGTTCAGACCGAAGTCTAACCTAAATATAATGACAAGACGGTTCAGACCGAAGTCTAACCTAAATATAACTACAAGAGGGGGGGGGATCATTTTAGTTTGTCAAAAACACAAAGAAACAGTTTAGTCAGCCGACAACATGGCAAGTCTAGACATATAGATCGATTTTCATAAGACATGTATACACATTTTTAGACAGCCGTCTCATGGCAAATATAAGACAAATGATTTCATTTACCAAATCTCATGGCGTAGACAAAGACAAATCATTTACAAAGTAGTCGTGTATATAGTACATGCTTTCAGGCCCAAAGTAAAGGAAAAAGGGCGCATAAACTCACCTTAGCAGTCTACGAGCTAAAGTATGAGTAGTCCGAGAATATGAGCAGTCTAGTCTCCACGTTTATCCAAAACCTAGGATAAGAGTACCAATGGTGAGGATCAAATCTCACGACGACAAGTATCCTACGTATAACTACTTAGCTATCAACCCTAGAATGCCTTAACCGAGAATGTGTTACAAACCTTCATTTTATTTGACTCAAAATATTAATGTCATTGACACTGTTACTAAAAGGTAGTCCAAAGTTCCATTTCGTACAAACGAAGTTCAAGTGTCCAAGACGTCAAAAAACTGAAACGTCAAACAGTTCCAGAAATCGCGGCGCGACCCTGCTACGTTCCTCGCGGCGCGACCTGGAGGTTTCGCGGCGCGAGTCAGATTGAGTGCAGGTTCTGTTCGAAATTCGACACAACTCGCGGCGCGAGCAGGGTACCTCGCGGCGCGAGTTCTACCTGACTGAGTGAAAAACCTGGTTTATGACCATTTTTAGCAAACCATATCGACTCCAAATCGCTACCTTTCATTTCTAACAAGTGTTAACATGTTCAAAAGACCTAGAACCATACCATTTCGCCAAATCATTTCGCCATTTTAATCATTTTGATTTCAAGACCAAATTTGTAAATCAAAACTTCATTTAGTCAACTAAAACCCTAATTTCATATAACATTCAAAGGCTTCTAATTCAAATTACAAACTGAAATAAACCCTTAAATGAATTTAAATCAAATCAAAGTTTGGAGAAATAAGTTACTTACCAAATTTTGAGTTCTTCAGAAATAGGAAGAAAAATAGATAAATGATGATTATGATCCTTGCCAAAACCCTAAATTATTATTGAAATATGATTGCTTCCTTTGATTTTCTCTTTGATTTCACCTTGTAAATTGATTTAGAGTATAAAGATCTGTGTGTGTGTTGTGTGTGTTGGGTCGACAGGCAAAGAAAGAAAAGGAGGGAAGTGTTTGTTGTTTGTTTGTTGTTTTAATTCCCACCACAAACAAAGGGGCCGGCCTATGTGGCTCCTTTTCAGTCATTTAAATACCCCAAATTTGGTAAAATGCTTACGATTTAATACCGTTTGACCCAAAGGTTAAATGTAAAGTGAAGGTATTTTTCTTCGTCTCATTTTTAGTCAAGACAAGCCAATAAAGTTTCGTCAAAGTGAACTTTATAATATTAAGTCTAGACAGTCTATTTATCTTGTACAAGACATAACCTTTAAATATTTATTTAAAGTTATTTTTAAAGACTCGGCATTCGTCTAGATAGCTAATAGTCTACGTCAACAAGATACGTCTACTTTGACTAAGTCAAAAGTCCAAAAGTCTAATAAGTTCCACGTCAAATGACCGTCTAATTGAGATTAGGACTAACCCGATGTAAATTAATTACGAGTTGTCACAAACCTGGTTATCATAGTCACATACCTTTTTCAGTATGATGTCCACCCATCTTCCAGAGATGACATCTTCTTTCACCACATGCTGCTGTTGTTGATCTTCCAAGGCCATGAAACACATGTCCCTTTCCTCTTCTTCATCGTCAGATGAGTCATCAGAGTACTCCCATTTTCCCTCAGTTTGTGCCATTAAGCATTGATCCTTTTTCTTTTCCATGGACAGGAGGGCAATCTGGGCCTTAAGCTTCTTGTATTTAGCTTTGTAGCTATCATCAGGCCGATTGAAATTAGGGACAGAGGGGCCAGTTTGGTTGTTCAACTGACTAGATCTGCATTCCTTCATAAAATGACCTTTCTTACCACACTTATAACATGTAAGATTGGTCTTATCCAGAGAGCTGGAGCTGGAAGCATTGTTGGGGCCATTAAATCTTTTGGATTTATGCTTAAACCTATTAAAGGTTTTAGCAATCATGGCGACCAGATCATCATCGTCAGTTTCATTACAACCATCACTGTTTTCAGTGGTCAGTCCAGAGTTTAAGAAACTGTTCAACATCTCCTTCATCGAGTGTACCTGGACACTCTCAGCAGACATTAAAGCAGCACAAGGTCGCTCAGTTGCACTAGCAACCTTGGGACTCTGGGCATGGTTCATGGCATCTTGCTCAGCCACAAGTCTTGCAGCATTATTATCTTCAGTGAATCTGAAGGCTCCAAAGAGTGATGCAAGAGTATGAGTGTGCAAGGTTTTACCCTGTCTCAAGACAAGAACTATGTTTTCCCATTTGGAAGGAAGAATATCACAAAACTTCTCAAGAAGAATATCCTTATCCTTCTTTACACCCAATCCTCTCAACTGATTGATGAGGCTAGAAAATCTGGTGTATGTACCAGTTAGACTTTCATTGGGCAAGGCAAAGAAGGATTCATACTTCTTGTTCAAAGCAACTTTTCTGGTGACAATTGTGTCATCACCTCCTTCAAATTGAATCACTAATTCATCCCACATAGACTTGGCACTGGGAAACAACACAAGTGTTGGAATTAGGTCTTCAGGGACAGCCCCAAGGATCATGTTTTTCAGTCTGGTGTCCAAGTCCACCAGTCTGCGATCCTCATCAGACCAATGGTCTTCAGGCTTTTCCCTTGAACCTCTTCTTCCAGTAGGATCAAGAAGAGGACTAACCCCAAGGGACATGGGTATATATGGTCCATCCTTAAGGATTTTCAACATATACCTTTCAATCCCACCAAAATGCAAAAGCATTCTAGCCTTCCATGTACCAAATGTCTCACTGTTTCCATCAAATTTTGGAACAGGAGTGTTAGAGTAGTGTACATGGACATGGTTTGGGGCAGTAGGAGGAGGAGGGTTGGTGTTAACATTTTGAAAAGGTTGTGCATTTGTATTCGAGGGGTTTTCACCTGAACCAGAACCATCTCCACCTTCAGTAGTGTTCATCTTAGCAGATCTAGGCAAGTTTGTTAGCCTTCTGCTCTGATACCACTTGTAAGTCCCAACTCGTTAGATGGTACTACTGAAGACACCTCTATGTCGATGGTGGAGTTACTTTGCAATATATGCACTGAACTGGAGACGACCAGTTGCAGTGTGTATATACCAAGTTCTAGATAGATTACTTATATAAAAGACAATAAGTAAAGAACAATGCAATAATACAAATAACTTGTAAGATAACTTGATGAGACAATATGTATTTTTCAATGTGTAATTTATTTATTGATATTAAACAAATTACAAGGTTGATGCGGAACCAAGATAATACACGAATGTAAATATCCTAACAACCTATGAAATACAATTGATCTACACTCGGAATTTCTCAAGACAATCGAAACACTTAAAGTTGTGAAATGTTCCTTTTAGCGATTGAGAGAAGATTGCACAAGTTCACCAAGAATATTGCAGGTTTGCAAAGTGTGAAGTATTTAACTTGTGAGTTCGAATACTTAATTCTTGGTTGTGCAATGACTTGTATTTATAGGCAAAGTTAACATTGGGATGTTAACTTTAGCCGTACAAATGTGGTTGGGAGCATTTAAGGAATAGCATTTAATTCCTTAAAAAGCAGTGTAAAGTCGCATGTTAAAGTGACTTTACATAACCACCTTTATGTACCTTTTAATACTTAAATAATAAGATAAGGCTTATTATCCGGGTAAAAGTACATAAAGCATACAAGTCAATTCCTCGTAATCAGTGTAAAGCTTTGTAAGGGCTTTCCACTGATGGTCTCCAGTTTGTAACTGACTAGAATGCCAACTAGGCTTCGCTGCCATTGCCATTCTCTATCTTCCATTTGTTGTCTTTGACTTCAACTGGAATGCTTCTTCAACTTGGTCAGTTCTCAACTGGAGGAAGTCTTCAGTTGCGTTAACTGTACGGTGCAACCGGACTTCAATATATTTCTCGACAAATCATCTTGGTCACCAGTTTTACTGGGTCACCAGATGCAACTGGTGACTGGTCAGTGTGAACTGGTGACTGGCCAGTTCCAGGTGAACTGGTCCTAACATTGAATTTATATTCAAGTAATACTAGTCCAATCTAGTGCTTATTAGACTTGTTGTATTTTACACTTTGGGTTAAACAATCTAGAGAGTTTGGGACTCACAGCTCTAACCTCTATAGCCTTCTCCACAGATATGTTCAGATTTCTGGCATCATGTTCAGCTTCATCATCAGGATAGTGTCTGTCAAGTTCAATATCAAGCATTTCTTTTAACATGCCCACTATCCTTGCATCATTTTTTACTCTGGCATATTCCGCCTTTGTGATTCCCAAAAGAAGAGCATCACTTACATCAAGCAATTTTATCTTTGCAAGATGTTCTCTGGCTTCAGCTTGGTTTGCTTGTTTCATCTTCTTTCTTTCTTTAATGCCATCACCAATTCTTGCCAGTTTTCTGCTTTCACTTTCAGTCACTGGAGGAAGTTGATCAATATTTCCAGTTTCTAATAAAGGAGTATCAGTGGCCGGCTGGGCAGATTCATCAGTTGCAATCATTTTGCCCTTATCAACATTCCCCCTATCACCAATATCTTCAAATTCTTCAATCTGTTGACTGACATCAGTACAAGAATCAACAACCATAACCTGCCTTTCCACCAGACTTCTTGTACCTGCACCTGGCAATCTTGGTGCAAGGACAGTCTTTTCCCCCTTGGCAGCATCTAAACCTGCCCGTATGACTTCCCATTCTTGATGGTTAGATGGCAATCGGTCAAGAGGCTGCCATGATTGCATGTCCTTGCATTCTTTAAAAATTATGCACATCATTCTGAAGGATCTCCACAGGTGGTTGGTCTCTTTAGACTGGGTCAGAACATTTGCTGCAACTTGTTGCTGACCAGTCTTCAGTTCGTCCAAGATCTTAGAATCTTCATCAAGACCAGAAACCACCCTTTCCTTTACCTCTTCATCCTTTTTCTTTAAATTCTCTACTTCAGTTGTCAGCTTGTCAATAGACTGGGTGTGATTTGATACCTGGGTGTTTAAAGTGTCTATGCTGCCCCTCAACTGGTTGATCTCAGTAGTGAGTGGGGCCAGATCAACCTGAGGAGTGGCCAGCTTGGTGAACTCAGCTATCACCTTTTCAATCAGTTGAGTTTCTCTTGCACCTAGCGTATCATCAATCTTCTGACCAACTGAAGTCATCAACTGTTGCCCAAGCTCAGTCACATTCAAGCCAGGTTTTACAACTAAGTCCTTAACCTGCTTTTCAATCTCCTTCAAATCAACTTCTGATTATCTAACAGTATTACCCAGCAAGTTGGAGATTGAAGTAGTGACTTTGGTCTGAGTAAGGTCAAAGGCTTCCTTTAGAGAAGTGGCCAGATTGTTACAGCCTTCGACCAGCTCATTGAGCTTCTTGAACACCAAATCCTCATTTTCTGCAAACTTATTTATCCCCAGATCAACAACTTTAGAATTTGTGGTGGTGTCCTTGTTGTATCTGGAGAGGGACTTGGTGTTTTTATCAATTGTCTTCTGAACATCCTCCACCCTTTGAATAAGGTTTCGGATGTCGGCTTGGAAGGAGGCAAATTGAGTGTCCAGTAAGGGAGGGGAAGTTTGCTAGGTCCAGATTTACTGGACTCGCTCCAGACTCTACTACTGGAGCCTTACTGAAGATCTGTCCAGAAACGTGTTCTACTGGACCTACTCCAGACTTGGAATCTGGAGTCCCTCTGAAGATTTGTCCAGAAATAATGGAAGACCAGTGAGCAAATACTTGTATAGGAAATCTGGAGTATTCTCCAGATTACCTCACTGGACTTCACCCCAGTCCATATCTACTCTACTGAAGACGTTCTCACTAAAGTCAAAGACTGAAGTCAGAATAAAGAAGACTGACAAATGGCGGAGTTCACTAGAAGTCTTACCAGATCTGTACACTGGAGGATTGTCAGTGTTCTAGACCTTACAAGTCTGAACATTCCACTTGTTCTTTACCAAAGTTTATACGTGTGTAAAGGTGGCTGGTTAAAAGAATAAAGTCATATTTATGTGACTTTATCCTTGTACCTTAACCAATGCATTTAATGACCTTGTCGGTTCATTAAATGCATGCAACCATATTTGTACGACACAAATTCACTGGTGAATTTTGTTGCCTATAAATACAAAGTCATTTCTTTGAGAAAATTACTTTAAAGCATACATTTAGCATTAGAGTGAATTTGTCTAAATACTCTCGATCTTAAACAGGGATACTTCACAACTTTAAGTATCTCGATCCAAAAGAGTTATTTGACAAATATAGATCATTTGTAATTCATAGGTTGTTAGGATACATACGTATTTGTATTATCTTGATTCCGCACAACCTTGTATTTTATTTAACATCATAAATAAAATACACCTTGAAAAATACATAATGTTCCACTTTACTTGTTTATTGCTTTAAGTCGTGTATTACTTTTATTTATATACTTGCATTTATATTTAAGTAATACTAGTCCATTCTAGTGATTATTAGACTTGCTGTATTTTACACTTCTGGGTTAACCATCGTATTTGGGACCTCACAATTGGTATCAGAGCAGAAGGCTAAACATTGCCTAGATCTGCTTCTTTGATGGCCACCCCTGAAAATACACAAGCAAAGATTTAATTTTGGTCCCGATCATAATGTTATTGTTAATGATCAATATAATGAACCACCTATTGTTAATAACACTAATCCACCACCTCCTCCTCCTACTCCTGCTTCTCCACACGTGCATGTGCACTATTCAAATAATCCTGTTCCTAAATTTAGTGGGAATAGCGATGAATTTGGTACGTGGAAGGCTACGATGATAT
>CM067175.1:37042557-37089684 GCA_034093135.1 Erigeron breviscapus | reverse complement strand
TACGGTGTTCTGAACAATGGACAAGTCAAGTTCAGATGTGTTGCATTTGTGAATGGTTTGAAATATAACCTGATCAGTGTAAGCCAACTATGTGATGATGGCTATCAAGTTTTATTCAATATTGCTCAGGGTATCGTATTCAACAAGGACTGGAAGGTAGTGTTGATTGCTCCCAGAAAAGGGAATGTGTACGTGATGGATATGGAAAGCTCTCCTTCAGAGCAGTGTTTCTATACTCAAGCTGATGAAGACACAAACTGGTTATGGCACAAAAGGTTATCCCATTTAAATTTCAATATTAATAAGTTGTCCAGAAAACAACTTGGAGATGGGATACCTTCAGTTTCCTTCAAAAAGGAAAGGCCATGTCCAGGATGTGAGATGGGTAAGCAGAAACTTATCAGTTTCAAGACCAGACAGAATTTCAGCATATCTGAACCTCTTCATATGCTTCATATGGACCTCTTTGGTCTAGTGAATGTTCAGACTCGTGCTGGTAAAAGATACACCCTGGTAATAGTAGATGAATTTTCCAGATATTGTTGGGTTATCTTTCTCAGGTCTAAAAGTGAAGCTGCTGCTGAAATCATCAGTCTTATCAAGCAAATTGAGCTCAAGTACAGTCGAAAGGGGTGTCAGTTAAGAAGTGACAATGGAACAGAATTCCAGAATGCAACTCTGGAGTCATTCTGTACTGACACTGGCATCTCCCAGAATTTCTCATCAGCCCGCTCTCCAGAATAGAATGGAGTGGTGGAAAGGAAGAATCTAACGCTGATAGAAGCTGCCAGGAGTATGCTTGTTGAATCTGGTATGTCTACCAGTTTCTGGGCTGAAGCAATTGTTACTGCTTGCCACACCCAGAACCGGTAAGTGTATGTGAAGCGACACAAAAAGACAGCCTATGAAGTCTTAAGAAATAGAAAACCAAATATTGGTTATTTTCACATTTTTGGATGTCCAGTTTACATCCTGAACGACTCCAGTCAGTTAGGAAACTTTGATGCCAAAGCTGATGAAGGGTATTTCTTAGGCTATTCAGCCATTCGCAAGGTCTTCAGAGTCTACAACAAGAGACTGGAGAAGGTCCATGAGTCAATTCATGTCACATTTGATGAATCAAATGTTGCAATCAACAAGAAGCCAGCCCTTGACACTCCCCCAGTAACTCCAATTGTCTTCTGTGAATCTGATCCTATCAACTACAATAAAGAAGATTCAGAAGACACAGTTTCCAGTCATCCTGATCTGGAACCTGTTCAGAAAAAGAAACGCTCCAGTGGTACTCCATTCTATCCTTCTATTTTTTTCAAACTACCCTCTGAAATTAATATTGGATCAGATGTTCGTACTGCTCCCCTAGTATCAGTGTCAGTTGAGCATATACCAGAAATGTCTTCCTATGAGGAATTCCAAACTGAACCAGTACTTCAAGAAATGCCTTCAAATGAAGAATTTCATGATGCAAATCATGATTTAAATGACTCAGATGAAGATGCTGAAGTAGTCTGGCAAGATCCTCCTCCTGAAGCAACTCCAGAGGAGACTCAACTGAATTCTTGTACTGATATTGTTGTCAGTAAAAATCCTGGTCAGTACTCCAAATGGACAAAAGCTCATCCTATTGATCAGATCATAGGTGACTCCAGTAGAGGAGTTCAGACCAGAAGAGCCTCCAGTAATCAATGCTTATATGTTAGTTTTCTATCATTGATGGAACCAAAGAAGATTGACGAGGCTATGGAAGATCCAAGCTGGGTGACTGCTATGCAAGAAGAGCTTCACCAGTTTGAAAGGAACAAGGTCTGGTATCTGGTTCCTTTCCCAGTTGGAAAGAAAGAACCAATTGGAACAAGATGGGTCTTCAGGAACAAGGTAGATGAAGATGGCCACGTAATCAGAAACAAGGCCAGGCTGGTAGCACAAGGCTACTGCCAGTCAGATGTCGATTTTGATGAATCATTTGCTCCAGTGGCTAGACTTGATGCGATCAGAATATTCTTAGCATTTGCTGCTTATCATCAGTTCAAGGTCTACCAGATGGATGTAAAGAGTGCTTTCTTGAATGGAAAGCTTGAAGAAGATGTTTATGTCAGACAACCACCAGGTTTCGTTGATGAAAAGCATCCACATTGGGTATATCGTCTGGACAAAGCGCTTTATGGCCTCAGACAAGCCCCACATGCCTGGTATGACACTCTGACTAAACATTTATTGAAAAATGGTTTCAAAAGAGGTGCAATTGACAATACCTTATTTATTCTTCATGAAAAAGGTAATCTGTTAATGGTACAAATTTATGTTGATGATATTATCTTTGGGTCTACTGATGAAAATATGTGCAAGAAAATTTTCTAAAATAATGTCAACTGAATATGAAATGAGTTTGATGGGTGAATTAACGTATTTTCTTGGACTCCAGATTAAACAAAACAAAGATGGCATTTTTATTAATCAGGAAAAATATGTTAGAGATCTTTTAAAGAAATATGATTTGAACTCTTCACCATCTAAACCCACTCCAATTTCTGCACCACTGACACTGGACTCAGATCCAGATGGTAAACCAGTGAACACCACTGTCTACAGAGGCATGGTTGGTTCACTGATGTATTTAACTGCCAGTAGACTAGATATTATGTTTTCAACATGTCTATGTGCCAGATATCAGTCTAATCCAAAGGAATCTCATATGCTTGCTGTAAAGCGCATACTGAAGTACCTTAAAGGTATCCCCAGTCTAGGTCTTTGGTACCCCAAAGGCTCAGGCATGGATCTAATGGGTTATTCAGATTCAGATCATGCAGGTTGTAAGATAGACAGGAAATCCACTACTGGTGGATGTCATTTCCTTGGTGGCAAACTGGTCAGCTGGACCAGTAAGAAGCAAACTTCAGTTTCATTGTCCACTGCTGAAGCTGAATACGTGTCTGCAGCCAGTTGTTGTGCTCAGATACTCTGGATGAAGAACCAGTTGCTTGATTATGGTATTAAGTACTCAAAGACCCCAATCTTTTGTGATAATACCAGTGCCATTGCTATCTCGAACAATCCAATCATGCACTCCAAGACGAAGCACATTGATCTCAGGTATCACTTCATTCGTGATCATATTATGAAAAACAACATTGAACTCCATTTTATTCCCACGGACAAACAACTCGCTGACATTTTTACTAAACCTCTGGATGTCAAAACTTTTGAATATCTTGTTGGTGAGTTGGGAATGTTAAACCCTTAAATCTGGAACCTTGGTATTGAACGCCATTGTGTACTACTGAGGATCTTTGATTTAAAGATTTATAAATTTATGACTGCTCAGATATTGAACGCCGTTGTGTACTATCTTTGCATTAATAGATTTCTGGATCAACATTCCAGGGGGAAGACTTGAAAGATATTTTTGTTCTTAAAAATGTTTTAAGTTCAGGGGGAATTTATTAATTTATTTTCTCACTGGACAAATTCTTCAGAAAATATTACTGGTACTTTGTAAATGTGTCCCTCTCACTGGTAATTAGACAGGTTGAAGTGCGTGTTTGAGGTGACTTTTGTCTCCTTGTAAATGTGTCCCTCTCATTTGTCTGTATTAGTTGACGTGCATGTTTGAGGTCACCAGTCTCTTTCCAATGGTTTTCACTGGTACTTTACTGGAGTGTCCCTCCAGTGTACCATCAATACATGTTTCACTGGACTAATCCACCAGTGATACTGGAGTGTCCAGTCAACCTCCAGATGCACTGAAATGAGTCATAATATTTTTGTTTAAATACTTGGTCATTGTGCGTGCCACGTAAGCAAACTTTTTAAAGATATTTATCTTGATATTTATTATCTACGTGGCATGTAAATTTTTCAAAGAAATGATGGTATTTTTACCTTGGGAAGACAAAAAGTGCAACTTGATACTGTTTGTGGGCTGTAAACCGTCACACATTTATGTGTGATGTGATGTAATTAATGTGGATCTCAGAACCCAATTAAAATTATATTTGATAATTTCAAATAAACCGTTTGAGTTCCACATTCTCTCTCATATATATACCCACTTTCACTTTCAATTGCATTTACTTCGAACATATTTACTCCCAAATCCTTTCAAATTCCTTCATTTATTTCTTCATTCAATTTCCAATCATAATCATCTCTCATATTTACTCCATTTCCATTCAATTCTTCATCAAATCTTCATCAAAACCCTAAATATTCAATTTCATCTTCATCTATTAATATTCAAATGGCACCAAGACAATCTAAATCTCCTAAAAATCTGCTTGCTGCAGAATATGCTCCGGTTGCCAATGTTGAAAAGGCACCCCATATTACTCTTGAGGCTAAGGCCATAAGGATAAATATGAATAACTGGATGGCCAGACTTTCACTTTCCAGTGTTCATAATGCCCAATCCGTTATTGGGAGATTAAATACATTTTTTCTCTCATGTCCATTATATGGTGCTTTGACCTTAAATCCAGGGAGGATGTACCACGATTATCTATGTGAATTCTGGTACTCTGCAATTTATAATGATGAAACTTCATCAATTACTTATACTCTCAAGGGAGGTACCAGATCCTTGAGTTTCTCTGTTAGTTTACTCAGGTCTGTTCTACAATTGAATTATTTTGAACAGAATGAGTTGCCCATCGAACTTCCCTCTGGTATAAATTTCAGGGAAGTATGCAGATTGATGGGGCACACAGAAATTATGGATGAGCATGGCCAGCTATCCAGAAAGGGAACAGTCTACATGAGCAGGCTGACAGACTCATGGAGATTCTTCTTCACACATATCGTTGAATGTTTGGGAGGCAGTTCTGGAGGGTTGGACCAGATAAATCAAACTCATCTCCAGATTGCCTACTGCCTCTGGTTTGGACTCAGAGTGGATTTCGCTCAGATCCTATTTGATGATCTGGTAGAGCGTCTTAAGGTGAAAGGTAGAAAAGCTTTTGTTCCATATATACGTTTTCTTTCACTGATGTTTAAAAGAGCTCTTGGAGACCAGTACGATTTTGAAACTACTCACTTTTCTGTGAGTGAGTATATGAGGGATCTGACCAACCTAAGATCTCCACTGAATGAGGTAGATATTCCTCAGTCCATGCTCTCTTTTCAAAGGGAAGAAGTAGAAGTGGCTCCAGGTAGAGGTCAAGTTGGTGAAGGACCCTCTGGTGACCAAGATGTTCAGATTATAGAAGCTGTACAACCCATCAGACAAGTGGCTCCTGAAGGTCAACAACCAAATGTTGAGCCTTCCAGACGACCAAGATCAAATAGGCGTCTGATGAGAGCTGGAGTTCAGGTGAATCCAGAAAGACATCCTGGTGATGTAATGAACATTGATGGGTCTCCTATTTTTGAAGAGGAGAATGTTGAAAATATACAAGTTATTGAGCAGACAGAAAATGTTGTCCAGACTGTCGTGCAAGAAGAAAATGTGGCTCAGATTATTGAGCAGGTTGTTGAGCAGGTAGAACAAATTGTTCAGGCTGATGAACAAGTATCTGGTGAGCAAGAGGCTCGAATCGATTTGAATGTTGAAGCAAGTGAACAGGCTGGTGAACTGGTTGGTGCTCAGGCTGGTGATACAACTGTTGGTGAAATGTTTTGGGATGAGGCTGATTCTCCCATGTCAGAAGATCAGAATTTTGATGTCAATATGAACTTTCTGGGTGAGGATGTTGTACAAGTTGAAAGTCTACCAGAAATGCCACCACCCCCACCAGACTCAAACATGCCACCACCACCACCACCTTCAATTCCAGAAAATACTCAATACTTCACTCCTCCAACCATTCAAACTTCACAATCTCAACCTCCACCACTTGAAACTCCAGTCAACGTATCTGAACAACGTGTGCTGGACCCAACAGTTGTTACTGATGAAATTGCAACTGAAGAGGTCTGGGCACAAGTACCCTTAATGAACAGAATGACTTCAAATCTTGAACCTCCCAGTGGTCTCTCCACTTCGTCTTCAGCCGAGGTCCAAGGCCTTTTAAGTAAGGTGGCGGACCTGGAGAGATCACTCCAGTCATCATCCCAGGTTGTTTCCGATTTTAAATCTTTATTATCGAACAATCTAGCATCTGAAATGAATATATTTGCTGGGAATGAAAAGCTTGTTTTTGAGAAGCTGGATGAGCTGGTACTGGCCACTAATAACAACACTGAAAACATCAAAGTGGCAGTCCAGGGATTGGAGACAGGGCTGGTGAATGCTGTTCAGACTGCAGTGAAAGGTGAACTTGTTCAACCACTGACAGGTCTGAAGGATGAGGTTCAGAAGTTGGTTACCAGGGTTAGTTCATTGGAAAGCAGGCCCACACTTGATCAGGCTGCTGTTGTTAGCACGATTAGTGATGAATGTGCAAAGAAGTTCAGACTTAGTATGTTGAAAGAAATATCTGAAGAAATTTCTGAGTCTGTTCTTCGAACTATTCAAGATGGGCTGTTACCCCAAGTGGAGAAGTTGATAGAAAAAGAATTGCCAAAGCACTTGCCTCAAGAAGTTGAAAATGTTAAAAAGGAAGTGCAGGCACTCAGAAAGAATGTAAATGATACAACTCCAGTGACTGGAAGAACTTTTGGTGCACTGGACAGACACATGCTAGAACAATTATGGAATGATCTCAAGTCCAGAACTGGTGATCATTCCAAGGGGGAAAAGTCGTCTGGTGTCCAAGAAGGGTTGATTAGAAAGAAGAAAGTTGTTGTCAGTGTTGTTGAAAGGGCCTTTGCTACTGAAAGCATTGTGCAACAAAAACAAGTGACTGGTACTGATGCCAGTGCACGATTAGCACAGAGAGCATTTGGCACTGAAGCCACTATGCTGACTGAAGAAGCTGCTGGTACTGAAGCCAGTGAGCCCCAGTTTGAATCTTTCCCAGATATTCCAACTACTCTGAAGTCTTTAAAAGGAAAAGAACAAATGGTATCTGGTGAAGAAGAACAAACTGTTGAAGGTTCATCAGAGTTTCCAGCTGCTGATGATGAAACCTCTAAGAAGCTGGAACAACAATGCATAATGATTAAATCTTCAAGAGAAATCAAAGAGATGAACTGCTGGCCCATCATAGGGAGATGGCAACTATGGGGACTCTGGATTCTTATAATGCTGGCAGGTTGGGCATAAACATTGATGTGTACAAAAAGATGAAGGAAGACCCCAGAGTTCATCAATGTCTGAATGCATTGAATGATGTTCATGTACGCTCCTTTTACGCTGAAGAAGAACAAATTTATGATTCAATAATTTATAGTGTTAGTATACCAGAACTTATCAGGCAGAGAAAGGAGGAACTGGTGAACCTCCAGAAGAAGATAAGGAAAAATGCTGGTGCTCTGGAGTTAGAGTACAGGAAGAAATTGACTGGCTTACCTAAGCTTACTGCCAAACAGCTCAAAGCAATTAAAGATGCAGATGTGAGCACATTCATTCCCCTGGACACTTCTCTGAAAATCAATCGTCAACAACTCCAGTCTGTTGTAGAACAACAGAGAGTGTCAAAGGAAACTGAAGCAATGATCCAGACAGCCAAATAGAAAGACAAGTATAATGAAATGTTGAATTTCAGGGCTGATGCTAGAAGGATCACTGGTGCAGAGATTAAGCTTGCTGATAATCATGAAGGTATGTCAAAGTTTGAAATAAAGTTGACCAGGGAAGGTAACTTTACTGATGAAAGAAAGAGTACTTCAGTCCAGGCGTTTGGATGGACTGAACTGAAGGAGATTGCCTTAACGTTCAGGGGGGAGACAGATTTGTCGACTGAAGTTAAAGCATTTCTGAAGAGGGTTGAGAAGGTATGGAGAAGAAAGCAACATATGGAAGTTGCAATAAGCATGAAATCGCCAGAATCAGTACCATCTTCTCCATCACCAAAGAGAAAGGCTTCTGAAGATGGTCCAGGACAGACATCGAAGAGAAGGGCCTGACTCTTATATCATTTACTTATTGTAATTTATTGTTTGATGAAAATTGTGACTATTTATCAGTTGATGTATGTAATATTAGTTGCAATTTTTGATTCATAAAAGTAAATGATCAGATTTAGTCTAAGTTAGAACTTAAAAGATGAAACTGAAAACACTCATGATCTATAAAGTGTTTTCCAGTAACTTAGATTTTTTAGACTAAGTCAAAACTTGTGTTTTTCAAGCATACAAAGTTGTATAGATTTAAGCTTGAAAACACTTGCATTATTTCTAAACAAATAGGGGGAATTTGTTAGTTTCAGATTTACTGGACTCGCTCCAGACTCGACTACTGGAGCCTTACTGAAGATCTGTCCAGAAACGTGTTCTACTGGACCTACTCCAGACTTGGAATCTGGAGTCCCTCTGAAGATTTATCCAGAAATAATGGAAGACCAGTGAGCAAATACTTGTATAGGAAATCTGGAGTATTCTCCAGATTAGCTCACTGGACTTCACCCCAGTCCAGATCTACTCTACTGAAGACGTTCTCACTAAAGTCAAAGACTGAAGTCAGAATAAAGAAGACTGACAAATGGCGGAGTTCACTAGAAGTCTTACCAGATCTGTACACTGGAGGATTGTCAGTGTTCTAGACCTTACAAGTCTGAACACTGATATCGTGGAATTGACTTTTGCCTTTACACACTTTCCAAAGAACACTCCACTTGTTCTTTACCAAAGTTTATACGTGTGTAAAGGTGGTTGGTTAAAAGAATAAAGTCATATTGATGTGACTTTATCCTTGTACCGTAACCAATGCATTTAATGTTCTTGTCGGTTCATTAAATGCATGCAACCATATTTGTACGGCACAAAATTCACTGGTGAATTTTGTTGCCTATAAATACAAAGTCATTTCTTTGAGAAAAATTACTTTAAAGCATACATTTAGTATTAGAGTGAATTTGTCTAAATACTCTCGATCTTAAAAAGGGATACTTCACAACTTTAAGTATCTCGATCCAAAAGAGTTATTTGACAAATATAGATCATTTGTAATTCATAGGTTGTTAGGATACATACTTATTTGTATTATCTTGATTCCGCACAACCTTGTATTTTATTTAACATCATAAATAAAATACACCTTGAAAAATACATAATGTTCCACTTTACTTGTTTATTGCTTTAAGTCGTGCATTACTTTATTTATATACTTGCATTTATATTTAAGTAATACTAGTCCATTCTAGTGATTATTAGACTTGTTGTATTTTACACTTCTGGGTTAACCATCGTATTTGGGACCTCACAAAGTTGTTACTGGACTAGCAGCAGGGACCACTAGAGCAACTGGAGGAGGCACATTAAGTGAAACCTCGCCAGTTGACTGACCAGGGGCAAAGGAAATAGAACCAGGAGTGGGAAAAGAAAGACGTTGAGAGAAATCAATGTGTTGGTCATGCTGAGAATGCTCAGGTGTGACCAACGGCGGCGGTGGTGGCATGTGCCTATTTCTAGGCACAAAGAGTGAAGATATAAGGGATCGTTGTTGTGGTTGTGGAATTCTAGTGAGCATATCTGGAGATGAAACTGTTGTTTGTTCTGGGGGCGGATTAAGAGATGAAGGGAGTTGATCTTGTACAGAAGCATCAACTATCTCTTGATCAGAAGTGGTTCCTTCAGAATCCGAAGATTCTAGCTGGAACTCATCAACATCCATGCCCAGATTCATGAATGATAGAGATGGCTGATCAGGTTGATCAGTCTCCAGATGACCTTCTCCAGTTTCCTGGAAGGTTTCATCTGTTGAAGGTTCAGTTACCAGGGTAACTTCACCAGGGACAGAGGTCACAGGGGTTGCCTCAGTTACAATTGCTCTATCCACAATCATAACATCATCGGCCGTAGAGTTTGGAGCTTCAGTCTCCAGCTGTGACTGGCCGAAGACATCGTCAGCTCGTGCAAGAAAAGTGTCAGAAATTTGGCTTGACTCAAATTGTGCAGACACGGACTCTACTCTGGGTTGGGTTAGCCCAGTATTATCTTCACCACCCTCTCCTACAGAAATTTCGAGGGTGGCTGCTTGCGGTTGTCCCATTTGACTATCTCCAGCTTCCTTTTGGGAGGAAACTGGAGGGCTGGCTTGGTTTCTACTGTCAGTGGCAAGTGCTGACTGTATCCTAGGACGACATGATCTTGTTGCCTTTGGAACACCTGGAGGACCTGTTGGGAGGTTTCCAGGGTGGATAGTTAAAGGGACTGACACGCTGGTGCTGGAGGGGTTAGACTGTTTCCCAGGTTCGGCAATGGTCATGATTCCAGCAGACGAACTGGTGGGTCCCTCATTGTTTTGAGGCCCGACCAGTTGTCTTTCCGACTCACCTTGGATTGGTGCATCGGTTTTAGAGAATGCCAGCAACATTCTCCGAGGGATCTCAACCTCCCCATCGATAGATGTTAGGGAGTCAAGATTCCTCAACAACTCTGGGACAGTGTATAGTGATTGAGTATTATAATATTCTTCACTGCCCAGAAGTTGTAGAAAACAGAGTGACAAATACCTGGAGAAGGGGATGCATAATCCCCTGGAGCCCTTCAGTTTTATTACCAGGCTTCTGAATAATATGTCAGCAAAGTCCACTCTGAGTCCATTCCACAAGCAGTAAGCCATCTCTACTTGTGTGGAGTTGATCTGGTCCAGTCCACCAGAACTCCCGGCCATGCTTTCAACTAGGTGAATGAAGAAGTACCTCCAGAATGGTGAGAGGCCCTTCAAGGTCATAGTACCTTTGGTTTTTAATACCCCCTTTTCCAAGCACTCATTGTTTCCTATATCGAGGAGTACCTGGCGAAAATTTATGTTTTGGGATATCACAACTGGAGACTCACCCTGTCTCCAATAGTTGAGGTGCAAAGCATCCCTCAACATTTCTGCAGTTATGGTACACTTGACTGATCCATCTTTAAGGGTGAAGGAGATAGATGAACAGTCTTCGGAAAGTTCTGCTGTGTACCAAAACTCACACAAGTACTCATGGTACATCTTGCGTGGGTTGAGGGAAAAAGACTCGCCGAGGGGAGAATCACGAAGAAATGTTTGGATTCTCCCGATTAGTGTATCAGCGGCTTGAGTCCCTCTCAAACTAGCCATGGGATTGTTTGGATTTAATTTAATGGATGTGAATTTGAAGGGGCACCATTGGCTCGTCTGACATTTTGTGATGGATTATAAGGGACTGTAAGCAGATTTACATCCCTACTTCTTGATTTAGGTGCCATTTTAGAGAGATTGGAAAATGAAAATTTAGGAATTAGGGTTCTTGATTTATGAAGCAGAGAGAGAAGTGAAGCTATTTTGATGATGATTGGGAGTAAATGAAGGAATGTAAAAGAAAGTAAATGTGATCGGAGTAAATAAGGGGTATTTATAATGAAATTGAATTCCAAAAGACAAATACCAAGAATATTTTAATGTCAAAAATCAAATTTACAAGATATTTTGATAAATGAAAGTTTGAATTTTGAACCAAAAATTTAATTCTCCGTGTCAGCATTAAATGCTACGATGGCTTAACTTCTCACGCGCCCACTATCTTTTACAATCCCAATACAAAAAGTGTTACCTTTTTACAAAAATGACCTTAACACGTCATATGACGATAGTGAGTAGGTTAAAACACTCGAGTACCATCACGTGTCACAAGTATTGACCAAGTATTTTACAACGTTATGAAATCTGGTTGATCACCAGTTTTTAGACAAGACTGAACATGTACACTAGAGTATTAGTCCAGTGCCAGTTTCCAATTGGAGAGTTCTCCAGTTGCAATTTTTCAAACTTAAGAATTTTGGTTAGAAAAATATTTTGAGTCTTTCCCCCTAGAATGATGATCCAGAAATCAATAAGTGCCAGGATAGTATCACAAAGGCGTTCGATAGCCTGGCGAGCAAAGATTATCTGGACCTCCTCAACTGGAGAACTTCATCAGTGTCACTGACGCGTTCATAACAAAATCTCCAGTTTTAAGGATTTAACATTCCCAGTTCGCTGATGAGATGTTTAAAAGTTTTCTCATCAAGAGGTTTTGTAAACACATCAGCGAGTTGTTTGTCAGTGGGGATGAAATGTATTTCAATGTCTCCTTTCATAACATGATCAAGAACGAAATGATACCTGATGTCAATATGCTTTGTCTTATAGTGCATCACTGGGTTGTGAGATATAGCAATTGCACTGGTGTTGTCACAAAAGATTGGGGTCCTTGTATACTTCTGACCATAATCTAGTAACTGATTCTTGATCCAGAGAATCTGGGCACAGCAACTGGCCGCAGAAATGTACTCTGCCTCAGCAGTGGACATAGAGACTGACGTCTGCTTCTTGCTGGTCCAACTTACCAATTTTCCTCCAAGGAAATGACAACCACCAGTTGTTGATTTTCTATCTATCTTACAACCTGCATGATCTGAATCTGAATAACCCATTAGATCTAACCTTGAGCCTTTGGGATACCAAAGACCAAGGCTAGGATACCCTTTCAGGTATCTGAAGATGCGCTTAACAGCATGCAAATGTGATTCTTTTGGGTTAGCCTGAAATCTGGCACATAGACATGTTGCAAACATTATATATGGTCGACTGGCAGTTAAATACATCAGTGAACCAACCATACCACGATATTCAGTGGTGTTCACTGGTTTACCAGTTGGGTCAGAGTCCAAATTTAAAGGTGCTGCAATAGGTGTGATTTTCGATGGGATTCAATCATATTTGTATTTTCTTAACAAATCTCTGACATATTTTTCTTCGTTTATAAAAATTCCATTTTCAGTTTGCTTAATCTGAAGACCCAAGAAAAACGTTAATTATCCCATTAAACTCATTTCATACTCAGATGACATGATTTTAGAAAACCTTTTACACATTGCATCATCAGTTGAACCAAATATAATGTCATCAACATAAATTTATACCAATAAGATATTACCTTTTTCTTTCAAGATAAATAAGGTATTATCTATTGCACCTCTTTGAAAGCCATTTTTGAGAAGATATTTAGTTAAAGTATCATACCAGGCTCTTGGGGTTTGTCTAAGACCATACAAAGCTTTGTTCAGTCTATATACCCAGTGAGGATGCTTCTCATTGATGAAGCCTGGAGTCTGTTTAACATACACTTCTTCTTCCAATGTTCCATTTAGGAACGCACTTTTGACATCCATCTGGAAGACTTTGAACTGCAGATGGGCTGCATAAGCCAAGAATATTCTGATGGCTTCAAGTCTTGCAACTGGAGGAAAGGTTTCATCAAAATCAACGCCCTCTTCTTGACAATAACCCTTGGCAACTAATCTGGCTTTGTTTCTGACAACATCGCCATCTTCATCTATCTTGTTTCGGTAGACCCATCTTGTACCGATGGGTTCTTTCTTTAACCCTGGTGGACAAGAAACAAGTTCCCACACATTATTCCTTTCAAACTGGATGAGCTCTTCTTGCATAGCTTCCACCAAGCTTGGGGCTGCCACTTCCTCGTCAATCTTCTTCGGTTCAATCAGTGATAAGAAGGTGACGTTTAAGCATTGCTCACTGGTGGCTCTTCTAGTCTGATCAATTGGATGTGCTCGAGTCCATTTAGTGTATTGACTAGGCTGGTGTATTACAATATCAGTGCAAGTCACCTGGCGATCTTCTTCAGGTGCAGCAGCTTCTGGAGGAGGATAAGCCCAAACTACTTCTATATCCTCATCAGAGTCAATGAGGTCATGATTTGCATCATGAAATTCTTCATTAAAAGGCATTTCTTGAAGAACTGGAGAAGTTAGAGTATGAACTGGTGCTGATATTGGAGTGGCACGTACATCAGATCCAATCACCAGTTTCTATGGTAAGTTGAAACTGATGGAGGGATAAAATGAAGTGTCACTGGTGGTGCTCTTCTTCTTAACTGGTTCCAGTTGAGTGTAACTGGAAACATCTTCTAGTGAAACAACTGACTGATGAACTTGGTCAGTTTCACCAATGTTTATTGGAACGACTAGAGAAATATCAAGGCTTGGTCTCTTGTTAAGTGCATCATTCGATTCGTCAAATGTGACATGAATTGTCTCGTGAACCTTTTGGAGTCTATAATTATAAACTCTAAAGGCCTTTCGAATATCTGAATAGCCTAAAAATACAACTTCATCAGCTTTTGCATCAAACTTTCCAAGCTGACTGGAAACATTTAAAATATAAACTGGACAACCAAATACATAAAAATATCTAATATTTGATTTTTGATTCCTGAGTACTTCATAGGCAGTCTTCTTATGTCTCTTGATGTAGACTGACCGATTTTGGGTGTGACAAGCAGTTGCAACTGCTTCAGCCCAGAAACTGGTGGGAAGACCTGATTCAGATAGCATGCTTCTGGCCGCTTCTATCAGTGTGCGATTCTTTCTTTCCACAACTCCATTCCGCTCTGGAGAGTGTGCTGATGAGAAGTTTGAGAGATGCCAGTGTCATTGCAAAATGTTTCAAGTACTTTATTTTGAAATTCAGTACCATTATCACTTCGCAACTGACAGACTTTTCGAGTGTACTTGAGTTCATTTCTTTTGATGAGAGAGATGATTTCTGCAGGTGCATCACTTTTGGATCTGAGGAATACCACCCAACAATATCTGGTGAATTCATCGACCACAACTAGAGTGTACTTCTTTCCAGCTCTAGTTTGAACATTCACTGGACCAAAGAGATCCATATGAAGCATGTGAAGAGGTTCAGTGATGCTAAAGTTTTGCCTTGTTTTGAAACTGGCCCTTTTCTGCTTACCCATCTCACACCCTGGACATGGCTTTTCTTTATTAAAAGAAATTTGAGGTATCCCATCCACCAGTTGTTTTCGAGACAACTTGTTAATATTTTTGAAATTAAGATGGGATAATCTTTTATGCCACAGCCAGTTGGTGTCCTCATCAGCCTTGGTATAGAAGCACTGCTCTTTTGGAGCTGGTTCCATATCCATGATGTAAACATTTCCCTTCCTTGGTGCAACCATTACCACTTTCCAATCCTTGTTAAATATGGTGCCTTGAGCAATATCGAACAAAACTCTGTAGCCATCATCACAGAGTTGGCTTACACTGATCAGGTTGTATTTCAAACCATTTACAAATGCAACTCTTTTGAATTCAACTTGTCCGTTATTGAGCACACCATATCCTTCAGTCTTTCCATTTTGATCATTACCAAACGTCACTGCCGGTCCATCTTGGACAGTGAACTCTTCAAGCAGGGGCTTACATCCAGTCATAGTCCGGCCAGCTGCGCTGTCCAGATACCAGGTGTTCTTTTTACGATCTCCCTGCACACCCACAAAAATCATTAGTTATTTTTGTGAACCCATCTTTTCTTGATGGGTTCACTGGACTTCACTACAGAAGTCTCAGTTGATTGTTGTGGTGTTAAACTGAACACTGCATCTGGATCTTTTTCACCAGCTCCAGGTGCAGGAGTAAAAACGACTGGTATTTGATACTTGTTCCCCTTTTTCTTATCAGATTTTGTTCCAGATGGAACATTCTTTTGTTTTGGTTTTGAGGGGGTTTTAATATTTTGTTTTTCAATTGGAGGTGATGAACCTCCTTCCAGATTTTTAATCCTGACAGTACAACTCTGAATCTGTCTAGACAAAAGTTGGAGTTGACTTTCCAGTTTGGACAAAATATTATTTTCATCAGGCTGCTGAACCTTGGACCTAGGTTCAGCTGGAGTTTTGGTCTTTTGAGTCTTGGGCTCCTTAGACTTTTGAGGTAAAGGCTTATTACCAGAAGCCTTTTTAACTGGAGCTCTAGCCTGGTTGGCTCCAGGTTTAACCTCAACGGGGGTGGTCTCAATGGGTTCAGTTTTGACAATCTCAGGTTGATCATATGGAGTTTCAACCCTAAGAGCTGGAGGTAATGCATGAAGATCTGGTATGAGAGCTGCCATTTCAAGATCTCCAGATTTCCATGCATTTTTCTGGGCATCAATTGTTCTAGAAAATGCATCATAATTCTTTCCAGATGCTTTTACCCACGACTTGATAATCATTTGTTCTTTTTCAAGATCAGATTTTAATTTTTAATTTTTAATTTTCAAGTTCAAGAGCCTCAATTTTCAAAACTGACTTCTTGAGAGCCAACTGGACACTTTGTAAATCATTCAATTGTGGTTTAACATTGTTCAGTTCAGTTAAGATAGTTTCCAGATATCTTTCACTGTCTGCTCTAACAGTTTCCACAAACGCCAGATTACCACGTAATGATCCAGCAAGGTCCAGTTTTAGTTCTGGATCAACCTGGTTATCATAATCACATACCTTTTTCAAGATGATGTCCACCCATCTTCCAGTGATGACATCTTCTTTTGCCACATGTTGTTGTTGATCTTCCAAAGCCATGAAACACATGTCCCTTTCCTCTTCATCATCAGCTGATGAGTCATCAGAGTATTCCCACTTTCCTTCAGTATTTGCCATCATGCGTTTGTTCTTCTCATTTTCTCTTTCAAATGACAAGAGGGAAATCTGGGCCTTAAGCTTTTTGTATTTTGCTTTGTAGCTATCATCAGGTCTACAAAAATTAGGGACAGAGGGACCAGTTTGGTTGTTCATCTGACTAGATCTGCATTCCTTCATAAAGTGACCTTTCTTACCGCACTTATAGCAGGTAAGATTGGCTTTATCCAGAGAGCTGGAGCTGGAAGCATGTTTTGGGCCATTAAATTTTTTAGATTTATGCTTAAAACTATTAAAGGTATTAGCAATCATGGCTACCAGATCATCATCGTCAGTTTCATCACAACCATCACTGATTTCAGTGGTTAGGCCAGAGTTCAAGAAACTGTTTAACATCTCCTTCATTGAGTATGACTGGACAATCTCTGCAGACATTAAAGCAGCACAAGGTCGTTCAGTTATGCTAGCAACCTTGGGACTCTGGGCATGGTTCATGGCATCCTGCTCAGCCACCAGTCTTGTTGCATTATTATCTTCAGTGAATCTGAAGGCTCCATAGAGCGATGCAAGAGTGTGACTGTGCAGGGTTTTACCTTGTCTTAAGACAAGAACCATGTTTTCCCATTTGGAAGGAAGAATATCACAAAACTTCTCAAGAAGAATATCCTTATCCTTCTCAACACCCAAGCCTCTCAACTGATTAATGAGGCTAGAAAACCTGGTGTAATTACCAGTTAAACTTTCATTGGGAAGAGCAAAGAAGGATTCATACTTCTTGTTTAGGGCAACCTTTCTGGTGACAATAGTGTCATCACCTCCTTCAAACTGAATGACTAATTCATCCCACATTGCTTGGCACTGGGGAACAACACAAGTGTTGGAATTAAGTCTTCAGGGACAGCTCCAAGGATCATGTTATTGAGTCTGGTGTCCAGATCTACAAGTCTACGATCCTCATCAAACCAATGGTCTTCGAGCTTTTCTCTGGAGCCTCTTCTTTCAGTAGGATCTAGAAGAGGACTTACCCCAAGAGACATGGGTATATAAGGTCCATCCTTAAGGATTTTCAGCATATACCTCTCTATCCCACCAAAATGCAAGAGCATTCTGGCCTTCCATGTACCAAAGGTCTCACTATTTCCATCAAATTTGGGAACATGAGTGTTTAAGTAATGTACATGGACATGGTTAGGGGCATTAAGAGGAGGAGGGTTAGTATTAACATTTTGAACAGGTGGTGTATTAAGAGGGTTTTCACCTTGACCAGAACCATCCCCACCTTCAGTAGTAGTCATCTAAGCAGATCTAGGCAAGTATATTAGCCTTCTGCTCTGATACCACTTGTAAGTCCCAACTAACTAGATGGTACTACCTGAAGACACCTCTATGTCGATGGTGGGGTTACTTTGCAATATAAACCCTGAACTGGAGACGAACAGTTACAGTGAGTGTATACTAAGTTCTTGATAAAGATTACTTATTAAGGTGACAATAAGTAAATGACAATGCAATAATAGAAAGTAATTGTAAAGTAAATTGATGAGACAATATGTATTTTTCAAGTGTAATTTATTTATTAACTTTAAATAAATTACAAGGTTGTTGCGGAACCAAGATAATACAAAGTATGTAAATATCCTAACAACCTATGAAATACAATTGATCTATACTTGGAAATTCTCTAAACAATCGAAACACTTAAAGTTGTGAAATGTTCCTTTTTGCGATTGAGAGAATATTGCACAAGTTCACCAAGAATATTGCAGGTTTGCAAAGTTGTTTCTTGGTTGTGCAAAGACCTCTATTTATAGGCAAAGTTGACATTGGGATGTCAACTTTGGCCGTACAAATATGGTTGAGAGCATTTAAGGAATAGCATTTAATTCCTTAAAATGCTGTGTAAAGTTATGACATAAAGTAACTTTACTCAACCTGCTTTATGTACCTTTTGTACTTTATACATAGATAAATCCTTTTATCCGTGTAATAGCACATAAAGCATAAAGGTCTTTTCCTCGTGATCAGTGTAAAGCTTTGTAAGTACTTTACACTGATGTTTTCCAGTTTATATCTGAGTAGAATGTCAACTGGGCTTCGCTGCCATTGTCATTCTTTATCTTCCACTTGTTGTCTTCAACTTCAACTGGAATGATTCTACATCTAGTCAGATCTCAACTGGAGGAAGTCTTCAGTTGCGTTAACTGTACGTTGCAACTGGACTTCAATATATTAGTGGACAAATCTTCTTAGTCTCCAGATGCAACTGGAGACTGGCCAGTTTTCAGCAAAACTGGTCCTAACACTTTTGATTTGTTTTCATAGACGTAGTTTACCCAAAAGTCGACATGTAAGAAAAATTTGATGTTCCATCTTTTTCTGATCTATTTAGAGTAAATTACAAAAATGGTACCTGACTTGGTATCGAAATTTCACTTATCGTACCTACAAGAATTTAATTACGCGAATCATACCCAAAGTGGGCAAATTTGCACGCTGACCATACCTCCGACTAATGGAGCCTAACGGATCATTAAGTTTCATCACATGTCGTTCACGTGGGAGGGTAAAGTACCCTTTTACCCTTCCCCTCCTTATTTATATTATCCCAACGGCGTTTTTCCCCTTATTTCCCCCATTTCTCTTAAATCACCCAAAATTAGGGGTTTTATTTTCCAATTAAAATCGATTTCAGACAAATGGTGATTTGTTGGTGTGGAAGAAAGGCCATAGTTCGAATTTCATGGACTGGTATTAACCTAGGGCATCGTTTTTACTGTTTTCCACAAAAGGTTGGTATCTTCATTCGTTTTGATGTTTTTGTAATTTCTATTTAACAGCAAAATAATAAACTTTTGTTGTATATAGGGGTCGAATTGTAGGTTTATAGGTTGGGTTGATCCTGCAATGTGTCCTCGATTAGTTGATATCATACCTGGGTTATTGAGGTTTAAGATTGTTTTCGATTCCAAACTAAAATCCAGTAAGAGTAAAGCTAGAAGATTAAAGATGTATTTGGTAATCAGTTGGATTTTTTTCTTGCTTGTCATCTTTGTGTTATCTAGTGCCAGTTGTAAATGTATGTAATCAGTTGGTTAATTTGGTTGTATTTTGTTTTTTTGGTATGCATTGTAATGAACTATGAATGTGTAATGTAATATATTTTGGTTCTATTGAATGTGTTATTTTGGTTTTAGAATACAATACACATTTTGAGTAAATAATGTACATAATGCAATTCGAAAAACCATGTTAACCACTGTTTGATTAAATAATCGCTTAATGGCTCAACCGAGGATATGATTTATATTGGGGGTGTTTAGTAGGCGTTTCCCTTCCGGTCAGAGGGATAACGACTGCTTTACGCCTATGTGTAATAAATGGAAATGAGCTTAATTGAAGGTTTAATGGATGATTTAGGTTAGTGTGTGTAAAGTGTGTTTGTGTGTGAAATGGAGGTTGAAGATGATAGGGAGGAGAGAGAAAGTAATTTAGAGAGATGTAACTATGTGATTAATGAAAAGCTTAGTTACATGTGGAGTGATAAGGGGTTTATATACATTTAAACCTATTTATACTAAAACCCCTTCCACAATAACTAATTTACAATTTAACACCATTTTATATTTCTAACAATCTCCCCCTTGGTGTTGAATTGTAAATGTTGCATTATCTTCGGTCTTTAAATAAACATGATGAACCCATTTGTTGAAAATCTTCAATATTGATCGGACTTTGAAGCTTACTCATTGTCTTCAACGTCTTGTATCAACCTTGACTTTGAATCTTCTCCACAAACAAATATATTTGACGATGACTTATTAAATCTTGATCTTCTCTTGCAACTTTGAATACTTTGGAAGCATCTTTGAAATATTTGTAGCTTTTGAGCATTCACAACTTGAACTTTTGAATGTTGATTTCAACTTGATGTTGCTTGGAGAAGTAACTTGAATCTTTTGAGTAGCATGCGAAAGTTGGTTTTGACTTTGAATTCCTTGAATTCTTTTGGTATTGCGGAAGCTTGATTTAACTTTGAATTCTTTTGGCTTTGCGGAAGCTTGGATTTGACTTTGAATTCTTTTGGCTTTGCGGAAGCTTGGTTTTGACTTTGAATTCCTTGAATTCTTTTGGTATTGCGGAAGCTTGATTTAACTCTGAATTTTTTTGGCTTTGCGGAAGCTTGGTTTTGACTTTGAATTCCTTGAATTCTTTTGGCTTTGCGGAAGCTTGGTTTTGACTTTGAATTCCTTGAATTCTTTTGGCTTTGCGGAAGCTTGGTTTTGACTTTGAATTCCTTGAATTCTTTTGGTTTGCGGAAGCTTGGTTTTGACTTTGAATTCCTTGAATTCTTTTGGCTTTGCGGAAGCTTGGTTTTGACTTTGAATTCCTTGAATTCTTTTGGCTTTGCGGAAGCTTGGTTTTGACTTTGAATTCCTTGAATTCTTTTGGCTTTGCGGAAGCTTGGTTTTGACTTTGAATTCCTTGAATTCTTTTGGCTTTGCGGAAGCTTGGTTTTGACTTTGAATTCCTTGAATTCTTTTGGCTTTGCGGAAGCTTGGTTTTGACTTTGAATTCCTTGAATTCTTTTGGCTTTGCGGAAGCTTGGTTTTGACTTTGAATTCCTTGAATTCTTTTGGCTTTGCGGAAGCTTGGTTTTGACTTTGAATTCCTTGAATTCTTTTGGCTTTGCGGAAGCTTGGTTTTGACTTTGAACCTAATTCTTTTGGCTTTGCGGAAGCTTGGTTTTGACTTGAATTCCTTGAATTCTATCTATCAATCATTTAATCATTTCTCCCCTTATGATGAATATGTGGAACGTGTTCATCATACAATAATGATTGATAGCATACACGGTAGATGAAAACAAACAACAAGCACGCAAATTAACCCAACCCAATTCCCAATTCCCAATGAACCTATTGGTGAACTAGAATGTAAGGTTGCGTTGTTGGAAAAAAGATTTTATAATGGTGTTTGTGTTCTTTGTGTTTGTGTGAAGAGAAATGAAAACCGGATAAAAATGATCCGTTATCACAACCAACAATCAAAAGGATTAATGGTGTGGCCTAAAAATACGATTACTATTTTCAGGACTTCCCATTATCATCGAGAAATGCACAAAGCTTATCTCTAAATGGTTCGGTCTATGGCTTTTCAACCGATAGATTGCTTTAAAGAATGTAATTCATAGTCAGTGCCACAAAGGCGTTCGATAACCATGTCTTACTATCCTCAAATACTTTTGGGAAAATAAATCCGAGGTCACATAGACTTCTCGTTTACTCAACAAATTCATAAAATGAAAATGTGAGACCTACGTTCAACGTTGGAAAAGATGTTAGCATTGGTAGGATTTCCATTCGATCATCGTGGAATATCAAAAATATGATATCACTACGAATGTTCCGGCAATATCACAAAGATATGCGATGTCACAAAGACATATAAAGACTCATTGTGTCCTAGTCAAATGAACGAATATTTCAAGTACGCTCTAGACTCAATAAGTGATCAAATGAAGTCGGGGAACGGAGCAGAGTGTCTCCCTTTTTCAATATCAACGTCTTCCAAATGAAGAGTCGATAGAAATGTGAAAATCTCCGTGAGAATAAAACAAGTATTTGTTAAGAAATACTTGAGTGGTTAGGTAAAGATGTGCATTGCTTCACTGGGTCCATGAAGTCTTCTTCAATATCGAGAAATCAACAAATGAAATCCGATAGAAATGTGAAAATCTCCGTGAGAATAAAACAAGTATTTGTTAAGAAATACTTGAGTGGTTAGGTAAAGATGTGCATTGCTTCACTGGGTCCATGAAGTCTTCTTCAATATCGAGAAATCAACAAATGAAATCCGATAGAAATGTGAAAATCTCCGTGAGAATAAAACAAGTATTTGTTAAGAAATACTTGAGTGGTTAGGTAAAGATGTGCATTGCTTCACTGGGTCCATGAAGTCTTCTTCAATATCGAGAAATCAACAAATGAAATCCGATAGAAATGTGAAAATCTCCGTGAGAATAAAACAAGTATTTGTTAAGAAATACTTGAGTGGTTAGGTAAAGATGTGCATTGCTTCACTGGGTCCATGAAGTCTTCTTCAATATCGAGAAATCAACAAATGAAATCCGATAGAAATGTGAAAATCTCCGTGAGAATAAAACAAGTATTTGTTAAGAAATACTTGAGTGGTTAGGTAAAGATGTGCATTGCTTCACTGGGTCCATGAAGTCTTCTTCAATATCGAGAAATCAACAAATGAAATCCGATAGAAATGTGAAAATCTCCGTGAGAATAAAACAAGTATTTGTTAAGAAATACTTGAGTGGTTAGGTAAAGATGTGCATTGCTTCACTGGGTCCATGAAGTCTTCTTCAATATCGAGAAATCAACAAATGAAATCCGATAGAAATGTGAAAATCTCCGTGAGAATAAAACAAGTATTTGTTAAGAAATACTTGAGTGGTTAGGTAAAGATGTGCATTGCTTCACTGGGTCCATGAAGTCTTCTTCAATATCGAGAAATCAACAAATGAAATCCGATAGAAATGTGAAAATCTCCGTGAGAATAAAACAAGTATTTGTTAAGAAATACTTGAGTGGTTAGGTAAAGATGTGCATTGCTTCACTGGGTCCATGAAGTCTTCTTCAATATCGAGAAATCAACAAATGAAATCCGATAGAAATGTGAAAATCTCCGTGAGAATAAAACAAGTATTTGTTAAGAAATACTTGAGTGGTTAGGTAAAGATGTGCATTGCTTCACTGGGTCCATGAAGTCTTCTTCAATATCGAGAAATCAACAAATGAAATCCGATAGAAATGTGTTGACCCGGATTTTTGAGAATTTGGGGAGGGCTTTCATTTCTTTTAGCCCTTCTCACATCATTTCACCGTAACCTCTCACTTTTCGACTACTCCCTCATGTCCTATTTGCACAAACATCATCACCACGCTCATAAACCCTCACAATCTAAGATTGAGAATATAACTTCGGGGTTAGATCTCATCGGCGATGATAAGATCATGGAGTTTTTATGAGTGGCCTAAACTCTCATGTGCAAATCTAACACCGAACTTCTTTGAATATGATCGAAAATGGTTTTAAAATCTTCCAAAGTGTTTTAAGATAGAAAATGAGTTTAAATACTTGGAAGTTTTGGTTTTATAAACAAACTCCCCCTAAATATATGCATGATGTGAACAAAGTTTTTGCATATAAAGGGTGAGTAAAGAGTTTGAAAGTTGCTCACAAACATTAAAAATGAGACTACAAAGGCAGTACACAAAGGCATTCGATGCCTTGCATCTCATCTTAATACTTTGTGAGTAACTAAAAGAAAAGATATATAAACAAAATGATTAAAAGAGAAAATCTTTTTGGATTTTTTCAAAAATAAGAAAATGAAAATCTTTTTGGATTTTTCAAAAATAAGAAAATGAAAATCTTTTTGGATTTTTCTAAAAATGAATGAAATTACAAAAACGGTTTTAGAACGGGTTATACACTGATGTGTGTATAAGCCACTTATTCATCAAATCACTTGGAAATCACTTTTGGAACCCATTTGAGATTGGGTCCAATGGTTTTTGAATTCTTGAAAGTCCAAATGTAAGTCTCATCGATTTGATGAATAGATGTTGCATTCCACGGTGAACTAAAACCCGGTGGTTTAGTTGAAAAGAGTTTTCGTGGAAGCAATGGTGAAAAATCATTTGATTTCTTTGAAAACTTGTCAATCTTAAGAAATTGAGTTGAAAAATGATTTTTCGAACCAAAATCATTCACTTTTTGCACGACTGCTTTCACAGGTTTTGGTGCAAGATCAAAAAGTTCCGAAAAAGAATATTTGAATGATTTTGACTCAGTTAACTGATCTTTTAAAATCGGTTTCCATTTAGATTTAGTCAACTGAGATTTTACTTGCGAAATATGAGATGATTTATCCTCAAAGGATAGAAAGGAGACAAAAGTAGTTGTTCCATCAAAATTTGGTTTCTTAGCGTACTTTTTACCCTTTTGCAAGGAGTAATTAGTAAACTGAGAAACCTTTCTTTCAAAAGGTTTTGAAGATTTACCCGTGTAAACCCTCTTTGGAACATCAACTTTTGATTTGAATGAATTAGATTTTGGAAAACATTTTGACACCTCGGTCTTTGGAATCGTAGAATTACTCGATTGTTTCATGAGTTTTTCAAGCTTTGTGTCCAACGATTTTGATTTAAAAGATGCAATTCGGTTCTCGATCTTTTCAAGTTGTTTTGTAACCGAAGAATTTAAATCAGAGAAAGAAATTGTTGACACATCAGATTTTAATTTCAAAACAAGAGTATTTTTCTCAAAAAATTTGGATTCCAAAGATGAAATGTAATCTTGTTGATCTTTGATTATTTTCGAAAATCTTTGTTCTTTGCTCACAAAAATTGTGGACTTATTTCGCAACTCATGGTTAAGCTCAGAAATCTTTTGTTGCAAAACAAGTTCTTTTGATTGATTGTCCAAAACTACTTTATTGAGCTCTTTGGAAGAATTATCCAACTCATTTGTTAATTTGAAAATCTTTGATTGCAAATGATCATTTTCTTTTTGAAGACTTTCTATGTTGGAAAAAATAAGATCATTTGCAGATTTGAGTTCTTTGTTCTCTGACATGAGTTGGTCAATTTCAAGTTGAAGATTTTTGTTTTGTTCCATGAGTTTTTGACTCGTCTCATACATGTATCGTTTTTCTTGAAAACGAATGACAACACATGGAACATGTTTGTTGTTGAAAATCTTGGGATGTAAATTACATGTACAACGACCATTTTTATGATCCCAAATTTCATCCCCTGTGGGTTCTTGAATGAACATAGTCGTCAGTTTATCTGGCACATTGAACTTTATTGACTCAAAATTTTCTGAAGTCTGGTACGAAGAAAAAAAAAAAAAAAAAAAAAAAAAAAAAAAAAAAAAAAAAAAAAAAAAAAAAAAAAAAAAAAAAAAAAAAAAAAAAAAAAAAAAAAAAAAAAAAAAAAAAAAAAAAAAAAAAAAAAAAAAAAAAAAAAAAAAAAAAAAAAAAAAAAAAAAAAAAAAAAAAAAAAAAAAAAAAAAAAAAAAAAAAAAAAAAAAAAAAAAAAAAAAAAAAAAAAAAAAAAAAAAAAAAAAAAAAAAAAAAAAAAAAAAAAAAAAAAAAAAAAAAAAAAAAAAAAAAAAAAAAAAAAAAAAAAAAAAAAAAAAAAAAAAAAAAAAAAAAAAAAAAAAAAAAAAAAAAAAAAAAAAAAAAAAAAAAAAAAAAAAAAAAAAAAAAAAAAAAAAAAAAAAAAAAAAAAAAAAAAAAAAAAAAAAAAAAAAAAAAAAAAAAAAAAAAAAAAAAAAAAAAAAAAAAAAAAAAAAAAAAAAAAAAAAAAAAAAAAAAAAAAAAAAAAAAAAAAAAAAAAAAAAAAAAAAAAAAAAAAAAAAAAAAAAAAAAAAAAAAAAAAAAAAAAAAAAAAAAAAAAAAAAAAAAAAAAAAAAAAAAAAAAAAAAAAAAAAAAAAAAAAAAAAAAAAAAAAAAAAAAAAAAAAAAAAAAAAAAAAAAAAAAAAAAAAAAAAAAAAAAAAAAAAAAAAAAAAAAAAAAAAAAAAAAAAAAAAAAAAAAAAAAAAAAAAAAAAAAAAAAAAAAAAAAAAAAAAAAAAAAAAAAAAAAAAAAAAAAAAAAAAAAAAAAAAAAAAAAAAAAAAAAAAAAAAAAAAAAAAAAAAAAAAAAAAAAAAAAAAAAAAAAAAAAAAAAAAAAAAAAAAAAAAAAAAAAAAAAAAAAAAAAAAAAAAAAAAAAAAAAAAAAAAAAAAAAAAAAAAAAAAAAAAAAAAAAAAAAAAAAAAAAAAAAAAAAAAAAAAAAAAAAAAAAAAAAAAAAAAAAAAAAAAAGAAAAAAAAAAAAAAAAAAAAAAAAAAAAAAAAAAAAAAAAAAAAAAAAAAAAAAAAAAAAAAAAAAATCTAAATAAGCCAGCCCAAAAAAAAAAAAAGTTCAATGCTAAAGCTTCCCTTGAAGCCATTTCAATCAATTAAAAGACTTAGAAAAAAAAATTGATTTTCTACTTGTGAAGAATGCCGAGCAAAAATCTCGGCAAATGGACCAAAAAAATTTTGAAAAATTTTATTTTCTGCCCACTTGAAGAATATTGATCGAAAATGATATTGAATTAATTTTCTTGAAATTGAAATCTGAAATCAATACAAAATGATGATATAGTAACAACTAATCGATCGGTGAACAAATTTTAACAACAAACACACTAATTTTGCAGAAATTACTCAAACAGTAATCTCGGCAAATGGCTATTTCAGTAACAAACTCAAATTCCAGAAAATAAGCACAAAATAAGTCTTAATTGAAGCTTGTGGATCGTTCAGCAACTCTGATTGTGCTCTGATACCAAATGTAATAAATGGAATTGAGCTTAATTGAAGGTTTAATGGATGATTTAGGTTAGTGTGTGTAAAGTATGCTTGTGTGTGAAATGGAGGTTGAAGATGATTGAGAGGAGAGAGAAAGTAATTTAGAGAGATGTAACTATGTGATTAATAAAAATCTTAGTTACATGTGGAGTGATAAGGGGTTTATATACATTTAAACCTATTTATACTAAAACCCCTTCCACAATAACTAATTTACAATTTAACACCATTTTATATTTCTAACAATATGTGTTTGTTATACCGAGCCTGGAGGTCGGCGATGGTTATGCCTATGTGTTTGTTATACCGAGCCTGGAGTTCGGTGCTGGTTATGTGTGAAGAGTATGAGGGAGATGATATGTGCCGTATGGCATCTTCTTTTTATATAGAGGGTAGAAAACTTTGGGAGGAGGATAAGAAGGTCAGGGTAAATCTCTTCCTTCTTTTAAGATATCTTCTAGGTTTTTAGAAAGGATTACGATTGGTTCCCTTATACCGCGTCCGAGGTATCCGGGTATCGATATGTCTTTCCTTTGTAAGGAGATTTTAGTAAGCATGGAAAGGATTTGTATATATCCAATCTCTTAATAAGCTCCCACGGAGCTAAAGAGGCTGTCCTAAGAGCTCCGGGGTTAATCTGATTACGGAGGTATTACTCCGTAACTTTAATTGCAGGAGCGAAGCTCCGTTGTATAAATACAATGTTTTTATTGTAACGAAGGGTTCTTCGTATTCAACCTGGGTACGGAGGTAGAACTCCGTATTGGGTATATCATCAAGCCCTCAGTCTAATGGGAGAGACTATCTGTAGACTGTCTTATTAGACTCAAAAACAAAGTTCGCACCCGGATCATTCCTTTGGGGGTATACCGGAGCTTTTAATATAACGCAACGTTTAATTTTACTCCCTGTCAAAACTAATTATGAGATGTTTTAGCACGCATCCCTGGGATGCCGCGGACAGCGAAGATTGGCTATTTTCATAACCATAAATACCACTTTACCTATTATCATTAATTCAAATACAATTTTACCTTTTTTTATCGGCAAGAATTTCCCCCGACGATGTTTCCTCGTAATCTTCTATTTCTGAGATCGTTCTGCAAAGAGATATGTATCTGGGAACTCGAGTTCTTCCTTTCTTATTCTTTTGTTATAGCGTATAAAGGGGTATTCGTTCATTATCGTTTTTTACTATCGATTTGAGTTTGATGATTTTTATAGCTAAAACCCTAATTCTGTCCTTTGACCGATGAGGATTCAATCTGCGTTGGACTTTTTCTGGTTTCTTTTAGGCTATTGCTTACTCAGAGTAGTTCCCCTTCCTTTATTTCTTTATTTCATTCTTGAATGTTGTAGACGACGTGTAGCTATCACTTTTCTTTATACCACTAATAGGAGTGGTTATGGCTTCATTTAGATGTCTTCATAAGGTCTAGGTCTGATCATTTCCGTTTTTGTTAGATTTTTTCCGCATTGGGGTTTTTGAAAGAATGTTGTATTTGTTTATTACGTCCGTGTTTCTTAGTTTTGTCCTGATACGGAGCGCTCTTCATGTTTCTTGCAGAGGGTTAACTATGGGCTTTCTTTATTTTGTGGTTTTTTCAGAGTAGCTTCTTGTGATTGTCTCCAGATCCCGACCCCTTTTGATTTTCTTACTGTTTGTCATCTTCCTTCTTTTTGTAGAAATGGCATTCAAGCAAATGATTAATAGACGATCTATTCTTGCTCAGTTTGTTGTTAAAGCCACTCCTTCAGTGGTGACTCCTAACTCGGAGCTTCTTCCTGATGGTACAGATACACAAGGTGTTGATGAAGTAGGTGTACAAGCAGCAACTGAAACTGTTCTTCAAGAGAATGATCCAGCTGGTCATCATGTTGTTGAAGTGTCTGATGGTCATACTGATGAAGGTGATGGTGATCATCCTGCTGACCAACAGGATACTGTTGCCAGCCGTCTTAGGATCAGAAAGAAGACTTCTGCGAGGGGGCCGGTTGGGCCGCGTTCTAAGAAGAAGGCGAAACAGTCTGAAAATTTGAAGGAGCCTTCTGGTATGGTTTTGTATTCTTTCCATTTTATTGATCTTTAGCTGTAGTTCTTCTTATCTGTGTTTGTGCCTGCAGGTTTTAACCCTTTTGCCTAGGTTCCAGATGGTCCTTCTTGCCATCGTAGTATTGAATCCCTTGCTCCATTTGGCTGGTTTTCTAATATGATGGATATGGATGTATCAAAACATTCTGAGTTGTTTAATCAATCCTCCTTATGTGCTTCTGTGATTGGGAATGTGTTAGATTTAAAGCTTCGTGAGTCTTTAGAAGATAGTGGTCCTACTTGTGAACAAGTTGAAAAGCTGAAAGCTGAGAAGCAGGCGTTGGAATTTAAGGTGTCTGAGCTGGAGGTTAGTTGTGGTAGTTTGACTGTGGAGCTCAGGGTTGTTCGGGAGGATGTTCAGGCCAAGGTAATGAGTTTAATGTCTTTAATGGAGGAGTTGTCTGCAAGTGATGCCCTGCTGGAGCAAACTCAGAATGCACTTGTTGATCAAAAATAGAGGTATAGGCGCCTTATCACTGAAGTCATTCCTCATGTCTGCAAGTCTTTCTTGAATGGTGCAGAAGTGGGTGTTTGATCAAATAATCGCACTATGGCACAACCTAGGGGGTGTGAAGGTTTTGAGGATGGTTTTGTAGGTGATTCCCTTCTGGTAAGAGGGACTATAGCCGCTTTACGCCTAATTTATATTGTTATTCATTACCGAGCTTAAGAGCTAGCATGAATTACGTATGAGTGCTGTGTATGATCTGTGCCGTGTGGCATCTCCTCTTTATATAGAGGGTAGAAGACTTAAAGAGGAGGATAGGAGAGTTAGGGTAAATCTCTTCCTCCTTTAAAGATATCTTTTATCTTTTAAGAAGATTATGATGATATTATAACAAACTGTGTCCGAGGTATTCAGACCTTGGTATACTATCTATATCCGATCTTTTGATATGTTCCTTCGGAGCTGGGCGGATTACTCTTAGAGCTCCGGAGTGAGTATGATTTGCGGAGGTTGTGCTCCGTTTCTTTAGATATAGGTCAGATATTTTATGCTTTAAATAAGTAGTTTACCTGTACGAAGGTGTCTTCGCATCTCCTTCGGGTACGGAGATAAGACTCCATATAGGGTACATCATCAAGCCCCCCAATCTAATGGGAAAGACTATCTTTAGAATATCCTATTAGACTTCAGAAAACGTGCTCCGTCGCTTCGTAATATAACTTGCCTGTCATTTCAATTTATTAATTTCAGGCGGTATTAATTCCACTAGGCTCAGAGAGTTTATTACGGCTTATTCCTTAGAGTAACAATCTGTTAGCACAAATCTCAAGGTATTTTTCATCGGTGGGTATCCGTGATTATTACCATAATATAAATACCAACTTTTTGTCAAAAAAGAGCTTTTGCCTCTCTCTATTTTACTGTTTGAAAAATCTCCTTCCGCTACTAGACTTCGACGTCTCCCCTTACGATCTTCATCTTCAACAGGTACACTTGGCACCTACCTTCTTCTTTTATTCCGTATTATTAGCAATGTCGAATAGGGGGATTAGGATTATCTTTAGCGTGCTAAATCATTCTGGTTATCGGAATTTTGTAACGACCTATTTTAAGCAAAACCCTAATTTGGTTCCATTCCCTAAAAGAGGACAGTCTGTTTTTGATCCTCCTGCTGGTTTTGTGGTTTATATGTGAAGGCATTTACTCTTGGTAATCTTAGGGTTCCTTTTTTCTCCTTTCCTTTTAGCTGTCCTTGATTACTATCAATGCCATGTTTCTACTGTTCACCCTATTGGTATAGCCAAGATCAATGCTTTCCAGGTTATTTGTAGTGCCAACCATATAGAACCTTCCGTGTAACACCCCAACTATGGCGGAACGTTGAGATGTACAGAAAGTCGAGTATTCAAAACAAAGGATAACAGATAACATTCACCATAGCGTTATTGAATAAAAATAATTTTACAATGCACAAGCATGTGAACCAATTCCCAAGTACAATACGTCTACCATACTTGGATATTGAGTCCACGAAACAAATAACAAATACATGAGATGATATACTACAATGATCAAGGCGGATTCCATTGCCCGTCACAAGGTTTGGTCTTTGACTCCAAAGTGCAATGCAAACAATCATGATGCATATAATTCCTCAAAGCTTATGCTAAGTCCTGAAAAGCATGAAGAAAAAGTGTCAACTACGAAAACGTAGTTGGTGAGTGCATAGGTTTTTAAGTAACCTCGTTACATATCCATTTCAAAACCAACTTGGAAAATATATTATCGATTAATCATTCATCATACCAAAACCATTCGGTCATCAATACTTCAATATCGCCAATTTCAACAACTTTCAAAATTCCATATAAGGTCCAATACCCAAACCGTATGTTCAATCCACAATTTCCATCCAATATAATATCAATACCTCTTGGTCAATGGTAAGACTACCATGACGTACTTCGATGAGATTGATCTTGAGCCACTACTAAGACCGGTTATGTCCCAATAATCAATATATAATGTCCCAAATGATAAGATAATGATAAGCACATGCTGTCAATCACGTGCATAAAGATAACCAAGGGTCGTGCCATGGAGACGCCCATAAATATATAGTAGTTAGAGCACCGCGAGGCCAGACTGGCGATGAAGGTGGCCACCAAGGCAGACCAAACATCCCACCGTTACCTATAATAGTGGATGAGGGGACAAGTCCTAGTTGCGCAACCCTCTAACTACAGGCCTCAAATGAGTTAATAGTAGTGTACAGGGGACCACCGTTTGACAGTACTCAAGCTCATCATATAACATATAACATGTTGAACATACAACATAATTCCCATATCATTATCATTATTTCAAAGAATCATTCCTTAAAAATACTTTTAAGTGTCATAATTACCTTTATAAATTTTGGATAATTTCATTTGAATTATCTTCTGATATATATGCTCCTTAATTTATAATTTCATTTGAATTATCTTCTGATATATATGCTCCTTAATTTATAATTTCATGATTTATACTTTTATTTGTGTATTTTCCATTTATTTTAATGATAATTTTTAATTAATTATTTATTCATTTTATTGATTTATTAATTAAATAATTCCTTAAAAATACTTTTAAGTGTCATAATTACCTTTATAAATTTTGGATAATTTCATTTGAATTATCTTCTGATATATATGCTCCTTAATTTATAATTTCATGATTTATACTTTTATTTGTGTATTTTCCATTTATTTTAATGATAATTTTTAATTAATTATTTATTCATTTTATTGATTTATTAATTAAATAATTCCTTAAAAATACTTTTAAGTGTCATAATTACCTTTATAAATTTTGGATAATTTCATTTGAATTATCTTCTGATATATATGCTCCTTAATTTATAATTTCATGATTTATACTTTTATTTGTGTATTTTCCATTTATTTTAATGATAATTTTTAATTAATTATTTTTACTCAATTATTTATCTTTAAATTATGTAACACATGTATCTTGCCTTTTAACTATTTTTCTCCAGTAGGTTTTAGTTATTTTTATCAATGGTTAAGATGATTTAACTTCATTCTTGATTTGCATAATTTATTTATGGATTTTTATGTCTTTTAATTACTATTTAAATTCAATAATTCATGGAAATTCTTAGAAATCATCACTAAACATTTTGGTCAAAAATCTCAGGCCTTTTAGGCAACTTTTATCCATACAAAATCATATCAATTCAACCTCTCTTGTGTCTTGCTTATTTTGAGGGTTTTATGATTAAAAATCGTTTACCGAAATGGTGATTTTAGCCTCATTTCTCAAGCAATTAAAGTGCTTCAAAATGGATTTTCATCCTTATTCCATTATTTACAGAATGTTCATTATATTTTGGTGTCTTAAGTTGTGATCGTGGTGGTGGTGTGATGTGTGCAATTTAAAGCTTTCGGTTAGTGCTTATCTGAACCGAATTTGTGATTTGTAGGCTTGCCTTTGCCATTTAATAACCAAGTTAAGTTTTATAACTTTCATTCTTGATTTGCATAATTTATTTATGGATTTTTATGTCTTTTAATTACTATTTAAATTCAATAATTCATGGAAATTCTTAGAAATCATCACTAAACATTTTGGTCAAAAATCTCAGGCCTTTTAGGCAACTTTTATCCATACAAAATCATATCAATTCAACCTCTCTTGTGTCTTGCTTATTTTGAGGGTTTTATGATTAAAAATCGTTTACCGAAATGGTGATTTTAGCCTCATTTCTCAAGCAATTAAAGTGCTTCAAAATGGATTTTCATCCTTATTCCATTATTTACAGAATGTTCATTATATTTTGGTGTCTTAAGTTGTGATCGTGGTGGTGGTGTGATGTGTGCAATTTAAAGCTTTCGGTTAGTGCTTATCTGAACCGAATTTGTGATTTGTAGGCTTGCCTTTGCCATTTAATAACCAAGTTAAGTTTTATAACTTTCATTTGACATATTCTCAGTAGGTTTATAATACTTCTTGTTACGAGATTGTTGGAGTTGATTAAAGTTGCAATCTAGTGACTTTTAGCTTATTTTGTTGTGAAGAACTTTTACTTGAAATTTTCTGTTTTAACACTTATTTTCATAAAATGTTGAGTAGTCATTTTTGGTTAAGTTGAATTATTTGGACGTTGATGATTTTTGTACAGAGACATATATGTGTCCCATATTTATGTGAATTTTTGCTAAATTTTCAGACGTTGTTTACTACCTCTAAAAATTACAAAACCAAAGTTGGTCAGAAAGCTTGCTGCTGTGCAACTCAATATATTTTATAAAAGATTTCTATGATGGACATTTAAGAAAAATCTCCCAATTTTATTTTAAGTTAGGGACACTTTGAACTCAGTTCACACCAAGTTTAAACTTCTGAAACTTATTAGTTAAGGAATTAAAAATCGTCAAAGTTGACTCAACATTAAGACAAAAATCCAGTTTTGACCACTTTTGGTAGAAAAATCATATCTTTTGTTTGGTTCATTATTTTTAAGTGATTCCAGTTGGAGGTTAATCTTAACTCTTTTATCTACAACTTTTATTTTGAAAGTTTTTCTTGAATCTGCCCTCACAAGCCCAGTTTATCCGTCCCAAGACAGAAGATGGTTTCTGTCAGAATGTATATTGATTAAAACAACTCACCAATGACCATTCTTGCTTTATTAACACTTGAGTTCATCATTTACAAGATTAATACTTTATTTTTATACCTCTTAACATCAAATTTCCAGATTATTGTACCTCTTTTAACATATTTTTCACTTAATACAAGTTCATCCATCTCATAATCCAACAACAAGATTCAACTTTCTTAGATCTAACACGTATTCATTCAAATCAACACTTTTCAATACCAATCTTTATAGATCTAACTTTCAACAACATAAAAACATCTTTTTAATGAAAAATCTCAGAAATATATTCTTCCAAATATACAAAAACATATAGATCTATGAAAAGGAAAATCACTTTAAAAGCTACTAATCTATAACAACACTTTTGGGTCTTTAACTTGTTGAATCCTTGGATCTTTCTCATAGATTTCGACATGCATATGCATGAGGAGAAAGATCCTATCAACTTTGCCTTCATCAAGTGTATATAACAAAGAAATCAAAAAGAAAACATAAACTTTTGATGAAACCTTTGAATATAAACAAGAACAAGATTAAATCTAGTAAATAGACGAAGATTTATACCCTTGAAGAACACGAATTGAAGATGGTTTTTGGGCAGAAAATTCGTGGTCCTATAAGACCCAAATGAACCTTATTCCAAGCTTGAAACAACCCTTGCTTAACCCTTATTATTAATATAGTTTAGATTGATTTTTGTTCTTGTTTTTCTTGATTATTTGAGTCAAAAATGGAAGAGGAGAAGAGAGAGTTTTTGGATGAGAGAAAGTGTGTGTGTGAAAGAAATGTGTTGGATGTGTGTGAGGGGGGGGGGACGGCCAAAGTCATAAGATTAGGGTTTCTCACTTTTTTTTTTTTTTTTTTTTTTTTTTTTTTTTTTTGTTTTTTTTTTTTTTTGTTTTTTTTTTTTTATAAGTGTATAAGGGTGTATGAATGTATGTATGAGTTAGGTGTTTGTATATGTATTTTGTAAGGTTATTTGTATTAGTTTGTAGTGTAAGTACATCTTTATTCTAGTATGTGTATATGTATATGTATGTATATATTTTTGTGTTTTTAATTTGTTACATAAGCCTTTATTTATAAACTTGTATTTATATTAGCATATATATATACTTATTGTTATTTAAACACTTTTATGTACATATTAATTTATGAATATACTTTGAGATAGAAATCTTTATTTTCATACCAAATTTACTTAAATTGGCTTGGTGATTGATTTGTTGGACATTTGTAAGATTTATTGACTTTGTCACAAGTTGTGAGTCTTACATTATTATTTGTATAACTTGAGTTCTTGAAATGAAGTTTTTGGTTTATTGACATTTCATCAAGTTCAATTAGAACTTTGGGATTGTCTTGAATGATTTTATGGCATTTCTAAGATAGCTAGTCATTTACGGTATTTCATTGAACTAGAGGGCAATTATCGCTATGCCTTAAATGTCCACAAGGTCAATTCTCTTAATAAACCTCTAGGGATAGATATCTAGATAAATAGAAGTAAATTGTCCTAGTCGGAAATTGAGGGTTGTTACATCATTACCTCCTTAACAAGAACTTCGTCCTCGAAGTTTGATCGTTCATACGGTAGTAAGAGAGAATAGATTGAAGATATGATAGCTTCACCGGGTCGTATAAAATGTGAGAGTTCAACTAGGCTTCATCCTGCCCCTTTTTAGTTGCTGTAAGCTTTTGATATCCGTATCTGGGGCATCCATTGCTCCGTGCCCTAACATTTCTCGTGATTAGAAACTTCGAAAAGAAAAAGGTTACGAATGTCGCTCGCCTCTTGAGACGACTGGAGATTAATCGTATGTAATCGTTGCGGGCTGTCAATCTTGCCTAGTGCAATACTAAGTAGTGGGATGATAATAAGAAGGGCAATACGGAGGTGTAAAATGAGCAAACAGCTCGTAACGTGAGTTACAATAAAATGTGAGAGTTCAACTAGGCTTCATCCTGCCCCTTTTTAGTTGCTGTAAGCTTTTGATATCCGTATCTGGGGCATCCATTGCTCCGTGCCCTAACATTTCTCGTGATTAGAAACTTCGAAAAGAAAAAGGTTACGAATGTCGCTCGCCTCTTGAGACGACTGGAGATTAATCGTATGTAATCGTTGCGGGCTGTCAATCTTGCCTAGTGCAATACTAAGTAGTGGGATGATAATAAGAAGGGCAATACGGAGGTGTAAAATGAGCAAACAGCTCGTAACGTGAGTTACAATAAAATAGTGAGAGACGTTGGAATATCGATCGTTGGTGGCTACTTACTTCCATTGTCACTTGCATATTTTCCTTTATCGTCTCCTACCCCAATTAAAGAATCGTTCCAATAGTTTCTCGTTTACTTTCATCCTTCTCTGGTTTGACGTTGGACACGCTTGTCGCTTCTTGAAAATATTGGCGTCGTTTGCGACCAATCACTTGTTAAGGTATTACCCCTTTAACAAAAGTGATACTAACTGGGGTGCCAAGTTGTACTAAAATTGCGAAGGTACATCTTCGTAGTACCTCACTTTAGGGTTTTCTAGTGTTATCTCTGTTATTTGATGGCGTGCAAGGAAATCATGAATTGGTTGATGATAGTCCCATCTTACTCCTCATACTCACCTTTGTTCTTCAATTTCGTCCTTATTTTCCAAAGTCACCTCTTTCATTATTCGCTAAGTCATATCGTTACCAATTTCTCTTACTTTTGCCGATATTGGCTTTCAAATCGTTTTAAGGTACCTTTAATTACTTCCTTTTACGCTAGAAGGACCATTATCTATGACTCATTACCGAGAATCTCCTTTATCATCGCACATATAACCTATTCGGTTTCTTTTGCTATACCTACGCATTCCTCATGATAGGATTTACACAATCCTTATGCTCTTAAGTAATCATATCACCACCATCATTTCAAGGTAAACACTTCGATGTCCTTATTCGTATTAATTCCTCCTTTAAATAATCTTTCGTAGGTCCTCCTGACCTCTACAAAACTGTCAATTACTTTGCTCTCCTGAGCCTCATATCCATTTCCAGCTTTCTAAGCTAAGCTTCTTTTCAAATACAATCACCTAATGTCCTTAGAAATTGTGACATAATATAATTTAGGGGAAACATCGGTTACTTTTCCCTTTTTCTCAACCATTTGGTTCCCTTTATTTTCCTTCCGTTTTCTTATGGGTAACGATACTCCTTACTGTTTCGCCACTCAAATCCATCTCTAACTAGAGTAATCATCGTCTTGAACAGCACACAAGCAGTCGCTGGTCCTTGCAGTTATCTAAGGGGTACTTGTCAGATCATGGTGATACGGATCCTTTGATCCTAACTCACCACAAATGCGAATTATCCTTATCACCCTTCCGTTCAAACAGTCCATAACTAGCTCCTCCCGGAGTTTTTAGTTGCTGTAAGCTTTTGATATCCGTATCTGGGGCATCCATTGCTCCGTGCCCTAACATTTCTCGTGATTAGAAACTTCGAAAAGAAAAAGGTTACGAATGTCGCTCGCCTCTTGAGACGACTGGAGATTAATCTTATGTAATCGTTGCGGGCTGTCAATCTTGCCTAGTGCAATACTAAGTAGTGGGATGATAATAAGAAGGGCAATACGGAGGTGTAAAATGAGCAAACAGCTCGTAACGTGAGTTACAATAAAATGTGAGAGTTCAACTAGGCTTCATCCTGCCCCTTTTTAGTTGCTGTAAGCTTTTGATATCCGTATCTGGGGCATCCATTGCTCCGTGCCCTAACATTTCTCGTGATTAGAAACTTCGAAAAGAAAAAGGTTACGAATGTCGCTCGCCTCTTGAGACGACTGGAGATTAATCTTATGTAATCGTTGCGGGCTGTCAATCTTGCCTAGTGCAATACTAAGTAGTGGGATGATAATAAGAAGGGCAATACGGAGGTGTAAAATGAGCAAACAGCTCGTAACGTGAGTTACAATAAAATAGTGAGAGACGTTGGAATATCGATCGTTGGTGGCTACTTACTTCCATTGTCACTTGCATATTTTCCTTTATCGTCTCCTACCCCAATTAAAGAATCGTTCCAATAGTTTCTCGTTTACTTTCATCCTTCTCTGGTTTGACGTTGGACACGCTTGTCGCTTCTTGAAAATATTGGCGTCGTTTGCGACCAATCACTTGTTAAGGTATTACCCCTTTAACAAAAGTGATACTAACTGGGGTGCCAAGTTGTACTAAAATTGCGAAGGTACATCTTCGTAGTACCTCACTTTAGGGTTTTCTAGTGTTATCTCTGTTATTTGATGGCGTGCAAGGAAATCATGAATTGGTTGATGATAGTCCCATCTTACTCCTCATACTCACCTTTGTTCTTCAATTTCGTCCTTATTTTCCAAAGTCACCTCTTTCATTATTCGCTAAGTCATATCGTTACCAATTTCTCTTACTTTTGCCGATATTGGCTTTCAAATCGTTTTAAGGTACCTTTAATTACTTCCTTTTACGCTAGAAGGACCATTATCTATGACTCATTACCGAGAATCTCCTTTATCATCGCACATATAACCTATTCGGTTTCTTTTGCTATACCTACGCATTCCTCATGATAGGATTTACACAATCCTTATGCTCTTAAGTAATCATATCACCACCATCATTTCAAGGTAAACACTTCGATGTCCTTATTCGTATTAATTCCTCCTTTAAATAATCTTTCGTAGGTCCTCCTGACCTCTACAAAACTGTCAATTACTTTGCTCTCCTGAGCCTCATATCCATTTCCAGCTTTCTAAGCTAAGCTTCTTTTCAAATACAATCACCTAATGTCCTTAGAAATTGTGACATAATATAATTTAGGGGAAACATCGGTTACTTTTCCCTTTTTCTCAACCATTTGGTTCCCTTTATTTTCCTTCCGTTTTCTTATGGGTAACGATACTCCTTACTGTTTCGCCACTCAAATCCATCTCTAACTAGAGTAATCATCGTCTTGAACAGCACACAAGCAGTCGCTGGTCCTTGCAGTTATCTAAGGGGTACTTGTCAGATCATGGTGATACGGATCCTTTGATCCTAACTCACCACAAATGCGAATTATCCTTATCACCCTTCCGTTCAAACAGTCCATAACTAGCTCCTCCCGGAGTTTGTAGTTTCTTGAAGAGTGGTTCAACGACCAACTTCCTCGATCGTTGTGGTAGTATGTGCCTTGACTTCTAGCGTCGTCTTCCTTATTTGCTTTCACTATTAACTTTAGCAATTCCATGTTGTTTTCTCCTGCGCTCTTCTTGGGCGCACTACTCCTTGGGTCGATGGTCCTTGACGATTAACCATGTATTGCAAATTGTTTTTCACTCAGATTCATCTTGTTTTAGCTTACCTCCCTACGACCGTCGACCTTGAGGGGATAATCATCACAAGTCATTGTGCTTCCTCTACTTATCGACCATACTTCTCTTTAGTAAAGCTAGCTTCCATCGGGTGTTGGGCGTATATCGATTTCTTTTAGCTTAGTTGATACTCTCCACTAATAGCTTGTCTTTCGATAGAGGTTTTCTAATTCGTATCCAAAGAATAACGCGTGAATCGCCATAAAGATAAACGCCACCAGAACTACATCTTGTAGACGGCGTCAATGCCTTCACTTTACTGTTTGTGTCAAATGATGTTTCTCTACTCTATCTTCTACTGCAAATCATCTTCAATGATGCTAGTGAATAACTCTTCTTGAAAGATAAAGTATAATCTTGCACTTCATACTCCTTGTTCGAGCATCCACCGTTGCTGTGATTACCCCCTTAACATTTTTCCTCTAGAAAAATGTAAGGGACTTCCTACTTTTCACTTGATCTCACCATCCTTGACGATCTTCATTTCGCCAAATTCCTGATTCCTTCATGTAGCAAATATCCGTTTGCTTTGGTGTTTTGAAAAAGAAAAGGATAGCTCAGAATCCCTTCTTGTTACTCTTCCATCTTGAGGGTTACTCGACACATCCTAATTATCTTATTGTCCTTGGTTTTCTTCTCTAAGGTAAACACTTCGATGTCCTTATTCGTATTAATTCCTCCTTTAAATAATCTTTCGTAGGTCCTCCTGACCTCTACAAAACTGTCAATTACTTTGCTCTCCTGAGCCTCATATCCATTTCCAGCTTTCTAAGCTAAGCTTCTTTTCAAATACAATCACCTAATGTCCTTAGAAATTGTGACATAATATAATTTAGGGGAAACATCGGTTACTTTTCCCTTTTTCTCAACCATTTGGTTCCCTTTATTTTCCTTCCGTTTTCTTATGGGTAACGATACTCCTTACTGTTTCGCCACTCAAATCCATCTCTAACTAGAGTAATCATCGTCTTGAACAGCACACAAGCAGTCGCTGGTCCTTGCAGTTATCTAAGGGGTACTTGTCAGATCATGGTGATACGGATCCTTTGATCCTAACTCACCACAAATGCGAATTATCCTTATCACCCTTCCGTTCAAACAGTCCATAACTAGCTCCTCCCGGAGTTTGTAGTTTCTTGAAGAGTGGTTCAACGACCAACTTCCTCGATCGTTGTGGTAGTATGTGCCTTGACTTCTAGCGTCGTCTTCCTTATTTGCTTTCACTATTAACTTTAGCAATTCCATGTTGTTTTCTCCTGCGCTCTTCTTGGGCGCACTACTCCTTGGGTCGATGGTCCTTGACGATTAACCATGTATTGCAAATTGTTTTTCACTCAGATTCATCTTGTTTTAGCTTACCTCCCTACGACCGTCGACCTTGAGGGGATAATCATCACAAGTCATTGTGCTTCCTCTACTTATCGACCATACTTCTCTTTAGTAAAGCTAGCTTCCATCGGGTGTTGGGCGTATATCGATTTCTTTTAGCTTAGTTGATACTCTCCACTAATAGCTTGTCTTTCGATAGAGGTTTTCTAATTCGTATCCAAAGAATAACGCGTGAATCGCCATAAAGATAAACGCCACCAGAACTACATCTTGTAGACGGCGTCAATGCCTTCACTTTACTGTTTGTGTCAAATGATGTTTCTCTACTCTATCTTCTACTGCAAATCATCTTCAATGATGCTAGTGAATAACTCTTCTTGAAAGATAAAGTATAATCTTGCACTTCATACTCCTTGTTCGAGCATCCACCGTTGCTGTGATTACCCCCTTAACATTTTTCCTCTAGAAAAATGTAAGGGACTTCCTACTTTTCACTTGATCTCACCATCCTTGACGATCTTCATTTCGCCAAATTCCTGATTCCTTCATGTAGCAAATATCCGTTTGCTTTGGTGTTTTGAAAAAGAAAAGGATAGCTCAGAATCCCTTCTTGTTACTCTTCCATCTTGAGGGTTACTCGACACATCCTAATTATCTTATTGTCCTTGGTTTTCTTCTTCTAACCACTTTCGTCTTCCAACATTGCTAGTGATCTCCCAAGTTCTAGGGGAGTCCTTGTACTTAACCGAAGGTGACCTTCATGTCACACGACCTTCTTTTCGTTGACCACTCAATCTTTCTCTTTGGTCGACGAACATAGATAGGGAAGACCTTCAATTCTTTCTCCAAGTTAAGGCTTAGTATACTCTTCGATTGTGCTTCCATGTACTTTGACTTATACACCACAAATCTTCTCCACCCTACTTTATGTACATGATCTAATAACATCTTCTATGATATATCGTTATCCCAAGTATTCCACTTGTGTACGACTGATGTCTGAAAGTCTTTCGCATCCCTTGATGTCGCAGCGAGAGCAGGGTACTACTTACTTGATTTCGCCATTGCTGAGTGTTGCGTAAGTGAATTGTATGTTGTTAGGTTACTGACTTTGAAGAGAAGCGGTGGTGACCATTACTTTGAAAAATCAAGGATACAGAATTTGGTTTTGAATGAATGAATAAGAAAACAAAAACAAAAGAATCATTAAGGCTCGAATCGAACTCCTTGTGCGGTTTAAAGAAATCACTTCTATGTCTTTCATTGCTCAATGGACTCCAACTTTCAATGACGTCAATATATGTCGCACCGACTTAGATAATATGGATAACCGTTCGTGTACGCGTGTTATTATAGAGATATCGCACCAAATTTCGGAGCTACAATCCCCAGAATGTGTCTTCTAGAATGTATATCGGAATGTGTTCTATCGACGTCGTCAAATCGTAATTTGGCTTTAATACCACTCGCCTTTCATAAGTCTCCAACTTAATTCGGCGTTTCCATATGTTTCGCACCATCTCAGATCGAATACAAAGGTTATGCGTAGTATCTACGGGGATAGAGTCGCGTCATATCTTGGGGCTACAATTCTCAGAGTATATCGTCCAACGTACGTGGAAAGATGCTCCACTGATGATATCGCCGTTGACATATGTCCATAATGAATAGTGGTGTCGTAAGAAATAGGATGTGGGATAATTTCAAAAGAGCACGAGTGAACGAATATTAGATTGGAGGGGTACTTAATGACAACTTTCATACTTAGGAAATTTCTAATTTATAATGGATTTTTCAGAGACAATCACTAGTTCCCAAGCGGTCAAATCTCATCACGCAATATCTATATCAGTAGTAAGGACTAACCACATTGTCATCATATCTAGCAGGTACTAGTTCTCAATAGTCAAATCTTAGAGCATAATAACTATCTCAATGATAAGGCACGACTATATAATCATTAAATCGTTCATGCACTAGCCCTCAATTAGCTCAACCTTAGGGCGCAATAATTATCTCAATAGAAAGGCATGACTGCTAAATCATCAAAATATTCACGCACTAATTTCAAATAGCTCCAACTTAGAGAGTAAAGGCTCTTACATCCATATCGTCCATGAAATTTCATATCAACTCGTCAGGCCCATATTTTCTTTCTAAATTGATCATAAATAGCCAACGTCATTACTCAATAAATTGAACAAGTCATACCCCAAAATGATTTCGTGCCTTAGAATAATCTCATTATTTTAAAGTGAATATGCAACTTAAAGTTCAACATCATGAATCATAAGGCTTTTACGCATGCATTCCTCACAAAATTTCTACATTGCACATTCCAAATTTTCACATTGCATATTACAAACTTTCACATTGCACATTACAACTTTCACATTGCACATTACAAGCTTTCACATTGCACATTACAACTTTCACATTGCATATTACAAACTTTCACATTGCATATTACAAACTTTCACATTGCAATCAAATCATGCCCAAATTCACATGTTATAGCATAGAGTAGCATGTATCGACGAATATCTTTCAACCTTATTCATTTCACTTCTAATGTGCAGAGGGGAATCCTACTAAACTAGCATAATCCCCAAGTAAGGCAAGTCTCGAATCGCTATATATGCTTAGGTGAATGTCTAAATGCAACACGTATTCTCATTAAAACGAGTTTAATAAAGATCTTTTTTTTTTTTTTTTTTTTTTTTTTTTTTGAAAAGGAATCCTTTTGAACATAAGTCCAAGTGGTCGTTTGAGTTTTACATGGTCCTCTCATAATTAAACGTAGATTCATGACTTTACGTTTAATTATGGTCCTACCATGTAAAGCTCAAACTAGTCCGCTCAACCTTATGCTCGACTCGACTATAAAATTCGTTTTGAAAAGAGGCTATAGTTTTGGAATTCCCGGAGGAACCCCAATGTTCTCTATAACCTTAGGCTCTGATACCATTTTCTGTAACACCCCAACTATGGCGGAACGTTGAGATGTACAGAAAGTCGAGTATTCAAAACAAAGGATAACAGATAACATTCACCATAGCGTTATTGAATAAAAATAATTTTACAATGCACAAGCATGTGAACCAATTCCCAAGTACAATACGTCTACCATACTTGGATATTGAGTCCACGAAACAAATAACAAATACATGAGATGATATACTACAATGATCAAGGCGGATTCCATTGCCCGTCACAAGGTTTGGTCTTTGACTCCAAAGTGCAATGCAAACAATCATGATGCATATAATTCCTCAAAGCTTATGCTAAGTCCTGAAAAGCATGAAGAAAAAGTGTCAACTACGAAAACGTAGTTGGTGAGTGCATAGGTTTTTAAGTAACCTCGTTACATATCCATTTCAAAATAGTTGAGAAATCCATGGTAAATTATAAAGTTTTCATTTGTCTCATTTATCGTGAGAGAAAAATATATCAATCGATTAATCATTCATCATACCAAAACCATTCGGTCATCAATACTTCAATATCGCCAATTTCAACAACTTTCAAAATTCCATATAAGGTCCAATACCCAAACCGTATGTTCAATCCACAATTTCCATCCAATATAATATCAATACCTCTTGGTCAATGGTAAGACTACCATGACGTACTTCGATGAGATTGATCTTGAGCCACTACTAAGACCGGTTATGTCCCAATAATCAATATATAATGTCCCAAATGATAAGATAATGATAAGCACATGCTGTCAATCACGTGCATAAAGATAACCAAGGGTCGTGCCATGGAGACGCCCATAAATATATAGTAGTTAGAGCACCGCGAGGCCAGACTGGCGATGAAGGTGGCCACCAAGGCAGACCAAACATCCCACCGTTACCTATAATAGTGGATGAGGGGACAAGTCCTAGTTGCGCAACCCTCTAACTACAGGCCTCAAATGAGTTAATAGTAGTGTACAGGGGACCACCGTTTGACAGTACTCAAGCTCATCATATAACATATAACATGTTGAACATACAACATAATTCCCATATCATTATCATTATTTCAAAGAATCATTTCATAAGAGAAAGTCATTTTAATTAATCATGCTTTTCACCCCGCAAGTAAAACATATAAAAGAGTTTGAAAGGGGGCTATGACTCACCTTGATATGCCGCATATTATATTCACTTATCCAAAATGGGTACTTCCCATCTATCGCTTCCTTGGTCATATATCCATCATATTCCTCAATCTCACTTCAAGCCAAGACTATCCCTACGATAGGACTAATATACGTAAGTTCCTATCTTAAGCCATCACTAAGAAATGCCACTTTCATTATGTTGTCATAAATTTTGGATAATTTCGTTTGAATTATCTTCTGATATATATGCTCCTTAATTTATAATTTCATGATTTATACTTTTATTTGTGTATTTTCCATTTATTTTAATGATAATTTTTAATTAATTATTTATTCATTTTATTGATTTATTAATTAAATAATTCCTTAAAAATACTTTTAAGTGTCATAATTACCTTTATAAATTTTGGATAATTTCGTTTGAATTATCTTCTGATATATATGCTCCTTAATTTATAATTTCATGATTTATACTTTTATTTGTGTATTTTCCATTTATTTTAATGATAATTTTTAATTAATTATTTATTCATTTTATTGATTTATTAATTAAATAATTCCTTAAAAATACTTTTAAGTGTCATAATTACCTTTATAAATTTTGGATAATTTCGTTTGAATTATCTTCTGATATATATGCTCCTTAATTTATAATTTCATGATTTATACTTTTATTTGTGTATTTTCCATTTATTTTAATGATAATTTTTAATTAATTATTTTTACTCAATTATTTATCTTTAAATTATGTAACACATGTATCTTGCCTTTTAACTATTTTTCTCCAGTAGGTTTTAGTTATTTTTATCAATGGTTAAGATGATTTAACTTCATTCTTGATTTGCATAATTTATTTTTATCAATGGTTAAGATGATTTAACTTCATTCTTGATTTGCATAATTTATTTATGGATTTTTATGTCTTTTAATTACTATTTAAATTCAATAATTCATGGAAATTCTTAGAAATCATCACTAAACATTTTGGTCAAAAATCTCAGGCCTTTTAGGCAACTTTTATCCATACAAAATCATATCAATTCAACCTCTCTTGTGTCTTGCTTATTTTGAGGGTTTTATGATTAAAAATCGTTTACCGAAATGGTGATTTTAGCCTCATTTCTCAAGCAATTAAAGTGCTTCAAAATGGATTTTCATCCTTATTCCATTATTTACAGAATGTTCATTATATTTTGGTGTCTTAAGTTGTGATCGTGGTGGTGGTGTGATGTGTGCAATTTAAAGCTTTCGGTTAGTGCTTATCTGAACCGAATTTGTGATTTGTAGGCTTGCCTTTGCCATTTAATAACCAAGTTAAGTTTTATAACTTTCATTTGACATATTCTCAGTAGGTTTATAATACTTCTTGTTACGAGATTGTTGGAGTTGATTAAAGTTGCAATCTAGTGACTTTTAGCTTATTTTGTTGTGAAGAACTTTTACTTGAAATTTTCTGTTTTAACACTTATTTTCATAAAATGTTGAGTAGTCATTTTTGGTTAAGTTGAATTATTTGGACGTTGATGATTTTTGTACAGAGACATATATGTGTCCCATATTTATGTGAATTTTTGCTAAATTTTCAGACGTTGTTTACTACCTCTAAAAATTACAAAACCAAAGTTGGTCAGAAAGCTTGCTGCTGTGCAACTCAATATATTTTATAAAAGATTTCTATGATGGACATTTAAGAAAAATCTCCCAATTTTATTTTAAGTTAGGGACACTTTGAACTCAGTTCACACCAAGTTTAAACTTCTGAAACTTATTAGTTAAGGAATTAAAAATCGTCAAAGTTGACTCAACATTAAGACAAAAATCCAGTTTTGACCACTTTTGGTAGAAAAATCATATCTTTTGTTTGGTTCATTATTTTTAAGTGATTCCAGTTGGAGGTTAAACTTAACTCGTTTATTTACAACTTTTATTTTGAAAGTTTTTCTTGAATCTGCCCTCACAAGCCCAGTTTATCCGTCCCAAGACAGAAGATGGTTTCTGTCAGAATGTATATTGATTAAAACAACTCACCAATGACCATTCTTGCTTTATTAACACTTGAGTTCATCATTTACAAGATTAATACTTTATTTTTATACCTCTTAACATCAAATTTCCAGATTATTGTACCTCTTTTAACATATTTTTCACTTAATACAAGTTCATCCATCTCATAATCCAACAACAAGATTCAACTTTCTTAGATCTAACACGTATTCATTCAAATCAACACTTTTCAATACCAATCTTTATAGATCTAACTTTCAACAATATAAAAACATCTTTTTAATGAA
>CM067175.1:36987557-37040057 GCA_034093135.1 Erigeron breviscapus | reverse complement strand
ACCCTTGAAGAACACGAATTGAAGATGGTTTTTGGGCAGAAAATTCGTGGTCCTATAAGACCCAAATGAACCTTATTCCAAGCTTGAAACAACCCTTGCTTAACCCTTATTATTAATATAGTTTAGATTGATTTTTGTTCTTGTTTTTCTTGATTATTTGAGTCAAAAATGGAAGAGGAGAAGAGAGAGTTTTTGGATGAGAGAAAGTGTGTGTGTGAAAGAAATGTGTTGATATGTGCCTTAGTTTTCTTATGGCAGTCGCCTTATGACGTTTAATGTCTTATGGCAGTCGCCTTATGACGTTTAATGTCTTATGGCAGTCGCCTTATGACGTTTATGTCTTATGGCAGTCGCCTTATGACGTTTAATGTCTTATGGCAGTCGCCTTATGACGTTTAATGTCTTATGGCAGTCGCCTTATGACGTTATGTCTTATGGCAGTCGCCTTATGACGTTTAATGTCTTATGGCAGTCGCCTTATGACGTTTAATGTCTTATGGCAGTCGCCTTATGACGTTATGTCTTATGGCAGTCGCCTTATGACGTTTTAATGTCTTATGGCAGTCGCCTTATGACGTTATGTCTTATGGCAGTCGCCTTATGACGTTTAATGTCTTATGGCAGTCGCCTTATGACGTTATGTCTTATGGCAGTCGCCTTATGACGTTGTCTTATGGCTAGTCGCCTTATGACGTTGTTGTCTTATGGCAGTCGCCTTATGACGTTTTGTCTTATGACAGTCGCCTTATGACGTTTGAATGTCTTATGGCAGTCGTCTTATGACATTGTTGATTGTTTTTGTTTGACAATGTCTTATGGCTGTCGCCTTATGACGGTTTTAATGTCTTATGGCAGTCGCCTTATGACATTCTGTCTTATGTCGCTTATGACGTTTTATGTCTTATGGCATCGCCTTATGACGTTTGTCTTATGGCAGTCGCCTTATGACGTTTGTCTTATGGCAGTCGCCTTATGACGTTTATTGTCTTATGGCAGTCGCCTTATGACGTTTATGTCTTATGGCAGTCGCCTTATGACGATAATGTCTTATGGCAGTCGTCTTATGACATTGTTGATTGTTTTTGTTGACAATGTCTTATGGCTATCGCCTTATGACGGTTTTAATGTCTTATGGCAGTCGCCTTATGACATTCAATGTCTTATGGCAGTCGCCTTATGGCGTATAATGTCTTATGGCAGTCGTCTTATGACATTGTTGATTGTTTTTGCTTGACAATGTCTTATGGCTATCGCCTTATGACGGTTTTAATGTCTTATGGCAGTCGCCTTATGACATTCTTAGTTGCTCTATGAATGTTTTATTGGGCGTCCCCTTTAAAATTTACATAAAGTCTTTTCTGTGAATTTGTTACGCGCGTTTATGGTTATTTTTGATCGATCTTTTGAATTTTTGAAAGCTTTATTTCCTTGAAAATAATTGGCAGGAGGATATTCAATATTAAAGTTCCTAGCTGCTAGCTTTCTTTATTTATCGCTCTGATTTATATTCGGAGCTTTGTCTTTGTCTTTCGAGACAAATTGTCTGCTTGGCACGTGCCTCTTCTGACTTCTTTCTTGCTTATGGAGGCTTCTCTTTTCGGTGTTTTACTTTACAGAGGAGTGGTGAGTCCTCTGGTTTGAGCTCTGTTCTTAAACTGATGTCTCTAGGTGCTCGAGCTTTTGCTTAACTGGAGGGCTGCTGCCCCCTTTGCTTGTTGATTTGCTTACCTGTCCTTGTTTTTAAGGTGGCTGTATTATCTCTTCACTTGATTTGGAGTGGAATTGTACCTGCGAATGGTCGGATGGGGTTGCCATTTTGAATTTTTTCATTGCCTCCTTTCCTAATATCGTGTCGATATGCGATTTTGATGGTAAACCCATGAAATTTATGTTCTCTGTCCTTGTTGATTTATGCTTCTTTATCGTGACTCGCGTTTCAATTTCTCTTTTCAGCCATACTTTCACTCCTGTGAATCCAACCAATGGCTTGGTTGCTTCTGATATCGTTTTCCTGACCTTTTCTGACAGCTTTTGTAAGCCATTTTCATATAAAAATTCACATGCGCCTCCCTGTCTTTTTGGACCTTATCTAAGTCGATACCATCGACGGTGGCTTTGATCATAATCGGGTTACTGGACGGTTGTACCTGATCCACCGTTTCAAAATTGTGACAGTTTTCCTTAGCTGCATCTTTGTCCAGTTGCTCCCTACGTATCATAAGGATTCGTGGTTGTGGTCTATCTTTTGCTGCCTCTTCTGTTGTCTCTGTTTTCAATGTTGTTTGCTTTGTTCCCTTCTCAACATGCTGCAGTTTTCCAGACGCTACTGCTTCTCCTATGACCTTTTTCAGGTTTCGGAACTGATCTGTGTCATGTCCATAGTCTTTGTGAAATTCACAGTATTTTTCCCGGTCTCTTCTCCGTGACGTCAACCTTGGTGGGTCCGGGAAGGTTTGTGCTACCCGTTCCGTAGCAAGGATGTCTTTCGGTGATTTTGTTAAGTTCAGCAAAATTGCTCATCCATTTTCCTTGCTTTTACTTCCCCCTTGGGTATTTTCCTTTTCATATTGGTTGGGTGTTTCGATTCCTCTATCCATATCTCGCCTTCGTTTTCCTAAGGTGTGATCCACCCCTTTTGTTTCAAAATTGTGACAGTTTTCCTTAGCTGCATCTTTGTCCAGTTGCTCCCTACGTATCATAAGGATTCGTGGTTGTGGTCTATCTTTTGCTGCCTCTTCTGTTGTCTCTGTTTTCAATTGTTTTTGTTTGACAATGTCTTATGGCTATCGCCTTATGACGGTTTTAATGTCTTATGGCAGTCGCCTTATGACATTCTTAGTTGCTCTATGAATGTTTTATTGGGCGTCCCCTTTAAAATTTACATAAAGTCTTTTCTGTGAATTTGTTACGCGCGTTTATGGTTATTTTTGATCGATCTTTTGAATTTTTGAAAGCTTTATTTCCTTGAAAATAATTGGCAGGAGGATATTCAATATTAAAGTTCCTAGCTGCTAGCTTTCTTTATTTATCGCTCTGATTTATATTCGGAGCTTTGTCTTTGTCTTTCGAGACAAATTGTCTGCTTGGCACGTGCCTCTTCTGACTTCTTTCTGCTTTTTCTGCATCTCTTTCTCATGGTTCTTCTTTTGTTTCTCCAACTCATCAAACAATCCATTAACTCTAGCCTCTAACACCGTCATCTTTCCCTTCATGTCAGCCATTCCAAACACTGGAGGTAATATCGGAAGTTGACGTGTAGTAGCTTCAACCCTTGGATTAGGATTAGGCACTGAATCCTTCATTATTTGAATTATAAAATGCTGTTAACTTGTAAATTAGTTATTGTGGAAGGGGTTTTAGTATAAATAGGATTAAATGTATATAAACCCCTTACCACTCCATTTTGTAAAAAAAAGCCTTTCACATTAATCCCATAACAACTTCTCTCTAACTTACTTTCTCTCTCTAACTTCATCTTCAACCACACACCATCCTCACACACTAAACCCTAATTCCTCCATTAAATCTTCAATTAAGCTCATTTCTATTCGTTTCAATTGGTATTAGAGCAAAATGTAAGTCCCAACTCGTTAGATGGTACTACTGAAGACACCTCTATGTCAATGGTAGAGTTACTTTGCAATATATGCACTGAACTGGAGACGACCAGTTGCAGTGTGTATATACCAAGTTCTAGATAGATTACTTATATAAATGACAATAAGTAAAGAACAATGCAATAATACAATTAACTTGTAAGATAACTTGATGAGACAAATGTAATTTTCAATGTGTAATTTATTTATTGATATTAAACAAATTACAAGGTTGATGCGGAACCAAGATAATACACGAATGTAAATATCCTAACAACCTATGAAATACAATTGATCTATACTCGGAATTTCTCAAGACAATCGAAACACTTAAAGTTGTGAAATGTTCCTTTTAGCGATTGAGAGAAGATTGCACAAGTTTACCAAGAATATTGCAGGTTTGCAAAGTGAAGTGTTTGTGTGTTTTGTTTGTGAGTTCGAACACTTAAATTCTTGGTTGTACAATGACTTGTATTTATAGGCAAAGTTAACATTGGATGTTAACTTTAGCCGTACAAATGTGGTTGGGAGCATTTAAGGAATAGCATTTAATTCCTTAAAAGGCAGTGTAAAGTCGTATGTTAAAGTGACTTTACATAACCACCTTTATGTACCTTTTAATACTTAAATAATAAGATAAGGCTTATTATCCGGGTAAAGGTACATAAAGTATACAAGTCAATTCCTCGTAATCAGTGTAAAGCTTTGTAAGGGCTTTCCACTGATGGTCTCCAGTTTGTAACTGACTAGAATGTCAACTGGGCTTCGCTGCCATTGCCATTCTCTATCTTCCATTTATTGTCTTCGACTTCAACTGGAATGCTTTTTCAACTTGGTCAGTTCTCAACTAGAGGAAGTCTTCAGTTGCGTTAACTGTACGGTGCAACTGGACTTCAATATATTTCTTGACAAATCATCTTGGTCACCAGCTTCACTAGTCTCCAGATGCAACTGGTGACTGGCAAGTGTGAACTGGTGACTGGCCAGTTCCAGGTGAACTGGTCCTAACAAATTCCCCCTATTTGTCTAGAAATATAGTCTAAGTCTTTTTCTAGTTCCTGTATCTATACAAGTGTGAACTATAGAGACTTGTTCGATTTAAATCTATCTAAGTTTCTAAGGCAATTTTATAGATCAACAAATGCCTTAGGTTTTTCTTTTAGGTTTGTTAGATTTTAATCTATTATCTACCTTGTGGTTACAAACTGGTAACTTCATTTATACAAGGAAATGGAATTTATACAAGTTACAGAATGTAAATACAAATTACAAGTAGATAACTGAAGAAAGAACTTAATGAGACGGCCCTTCGCCAGTTCTTCTTCTCTTGGCAACTGAAGAGATAGGCTGAGTATCTTCAGGATCAATATTCAACTTTTGCTCAAGATTTTCTTTATGTTGAATTTCCCCCCTTAGAAAGTTTACCCATGCTTTCTCAAACCTATTCTTTTGTGCCTTCGCATCTAGCACATTCACCATCTCAACCCATTCGCTGAACCCATATTGCATAGCACCAGGATCATCAGTTCTAACCAGTGGCCCACCAGTATACTTAACTTCGATTTGAAAAATTTGGTGCCTGGCTTGATTGTAACATTGACACTATTGATAGTACCACTATGTCTTCTGGTTGACATGATCTGGGAGTAGTAGCTTCTAGCTTCAGATTCATTTGTTATTTTTATACTCCCAGCACCAGCAGCCAGTACAGCGGACTTAATGTCTTCATTGGATACTTCGCCAGTTGGTTCAACAAATGTGCTAAGGTCAGCATCTCTTGCATCTCTTGTCAGTGGTCTTCTTGGTTGTGGAATCCTTCTTCTTGGTGGATTCAATACATTCTTCACAACCTTCTTAACATTTGCAATTCGTTTAAGAATCCCACTGGCCCTAATCTCTTTGGCCTTCTCCACTGAAATGTTTAAGCTTCTGGCATCGAATTCAGCTTCATCCTCTTGATAGTATCTGTCCAGTTCTACATCCAGCATTTCATTCAACTGGTCAACTATCCTAGGATCGTTCTTAATCCTAACATACTCCTCCTTAGTGATACCCAATAGATTGGCATCACTCATATCAAGCAACTTGATTTGTTCAAGATGTGCCCTGGCTTCAACTTGGTTTCTTTGTTTCATTTTCTTTCTTTCTTTGATGTCATTGCCAAGTCTAGCCAGTTTTCTACTATCACTATCTGAAACTGGAGGGAGTATATCAGCATTGCCAGTTTCCAACATTACATCAGTGGCCGGCTGGGCAGATGCATCACCAGCTAAACCTTTACCTTTGTCCATCACATTCCCCCTAACACCCACATCACCAGATCCACCCACTCTTTGCTTACCAGCTTCAGTACTGGTAGCCACAACCAATTCTCTTCTAGATGAAGTCCTTCCAGGTGCAACTGGTGTAAGGACTGAACTTCTTTCCCCCTTGGCAGCATCTAGACCTGCCCAAATTGCTTCCCATTCAGAGGGGTGAGATGGCAACCGGTCAAGAGGCTGCCATGACTGCATGTCCTTACACTCTTTAAAGATGCCACACATCATCCTGAAGGACCTCCATAAATGGTTCGTCTCCTTTGACTGGGTCAAGACATTTGCACTAACTTGTTCTTGACCAGTTTTCAATTCATTCAAGATTTTGGAGTCCTCATCCAAACCGGAGACAACCTTATCCTTAACTTCATCATCCTTCTTCTTCAGATTTTCCACTTCAGTTGTCAGTTTCTCTATAGATTGAGCATGTAGAGATACCTGGGTGTTCAAACTCTCTATGCTGCCTCTCAACTGGTTGATCTTACTGGTTAGTGGGGCCAGATCAACCTGAGGAGTGGCCAGCCTGGTGATCTCAGACATCACCCTTTCAACCAATTGTGCTTCCCTAGCACCCAGCGTATCCTCTATTTTCTGACCAACCGAAGTCATCAACTGCTCTTCAAGACCAGTTACATCTAGGCCAGGTCTATCAATCAATTCCTTAACCTGCCTTTCAATCTCTTTCAAGTCAACTTCTGAAGTTCTGACAGTATTTCCCAGCAAGTTGGAGATTGAACTGGTGACCTTGGAGTGAGTTAGGTCAAAGGCTTCCTTTAAAGTACCAGCCAGATTGTTGTAGCCAGTGACCAACTCATTAAGCTTTCTAAACACCAAGTCTTCATTAGATGAAAACTTGTTTATCCCCAGATCAACCACCTTAATATTTGTCAGATGATCCTTGTGGTATCTGGAGAATGACTTGGTGTTTTTGTCAAGTGTCTTTTGAATCTCCTCCACCCTGGTGAGAAGGTTTTGGAGATCGGCTTGAATTGAGACAACTTGACTGTCCAGTGACAAAGGAGAAGGTGTCACTGGACCACTAGCAGTTACTACTGGAGCAACTGGAGGAGGCAAACTTAAGGAAGTCTCCCCAGTTGTCAAACCAGCAGTTGAAGATATAATAGGAGTGGTGGTTGAAGAAAGGACTGGAAAATCAAATTGTTGTTCATGCTGAGAATGCTCAGGTGTGAACAACGGCGACGGTGGTGGGGGCATTTCTCGAGCAAATGAGAATTGCCCAGTTGGTGAAGGAGCGGTATATGTTGGTAAAGATATATCAATAGGCACATTTTCTTGGGGGGTGAAAGTGAAATTGATGCGTCTGGAGTTAAGACTGGAGATGAAGGGTCTTGAGCTTGTACAGAAGCATCAAGAATCTCCAAGTCTGTTTCAGTACCTTCAGAATCCGAAGATTCTATAAGGATTTCCTTGTCATTAACACCCATGTCCAGATCCATGAATGTGACAGAGGGCTGTTCAGTTTCCTGGACAGTCTCCAGATGACCTTCCCCAGTTTCCTGGATGGGTGCATCTGTTGAAGGATCAGATACCAAAGTATCTTCACCAGGGATAGACGTGATTGGAGTTGCTTCAGTTATGGTTGCTCTATCCTCAACCACAACTTGAGACGAACTAGAGGGTCCCTCATTATTTTGAGGCCCGCCCAATTGTCTTTCTGATTCACTTTCCAAAGGTGCATCAGTTTTAGCAAATGCCAGTAGCATTTGCTCTGGAATTTCGACCTCTCCAGCTTCAGATACCAGAGAGTCTAGATTCCTCAACATATCTGGCCTTGTGTATGGTGAATCTGTACTTTTATACTCTTCATGGCCCAGAATATGTTGAAAACAGAGAGAGAGAAACCTTGAAAAGGGGATACACACACCCCTGGAGCCCTTCAGTTTTTATACTAGGCTTCTATACAAAATATCTGCAAAGTCCACTCTCAATCCGTTCCACAAGCAGTAAGCCATCTCTGCTTGTGAGGAGTTAATCTGGTCAAGTCCACCAGAACTCCCACCCATGCTCTCCACCAGGTGGATGAAAAAATACCTCCATGAAGGTGTAAGACCCTTCATGGTCATCGCACCCTTCGTTTTCAACACCCCATTGTCCAAGCACTCCTTGTGTCCCATTTCAAGAAGTACTTGACGAAAATTTATGTTTGGGGGCAAGACGACTGGAGATTCACCCTCTCTCCAGTAATTGAGGCGTAAGGCATCCCTCAATACGTCAGCGGTCAAGATACACTGGATTGTTCCATCCTTTAAAGTGAAACTGATGGAGGAACAATCAGAAGAAAGACTGGCAGTGTACCAAAACTCACACAAGTAGTTGTGAAACAACTTGCGTGGGTTTAGAGAGAATGAGGGTCCTATTGGAGAATCCTTTAAAAAATTTTGGATTCTACCAATAAGGGTATTGGACCCTTGAGATCCTTGTAAGCTAGCCATCGGATTATTAGGATTTAGTTTGATGACTGAAGCATTACTAGGAGCACCAGATGCCGGTTTGACATCTGGTGATGGAGCATATGGAACATTTAAGAGATTTACATCTCTCGAACGAGATGATCTATGAGCCATAGGAAAATGAAATTGAATTTTTTGGAATTAGGGTTCTTGATTTATGAAGCAAAGAGAGAAATGAAGCAATTTTGATGATGATTGGAAGTAAATGAAAGAATGTAGAAGGAAGTAAATGAAAGAATGAGTTCGGAGTAAATATAAGGGATTCAAGATCCCAATGAAACACCAAAATTATATTTTAATAAACAAAATCCTTTTTGTAGATATTTTCAACAAGGTTGGTTTGAATTTTGAAATAAAATAATAATTTGCCATGTAAACATTAAATGCTTCCATGTCAGCATTAAATGCTACGACGGCTTATCTTACCCACGCGCCACTCACTTTTTGTTTTCCCAATACAAACAGTTTTCAAGTACTAAAATGGTTTCAAACACGTCAGATCACGATACCAAATGGTTTAAATCACTCGAGTACCATCACGTGTCACACATATTGACCAAGTATTTATAACGTTACAAAATAAGACAAGACTGAACCTGGTAACTGGAGGATCAGTCCAGTACCAGTTTCCAACTGGAGATTTCTCCAGTTGCATTTTCAAACAAAAACGAATTTTAGTCAGAAAATTATTTTGAGTCTTTCCCCCTAAAATGATGATCCAGATATCAATTAGTGCCAAGATAGTATCACAAAGGCGTTCGATAGCCTGGCGAGCAAAGATTATCTGGACCTCCTCAACTGGAGAACTTCATCAGTGTCACTGACGCGTTCAATAACGAAGAAAGCTCCAGTTTTAAGGATTTAACATTCCCAGTTCGCTGATGAGATGTTTAAAGGTTTTCTCATCGAGAGGTTTGGTAAAAACATCAGCTAACTGTTTGTCAGTGGGGATGAAATGAATTTCAATATCTCCTTTTATAACATGATCACGAATGAAATGATACCTGATGTCAATATGCTTTGTTTTGGAGTGCATCACTGGGTTGTGAGATATAGCAATTGCACTGGTGTTGTCACAAAAGATTGGGGTCATTGTATACTTTTGACCATAATCTAGTAACTGGTTCTTGATCCAGAGAATCTGGGTACAGCAACTGGCCGCAGAAATGTACTATGCCTCAGCAGTGGACATAGAGACTGAAGTCTGCTTCTTGCTGGTCCAACTTACCAGTTTTCCTCCAAGGAAATGACAACCACCAGTTGTTGATTTTCTATCTATCTTACAACCTGCATGATCAGAATCTGAATAACCCATTAGATCTAATCCTGAGCCTTCGGTACCAAAGACCAAGATTAGGACACCCTTTCAGGTATCTAAAGATACGCTTTACAGCGCACAAATGTGATTCTTTAGGGTTAGCCTGAAACCTGGCACATAAACATGTTGCAAACATTATATCTGGTCGACTGGCAGTCAAGTACATCAGTGAACCAACCATACCTCTATAGTCAGTTATGTTAACTGGTTTGCCAGTTGGGTCAGAGTCCAAATTCAATGGTGCTGCAATAGGTGTGTTTTTCGATGGGAATGAATCATATTTGTATTTTCTTAACAAATCTCTGACATATTTTCCTTGGTTTATGAAAATTCCATTTTCAGTTTGCTTAATCTGAACACCTAAGAAAAATGTTAATTCACCCATTAAGCTCATCTCATACTCAGATGACATGATTTTAGAAAACGTTTTACACATTGCATCATCAGTTGAACCAAAAATAATGTCATCAACATAAATTTGTACCAATAAGATATTACCCCTTTCTTTCAAGATAAACAAGGTATTATCTATTGCACCTCTTTGAAAGCCATTTTTAAGAAGATGTCTAGGTAAAGTATCATACCAGGCTCTTGGGGCTTGTCTTAGACCATACAAAGCTTTGTTCAGTCTATAAACCCAATGAGGATGTTTCTCATCGATGAAACCTGGAGTCTGCTTAACATAAACTTTTTCTTCCAATGTTCCATTAAGGAACGCACTTTTGACATCCATCTGGAAGACCTTGAACTGCAGATGGGCTGCATAAGCCAGAAATATTCTTATGGCTTCAAGTCTTGCAACTGGAGCAAAAGTTTCATCAAAGTCAACGCCCTCTGCTTGACAGTAACCCTAGGCAACTAGTCTGGCCTTGTTTCTTACAACCTGGCCATCTTCGTCCATTTTGTTTCGGTAGACCCATCTGGTACCAATAGGTTCTTTCTTTAACCCTGGTGGACAAGGAACAAGCTCCCAAACATTGTTCCTTTCAAACTGGAGGAGCTCTTCTTGCATAGCTTCCACCCAGCTTGGGTCTGCCATAGCCTCGTCAATCTTCTTTGGTTCAATTAAAGATAAGAAGGTGACGTTTAAGCATTGCTCACTGGTGGCTCTTCTAGTCTGAACCCCGCTAGTTGGATCACCCATAATTTGTTCAATTGGATGGGCTCGAGTCCATCTAGTGTATTGACTAGGCTGGTGAACTACAATATCAGTGCAAGTCACCTGGCGATCTTCTTCAGTTGCAACAGCTTCTGGAGAAGGATCAGTCCAAACAATTTCTACATCCTCATCAGAGTCAATGAGGTCTCGATTAGCATAATGAAATTCCTCATTAGAAGGCATTTCATGAAGAACTGGAGAAGTAGATGTTTGAACTGGTGCTGATATTGAAGTGGCACGTACATCAGATCCAATCACCATTTCTTGTGGTAAGTTGAAATTGATGGAGGGATAAAATGATGTGTCACTGGAGGTGTTCTTCTTCTTAACGGGTTCCAGTTTGTTGTAACTGGAAGCAACTTCTGGTGAAACAACTGACCGATGAACTTGGTCAGTTTCACCAAAATTGATTGGAATGACTGGAGTAATATCAAGGCTTGGTCTCTTGTTGATTGCTTTAGTTGATTCATCGAATGTGACATGAATTGTCTCATGAACCTTTTGGAGTCTATAATTATAAACTCTAAAGGCCTTTCGAATATCTGAATAACCTAAAAATACTCCTTCATCAGCTTTTGCATCAAACTTTCCAAGCTGACTGAAATCGTTCAGTATATAAACTGGACAACCAAATACATGGAAGTATCCAATATTTGGTTTTCGATTCCTGAGTACTTCATAGGCAGTCTTCTTATGTCTCTTGATGTAGACTGACCGATTTTGGGCGTGACAAGCAGTTGCAACTGCCTCAGCCCAAAAACTGGTGGGAAGACCAGATTCAGATAGCATACTTCTGGCTGCTTCTATCAGTGTGCGATTCTTTCTTTCAACAACTCCATTCTGCTCTGGAGAGTGAACTGATGAGAAGTTTTCAGAGATGCCAGTGTCATTGCAAAATGTTTCAAGTAGCTTATTTTGGAATTCAGTACCATTATCACTTCGCCACTGACAAACTTTTCGAGTATACTTGAGCTCAATTCTTTTGATAAGAGAGATGATTTCAGCAGGAGCATCACTTTTAGATCTGATGAATACCACCCAGCTGTCACACCCCGTTGTAGCGGAAATACAGGGTTAACAAAGAATTGCATACTAATCAGAAGGTTAATAGAGATTACATCCATTTATACCAATACAAGTCAATACAAGTACAATCGTTCCAAATGTGGACCCCAAAATACGGATACAAGTCATCCTCATTTGGAACTGGGCCCACAGAATACAAGTTCAAAGTCTGGACAGTCAAATACAATCAAAGCCAAAAGCATGAGAGCCCTCCATGTCTGATGCTAATTGTATGTCCAAAGTCAAAAGATTGGCCCTATAATGCCAAAGACGATTCCAAGACTTACTGATGGTCACCTGAAAAGCATGAAATTTGAGAGGATCAACTATCGAAATAGTTGGTGAGTTTACAGTGTGTTTGACCAAATATTTATTCGTCATTGATACAACACAATGACCTATAGTTATAAAAGACCAGGCAGTTAGAATACAACATCTAACAATACTTTTATTTCAAGATAGTCAGAATACCACATCTGACAGCATATGACAGTCAGAATACAACATCCGACAGTATCAGTCAATATGCCTCGCACAGGTTTCCATTCTACATGGGTGCGGACCTTAACCAAGACAGTCAGAATACAACATCCGACAATTTAACCAAAACTCTTAGGATATCCGGCAATGAGACTAAAACACTTAGGCTTCTACTTCCAACATACTTTCAACGCTTATATATAGGGTGTACCATCGGCGTACCCACCACGCTTACGGTATGTTGACAATAGTTTTGTCGCCATTGTGATAATACCATTACACGTAATTATAAGACATGACTGTACAGACCGAAGTCCGACAATTATATGCTGACTGTACGGACCGAAGTCCGACAAAGATATTAAGACTGTACAGACCGAAGTCTGACAAAGATAATATATGACTGTACAGACCGAAGTCTGACAAAGATAATATATGACTGTACAGACCGAAGTCTGACAAGATAATATATGACTGTACAGACCGAAGTCTGACAAAGATAATATGCCTCGTACAGGATTTCCCGTCTACAGTGGGGTACGGACCAGAACCAAGACTGTCAGGTACGAAAGCTGACAAGACTACCATTAAAATCTCATAATGGTAAAACTACATAAGGGGATCATTTTAGTTCGTCAAACACAAAGAACAGTTTAGTCTGCCGACAACATGGCAAGTTAAGACATATATATCAAAATTTCATAAGATGTGTATACACATTTTCGACAGCCGTCAACATGGCAAAATTTAAGTCAAATGATCTAAGTATCCAAGTCACATGGCATACTCACAAAACAATCATTTATTTAACAAATAGTGTATACAACAGTGCATGCTTTTCAGGCCCAAAGTAAAAGGAAAAGGGCGCCATAAACTCACCTTAGCAGTCTATGAGCTAAAGTAATGAGCAGTCTGAGAATAAGAGCAGTCTAGTCTCCACGTCTATCCAAAACCTAGGATATGAGCACGAATGGTGAGGATCAAATCTCACGACGACAAGTATCCTACGTACAACTACTTAGCTATCAATCCTAGAATGCCACGACCAAGTGTGATTTAATCTTTCATTTTATTTAACTTTTGTTGGCAATATCAATGAAATTTTCATTATAAGGTAGTCTAAAGTACCATTCGATATTTACCAAGTCCAAACGTTCAAGTTGTCAAAAACTAGAAATGTCAAATATTTCAGCAACATACCACTGCGCCGCAGTGGGAAAAGTTTCACCCCACTGCGCCGCAGTCAGCCAAAAACAATATTTTTCCGAGGGTTTACACTGCGCCGCAGTGAGCTAGAAACATGCTCACTGCGCCGCAGTGGCTTAAGTCGACACCAGACCAGAGTCTGGGCACTGCGCCGCAGTGGGCTAAGACAACGCTGGGCACTGCGCCGCAGTGGGCTAAGACAACGCCACTGCGCCGCAGTGGCCCCATTCTGCAGCCAAAAACCAGCAACTTCTTATGCAGAAAGCCAAACCAAAAATGTTTCTAAATCAATCCCTTTCATTTCAAAGACTATGTGTATGTTCATAAGACCTGGAAATATCCAAATTCGCCAACCATTCATCATTCCAACCCTTTTGATTTCAAAACCTAATTTCTAAGTCAAATGTCCATTTATCAATAAAACCCTAATTTCTTATCAAAATCAAAGGTTTCTAATTCCATTAACAAAACTGAATCAAACCCTTAATTGAATTTAAATCAATAAGAAAATTGAAGAAATAAGTCAACTTACCACTTTTGTGTTCTTGAAGTATTTGAAGAAGATGGGGATTGATGATGCCAATACCAAAAATATAGCTTTAAAATCCTTAAATCTTTCCTTTGCAGAAATGATGTAGAAGAAGACTAGAGAGATTGAGAGAAATTAAGTGTGTGTTTGATTGATGTTTGGGTGGGTGTGGGTGTGTTGGTGTTGATCAAAAGGAAAGAAAGGAGGGAAAGGGGAGGGGTGTTCTCCTCCCTGCCTTTCATTTTAGTTTCCAGCCCATGTGGCTCAATTTTGTATATTATTACCCTTAATTTGGTAAAATGCTTACGAGTAAATACCATTTGACTGAAAGGCCAAAATTTAAAGTAAAGTTATTTTCCCTCGTCTCATTTTAGTTAAGTCAAGCCCTTAAAGTTTCGTCAAAGTGAACTTTTATAATATTAAGTCTAGACAGTCTAATTATTTTGTTCAAGACATAACCTTTAAATATTAATTTAAAGTTATTTTAAAGACTCGGCATTCGTCTAAATAGCTAATAGTCTACGTCATCAAGATACGTCTAATTTGACTAAGTCAAAAGTCCAAAAGTCTAATAAGTTCCACGTCAAATGACAGTCTAAATTCGACGAGATTATGATAATGACTAATCTTAAACAAGATTAAGACTAACTCGTTGTTAATTAATTACGAGTTGTCACAGCATCCCCACTTCTAAGGATTTCGTCCCGAAATCAAGTCTTGCTCAGTAAAAAGATGAGGATACTTATCCCTCATATAGTCTTCACGTTCCCAAGTCAAGTCGGGACCATGTTTTGAGTTCCAACGAACTTTGACCAATTTGATACGACTACGTCTGAGTTGTTTGAGCTGTTGGTCTAAAATTTCAACAGGTTCTTCAACGAATTGAAGAGAGTCAGTCACTTGCAGCTCTTTGACAGATACGACTAAAGTCTCATCAGTCAGACATTTCTTAAGATTCGAAATGTGAAATGTGTGATGAACGTGTTCTAGCTCTTTGGGTAAATCGAGCTTGTAAGCCACGGAACCAATTCTCTGAACAATTTCGAATGGTCCGATATAACGAGGACTAAGTTTCCCTCGTACGCCAAAACGTGCAGTGCCTTTCCAAGGTGACACTTTCAACATGACTTTGTCTCCCACTTGAAACTCAAGTGGTTTCCGTCTACGGTCGGCATAGCTCTTTTGACAGTACGACTAAAGTCTCATCAGTCAGACATTTCTTAAGATTCGAAATGTGAAATGTGTGATGAACGTGTTCTAGCTCTTTGGGTAAATCGAGCTTGTAAGCCACGGAACCAATTCTCTGAACAATTTCGAATGGTCCGATATAACGAGGACTAAGTTTCCCTCGTACGCCAAAACGTGCAGTGCCTTTCCAAGGTGACACTTTCAACATGACTTTGTCTCCCACTTGAAACTCAAGTGGTTTCCGTCTACGGTCGGCATAGCTCTTTTGACGATCCTGAGCCGCCTTCAGCCGTGCCCTAATTTCGACAATTTGATCAGTAGTCTTCTGAACTAGTCCATATTTAAATAAACGACGTTCTCCAGCATCAAGCCAACAGACAGGCGATCTACATTTTCGTCCATACAAAGCCTCATAAGGAGCACATTTGATATTGGTGTGGTAGCTGTTATTATATGAAAATTCTGCTAACGGCAAAAAGGTATCCCAACTACCCTTGAAGTCAATGACACGTGCACGAAGCATGTCTTCCAACGTCTGAATGGTACGTTCACTTTGTCCGTCAGTCTGGGGATGGTAAGCCGTACCCAAATTCAACTGAGTGCCTGAAACGTCTTGAAAATATCTCCATGATCCTAGATCGATGACTCTTATTTAGCAAGAGTTCTCTAAGTCCATTCTACTTTGGAATCCACACCCTGTCCTTGACATGTCTGATCCCATCGCCATCCAATTCAAATAAACGTTCGGCATCCCACAATGCTTCCTTCTCGATACGCCCTGGTTGTAAGGCCTCTTTTTGATCATCCAAAACTCTATCCTTTCGTGGATTTTGAGCTGTCTGGAAGCGTAAGCAATGACTTTTCCCTGACTTGTCTCCTTATGCTATCAATGTTTCGTCATTCGGTAGAGGTATTCTCACAATCTTCTCGTAACAACTAATATCAGCGCGAACTCTAGACAACCAGTCTATATCGACTATCACGTCAAAACTCCCTAGTTCTATGGGAATAAGATCTATCTTAAAGGTTTTACCAGACAATGTTAAATTGCAATTTACCAGATGATCTTTAGCAACATACTTTTGACCGTTCACATATTCGACGATAAAATTTTTCTTTCATGGGGATAGTTACTATATTGATTCGAGATTTAAATTCTAAGGATATAAAGCTTTTATTAGCACCGGAGTTGAATAACACAAAGACATAATGTTTATTGAGTATGAATGTACCTATCACAACATTTGGGACCACGTCATGCATCAGCAGCCTCCAAAGCAAAAACTCGACCTCTGCCTTGTCCTTCTTGATTCCTAGCTTGATTGTCCCTCGCATTGTTCCTCACGGGAACTATAGCATTGTTGTTCGGGTTTAGATTGCGTCGTGGACAATCGGGTCGCATATGGGTTTCGCTGCCACATTCGTAACATGAAGCCGGTGCATTGTTCTTACAAAACTTTGCCAGATGTCCTGTCCTTTTACAACGGTTACAAGTAGGACAATTTCCCCGGTGATGGAGACCAACCTGTTACATCTCGGGTCTGGACCAGTGTACCTCGTGACGTCCTGAGTGACTACTGCAAAGTTTCTAACAGTCTTAAACCTCTTGCCATTTCCGTCGTCACCAAACCCACTACTAGAGGCCTGATCGTTTCTTCTCTTGATCCCCTCTGTTCCAACCGAAGAACCAGGGGTTCTTTTCAAGTCTATCACCATCCGGTTGGTTGCACTGACTGCCGCTTGAAGAGTCAAAGGATTAAAAGCGGCTACCAACCTGCGGACATCAGGTGACAAGCCATAACAGTATCTCTCGATCAATTTCTCCTCCGTATCTACCATTCGAGGAACTAGTCTAGCCAACTCATGAAAACGAGTTGTGTATTTCTCATTGTCTAGTCCAATCATACTATGATTCCAGAATTCACCTTCCATTTTCTGTACTTCCTCACGAGGACAGTACTTTTCCATGAGCATCCTTTTAAAGTTCAACCAAGGTATGCTATATGCCGGCTCTCGGCCACGAGTCCTAATCTGCTCGTTCCACCATGACAGTGCGTGCTTTTGAAATTGAGCGGAAGCATATTCCACTTTGTGCTCTTCGGCACAACGGCTGATATGGAGCACTGCCTCAATGCTTTCCAGCCAGTTGATTAGACCTACCGGACCCTCGGTACCATTAAATTCTTTTGGTTTACAATAAGTGAAGGTCTTGTAGTCAGCCCCGTGCAGATGCACTCGAGGAATAATCTGTTCAGCAGTAGGCTCGACATTGTTACTATTGTCAGCATGATGGTTATAATTTGCGTTCAGGCTTGCCGTAATCTGTGCGACTAAAGTAGGCATAGCAGCCAACAACTGTTGTGTTACAAATGCTGCCATATTATTATCCCCGCCAGTATTTGGGGTAGGTCCAGGACCAGTGTTCACCTGGACAGGAGCAGCTTCCGGTCCTTGCTGAATCACAGGTTCTTCCTGTTCAGCTTCATTATTCAAAGGAGTGGATCGAGTAACTCTCTTTGGTGCAGTTTTCTTGACTGGAGTCTTTTTCTGAACTTTGCTTTTCGTCTTAGGAGCCATAAGTCTAAGATATGAACAAAAATGTCATTTAGAGATTTCCTTGATAGGTTAAATAGAAAGTAGCTTTGCAAGACAGATGACAGTACAATGCAAGTCACAAATTGCTGACTTGTATGAATTCATGTACTAGACAAGACAAGAAAATATGAAAAATCATATTTCTAGAGCTAAGAATAAGCAGTTGACATAGTCTGAACAAGTAAGTAAGCCAAAAGACAATCGTATTTCATTGATGTTCAAAATTTTACATAGTCAGGTATGTACAGTCCAAAAACACGTGGGAAACTTCATCCACAATGATAGACTACTTAGTCGGAGCAATACGATTTAAAGACACGTGGGAAATACCTCCACCAAAAAGATAGACTACAACTCAAAGTACAGAAGTACGAGTTGTTAAAAGTTCTAGGCTTACAATACAGAAAGATTATTACAAGATTACATCTTGCAAATAACAACGACCAGCAAAGCCACCACCAAAACCACCACAACAGACAGTATCCAGATCAACCTCCCAATAGTTTCCTTCCCCTCTCTAGCAACAGTCAACGCCTTCTCCGCCTGATGATAAGCTCCAGTCAACGCCTGAGCTTGATTCTCTATTTTCTCCCTTGTACAGATGAGGGAATTGTTCATCCTTGACAATTGTCGGCGATAATATTCCGACCTATCAGCTGCAGATGCAACTGGCATAACAGCACTTGGGTTGTAGACAGGCGCTCTGGAGGGACCCGCCGCATATGGATCTCCCTGAAAGAATGAAAGACCAAGTCCACTGTTGCCCTGAACTGGTGCAGAAGGGCCAGGAGCATAAGGGTCTCTAGGAGCATAAGGCAAATGAGCTCCCTCGGTAGTCCTCCTCTGATATGGAGATACCGGTGTTACAGATGATTGAACATGGATAGACACATGTTCGCCTCCAGATTCACTGGAAGATGAAATAAGATTGATAGGGCGTGATTCATTGCCCGATTCCTCCATTGGTTCCTCTTCATAAGAGTCAGGAACATAAGGAATGGAGTTTGCCAAGACAGGAACTGGAGGTGTACAAGGTACAACAGCATTTGAGCTAACTCCATCCGACATGACTAGTCTGAGAAGATAGTCAAAGTATCCATATAAGTCGAATGGATAAGGCAGTACGTCTCAAATGGATGATACAGTACGCAAATTGAGTTTTAAAGAAATCTTTGTCTAGATTACACACATTTGGTTTGGGTTTCTATTACCAACATATTTGAAATGCTTATATATAGGGTCACCCGCAGCCTTCCCACCACATTTTAAATATGCTGTTAATATAATCCAAACTATCACGTATATAAACCTTATGCATACACATACGGTTTGAGTTTCTATTCCTAACATACCTTCAATGTTTATATATGACTGTACAGACCGAAGTCTGACAAAGATAATATATGACTGTACAGACCGAAGTCTGACAAAGATAATATATGACTGTACAGACCGAAGTCTGACAAAGATAATATATGACTGTACAGACCGAAGTCTGACAAAGATAATATATGACTGTACAGACCGAAGTCTGACAAAGATAATATATGACTGTACAGACCGAAGTCTGACAAAGATAATATATGACTGTACAGACCGAAGTCTGACAAAGATAATATATGACTGTACAGACCGAAGTCTGACAAAGATAATATATGACTGTACAGACCGAAGTCTGACAAAGATAATATATGACTGTACAGACCGAAGTCTGACAAAGATAATATATGACTGTACAGACCGAAGTCTGACAAAGATAATATATGACTGTACAGACCGAAGTCTGACAAAGATAATATATGACTGTACAGACCGAAGTCTGACAAAGATAATATATGACTGTACAGACCGAAGTCTGACAAAGATAATATATGACTGTACAGACCGAAGTCTGACAAAGATAATATATGACTGTACAGACCGAAGTCTGACAAAGATAATATATGACTGTACAGACCGAAGTCTGACAAAGATAATATATGACTGTACAGACCGAAGTCTGACAAAGATAATATATGACTGTACAGACCGAAGTCTGACAAAGATAATATATGACTGTACAGACCGAAGTCTGACAAAGATAATATATGACTGTACAGACCGAAGTCTGACAAAGATAATATATGACTGTACAGACCGAAGTCTGACAAAGATAATATATGACTGTACAGACCGAAGTCTGACAAAGATAATATATGACTGTACAGACCGAAGTCTGACAAAGATAATATATGACTGTACAGACCGAAGTCTGACAAAGATAATATATGACTGTACAGACCGAAGTCTGACAAAGATAATATATGACTGTACAGACCGAAGTCTGACAAAGATAATATATGACTGTACAGACCGAAGTCTGACAAAGATAATATATGACTGTACAGACCGAAGTCTGACAAAGATAATATATGACTGTACAGACCGAAGTCTGACAAAGATAATATATGACTGTACAGACCGAAGTCTGACAAAGATAATATATGACTGTACAGACCGAAGTCTGACAAAGATAATATATGACTGTACAGACCGAAGTCTGACAAAGATAATATATGACTGTACAGACCGAAGTCTGACAAAGATAATATATGACTGTACAGACCGAAGTCTGACAAAGATAATATATGACTGTACAGACCGAAGTCTGACAAAGATAATATATGACTGTACAGACCGAAGTCTGACAAAGATAATATATGACTGTACAGACCGAAGTCTGACAAAGATAATATATGACTGTACAGACCGAAGTCTGACAAAGATAATATATGACTGTACAGACCGAAGTCTGACAAAGATAATATATGACTGTACAGACCGAAGTCTGACAAAGATAATATATGACTGTACAGACCGAAGTCTGACAAAGATAATATATGACTGTACAGACCGAAGTCTGACAAAGATAATATATGACTGTACAGACCGAAGTCTGACAAAGATAATATATGACTGTACAGACCGAAGTCTGACAAAGATAATATATGACTGTACAGACCGAAGTCTGACAAAGATAATATATGACTGTACAGACCGAAGTCTGACAAAGATAATATATGACTGTACAGACCGAAGTCTGACAAAGATAATATATGACTGTACAGACCGAAGTCTGACAAAGATAATATATGACTGTACAGACCGAAGTCTGACAAAGATAATATATGACTGTACAGACCGAAGTCTGACAAAGATAATATATGACTGTACAGACCGAAGTCTGACAAAGATAATATATGACTGTACAGACCGAAGTCTGACAAAGATAATATATGACTGTACAGACCGAAGTCTGACAAAGATAATATATGACTGTACAGACCGAAGTCTGACAAAGATAATATATGACTGTACAGACCGAAGTCTGACAAAGATAATATATGACTGTACAGACCGAAGTCTGACAAAGATAATATATGACTGTACAGACCGAAGTCTGACAAAGATAATATATGACTGTACAGACCGAAGTCTGACAAAGATAATATATGACTGTACAGACCGAAGTCTGACAAAGATAATATATGACTGTACAGACCGAAGTCTGACAAAGATAATATATGACTGTACAGACCGAAGTCTGACAAAGATAATATATGACTGTACAGACCGAAGTCTGACAAAGATAATATATGACTGTACAGACCGAAGTCTGACAAAGATAATATATGACTGTACAGACCGAAGTCTGACAAAGATAATATATGACTGTACAGACCGAAGTCTGACAAAGATAATATATGACTGTACAGACCGAAGTCTGACAAAGATAATATATGACTGTACAGACCGAAGTCTGACAAAGATAATATATGACTGTACAGACCGAAGTCTGACAAAGATAATATATGACTGTACAGACCGAAGTCTGACAAAGATAATATGCCTCGTACAGGATTTCCCGTCTACAGTGGGGTACGGACCAGAACCAAGACTGTCATACGACAACAAAACAATCATTTATTTAACAAATAGTGTATACAACAGTGCATGCTTTTCAGGCCCAAAGTAAAAGGAAAAGGGCGCCATAAACTCACCTTAGCAGTCTATGAGCTAAAGTAATGAGCAGTCTGAGAATAAGAGCAGTCTAGTCTCCACGTCTATCCAAAACCTAGGATATGAGCACGAATGGTGAGGATCAAATCTCACGACGACAAGTATCCTACGTACAACTACTTAGCTATCAATCCTAGAATGCCACGACCAAGTGTGATTTAATCTTTCATTTATTTAACAAATAGTGTATACAACAGTGCATGCTTTTCAGGCCCAAAGTAAAAGGAAAAGGGCGCCATAAACTCACCTTAGCAGTCTACGAGCTAAAGTAATGAGCAGTCTGAGAATAAGAGCAGTCTAGTCTCCACGTCTATCCAAAACCTAGGATATGAGCACGAATGGTGAGGATCAAATCTCACGACGACAAGTATCCTACGTACAACTACTTAGCTATCAATCCTAGAATGCCACGACCAAGTGTGATTTAATCTTTCATTTATTTAACAAATAGTGTATACAACAGTGCATGCTTTTCAGGCCCAAAGTAAAAGGAAAAGGGCGCCATAAACTCACCTTAGCAGTCTACGAGCTAAAGTAATGAGCAGTCTGAGAATAAGAGCAGTCTAGTCTCCACGTCTATCCAAAACCTAGGATATGAGCACGAATGGTGAGGATCAAATCTCACGACGACAAGTATCCTACGTACAACTACTTAGCTATCAATCCTAGAATGCCACGACCAAGTGTGATTTAATCTTTCATTTTATTTAACTTTTGTTGGCAATATCAATGAAATTTTCATTATAAGGTAGTCTAAAGTACCATTCGATATTTACCAAGTCCAAACGTTCAAGTTGTCAAAAACTAGAAATGTCAAATATTTCAGCAACATACCACTGCGCCGCAGTGGGAAAAGTTTCACCCCACTGCGCCGCAGTCAGCCAAAAACAATATTTTTCCGAGGGTTTACACTGCGCCGCAGTGAGCTAGAAACATGCTCACTGCGCCGCAGTGAGCTAGAAACATGCTCACTGCGCCGCAGTGGCTTAAGTCGACACTAGACCAGAGTCTGGGCACTGCGCCGCAGTGGGCTAAGACAACGCCACTGCGCCGTAGTGGCCCCATTCTGCAGCCAAAAACCAGCAACTTCTTATGCAGAAAGCCAAACCAAAAATGTTTCTAAATCAATCCCTTTCATTTCAAAGACTATGTGTATGTTCATAAGACCTGGAAATATCCAAATTCGCCAACCATTCATCATTCCAACCCTTTTGATTTCAAAACCTAATTTCTAAGTCAAATGTCCATTTATCAATAAAACCCTAATTTCTTATCAAAATCAAAGGTTTCTAATTCCATTAACAAAACTGAATCAAACCCTTAATTGAATTTAAATCAATAAGAAAATTGAAGAAATAAGTCAACTTACCACTTTTGTGTTCTTGAAGTATTTGAAGAAGATGGGGATTGATGATGCAAATACCAAAATATAGCTTTAAAATCCTTAAATCTTTCCTTTGCAGAAATGATGTAGAAGAAGACTAGAGAGATTGAGAGAAATTAAGTGTGTGTTTGATTGATGTTTGGGTGGGTGTGGGTGTGTTGGTGTTGATCAAAAGGAAAGAAAGGAGGGAAAGGGGAGGGGTGTTCTCCTCCCTGCCTTTCATTTTAGTTTCCAGCCCATGTGGCTCAATTTTGTATATTATTACCCTTAATTTGGTAAAATGCTTACGAGTAAATACCATTTGACTGAAAGGCCAAAATTTAAAGTAAAGTTATTTTCCCTCGTCTCATTTTAGTTAAGTCAAGCCCTTAAAGTTTCGTCAAAGTGAACTTTTATAATATTAAGTCTAGACAGTCTAATTATTTTGTTCAAGACATAACCTTTAAATATTAATTTAAAGTTATTTTAAAGACTCGGCATTCGTCTAAATAGCTAATAGTCTACGTCATCAAGATACGTCTAATTTGACTAAGTCAAAAGTCCAAAAGTCTAATAAGTTCCACGTCAAATGACAGTCTAAATTCGACGAGATTATGATAATGACTAATCTTAAACAAGATTAAGACTAACTCGTTGTTAATTAATTACGAGTTGTCACACCAGCAGTATCTGATGAATTCATCAACCACAACTAGAGTGTACTTCTTTCCAGCTCTAGTTTGAACATTCACTGGACCAAAGAGATCCATATATAGCATGTGAAGAGGTTCAGTGATGCTGAAATTTTGCCTAGTTTTGAAACTGGCTCTTTTCTGCTTGCCCATCTCACAACCTAGACATGGCTTTTCTTTATTGAAAGAAATTTGAGGTATCCCATCAACCAGTTGCTTGCGAGACAACTTGTTGATGTTCTTAAAGTTAAGATGGGATAACCTTTTATGCCATAGCCAGTTGGTGTCCTCATCAGCCTTGGTATAAGAAACATTGCTCTTTTGGAGCTGGTTCCATATCCATGATGTACACATTGCCTTTTCTTGGTGCAATCATCACCACTTTCCAATCCTTGTTAAATATGGTGCCTTGTCCAATATCGAACAAAACTCTGAAGCCATCATCGCAAAGTTGGCTGACATTAATCAGGTTGTATTTCAAACCATTCACAAATGCAACTCTTTTGAATTCGACTTGTCCATTATTGAGCACACCATATCCTTCAGTCTTTCCAGATTGATCGTTACCAAACGTCACTGTCGGTCCATCTTGGACAGTGAACTCTTCCAGTAGGGGCTTACATCCGGTCATAGTCCGGCCAGCAGCGTTGTCCAGATACCAGATATTCTTCTTTCGATCGCCCTACACACACACAAAAATCATTAGATCTTTTTGTAAAGCCATCTTTTCTTGATGGGTTCACTGGACTTCTCTACAGAAGTCACAGTTGATTGTTGAGGTGTTGAACTGGAGGCTGCATCTGGACCTTTTTCACCAGATCCAGGTGCAGGAGTAAAAACGATTGGTATTAGATACTTACTCCCTTTATTTTTACCAGATTTTGTTCCAGATGGAACATTCTTTTGTTTAGGTATTGAAGGGAGTGGTTTAATATTTTGTTTGAAAACTGGAGGTAATAAACCTCCTTCCAGATTGTTAATCCGGGCAGTACAACTCTGAACCTGTCGAGACAAAAGTTGGAGTTGACTTTCCAGATTAACCAAAATATTATTTTGATCAGGCAGTTGAACCTTGGACCTAGGTTCAACTGGAGCTTTAGTCTGTCGGGTCTTGGGCACCTTAGACTTTTGAGGTAAAGGCTTGTTACCAGTGGCCTTTTTGACTGGAGCTTTAGCATGTTTGGCTCCAGTTTTAACCTCAATGGGGGTGGTCTCAAAGGTTTCAGTTTCAACAGCTTCAGGTTGATCATAAGGTGTTTCAACCTTGAGAGCTAGAGGCAATGCATGAAGGTCTGGTGTGAGAGCTGCCATCTCCAGATCTCCAGATTTCCATGCATTCTTCTGGGCATCGATAGTTCTTGAAAATGCATCATAGTTTTTGCCAGATGCTTTTACCCATGACTTGATAATCTTTTGTTCCTTTTCAAGATCAGAAAATAGTTTTTGATTATCAAGTTCTAAAGCCTCAATCTTTAAAACTGACTCCTTGAGAGCCAACTGGACACTTTGTAAATCATTTAGTTGTGGTTTAACATTGTTCAGTTCAATTAGGATAGTGTCAAGATATCTTTCACTATCAGCTCTTACAGTTTTCACAAATGCCAAATCACCACTTAATGATTCAGCCAGGTCCAGTTTTAGTTCAGGGTCAACCTGGTTATCATAGTCACATACCTTCTTCAGTATGATGTCCACCCATCTTCCAGAGATGACATATTCTTTCACCACGTGTTGCTGCTGTTGATCTTCCAAGGCCATGAAACACATGTCCCTTTCCTCTTCTTCATCATCAGATGAGTCATAGAGTACTCCCATTTTCCCTCAGTTTGTGCCATTAAGCACTGATCCATTTTCTTTTCCATGGACAGGAGGGAAATCTGGGTCTTAAGCTTCTTGTATTTAGCTTTGTAGCTATCATCAGGCCGATTGAAATTAGGGACAGAGGGGCCAGTTTGGTTGTTCATTTGACTAGATCTGCATTCCTTCATAAAATGACCTTTCTTGCCACACTTATAGCATGTAAGATTGGTCTTATCCAGAGAGCTGGAGCTGGAAGCATTGTTGGGGCCATTAAATCTTTTGGATTTATGCTTAAACCTGTTAAAGGTTTTAGCAATCATGGCGACCAGATCATCATCGTCAGTTTCATTACAACCATCACTGTTTTCAGTGGTCAGTCCAGAGTTCAAGAAACTGTTTAACATCTCCTTCATCGAGTGTACCTGGACACTCTCTGTAGACATTAAAGCAGCACAAGGTCGCTCAGTTACACTAGCAACCTTGGGACTCTGGGCATGGTTCATGGCATCTTGCTCAGCCACCAGTCTTGCAGCATTATTATCTTTAGTGAATCTGAAGGCTCCATAGAGCGATGCAAGAGTATGGGTGTGCAAGGTTTTACCTTGTCTCAAGACAAGAACCATGTTTTCCCATTTGGAAGGAAGAATATCACAAAACTTCTCAAGAAGAATATCCTTATCCTTCTCTACACCCAAGCTTCTCAGCTGATTAATGAGGCTAGAAAATCTGGTGTATGTACCAGTTAGACTTTCATTGGGCAAGGCAAAGAAGGATTCATACTTCTTGTTCAAGGCAACTTTTCTGGTGACAATAGTGTCATCACCTCCTTCAAACTGAATCACTAATTCATCCCACATTGATTTTGCACTGGGGAACAGCACAAGTGTTGGAATTAGGTCTTCAGGGACAGCCCCAAGGATCATGTTCTTGAGTCTGGTGTATATGGTCTTCAGGCTTTTCTCTTGAACCTCTTCTTCCAGTTGGATCAAGAAGAGGACTGACCCCAAGGGACATGGGTATATATGGTCCATCCTTAAGGATTTTCAACATATACCTTTCAATCCCACCAAAATGCAAAAGCATTCTAGCCTTCCATGTACCGAATGTCTCACTGTTTCCATCAAATTTTGGAACAGGAGTGTTAGAATAGTGTACATGGACATGGTTTGGGGCAGTAGGAGGATGAGGGTTGGTGTTAACATTTTGAAAAGGTTGTGCGTTATTATTCAAGGGGTTTTCACCTGAACCAGAACCATCTCCACCTTCAGTAGTGTTCATCTTAGCAAATCTAGGCAAGTTTATTAGCCTTCTGCTCTGATACCACTTGTAAGTCCCAACTCGTTAGATGGTACTACTGAAGACACCTCTATGTCGATGGTGGAGTTACTTTGCAATATATGCACTGAACTGGAGACGACCAGTTGCAGTGTGTATATACCAAGTTCTAGATAGATTACTTATATAAATGACAATAAGTAAAGAACAATGCAATAATACAATTAACTTGTAAGATAACTTGATGAGACAATATGTAATTTTCAATGTGTAATTTATTTATTGATATTAAACAAATTACAAGGTTGATGCGGAACCAAGATAATACACGAATGTAAATATCCTAACAACCTATGAAATACAATTGATCTATACTCAGAATTTCTCAAGACAATCGAAACACTTAAAGTTGTGAAATGTTCCTTTTAGCGATTGAGAGAATATTGCACAAGTTCACCAAGAATATTGCAGGTTTGCAAAGTGAAGTGTTTGTGTGTTTTGTTTGTGAGTTCGAACACTTAAATTCTTGGTTGTGCAATGACTTGTATTTATAGGCAAAGTTAACATTGGGATGTTAACTTTAGCCGTACAAATGTGGTTAGGAGCATTTAAGGAATAGCATTTAATTCCTTAAAAGGCAGTGTAAAGTCGTATGTTAAAGTGACTTTACATAACCACCTTTATGTACCTTTTAATACTTAAATAATAAGATAAGGCTTATTATCCGGGTAAAGGTACATAAAGTATACAAGTCAATTCCTCGTAATCGGTGTAAAGCTTTGTAAGGGCTTTCCACTGATGGTCTCCAGTTTGTAACTGACTAGAATGTCAACTGGGCTTCGCTGCCATTGCCATTCTCTATCTTCCATTTGTTGTCTTCGACTTCAACTGGAATGCTTCTTTAACTTGGTCAGTTCTCAACTGGAGGAAGTCTTCAGTTGCGTTAACTGTACGGTGCAACTGGGCTTCAATATATTTCTCGACAAATCATCTTGGTCACCAGTTTCACTAGTCTCCAGATGCAACTGGTGACTGGCAAGTGTGAACTGGTGACTGGCCAGTTCCAGGTGAACTGGTGACCAAGTGTGCAACTGGTGACTGGCAAGTGTGAACTGGTGACTGGCCAGTTCCAGGTGAACTGGTCCTAACACAAAATCGGTTAACCCGAGCGATCCATAATCGTATTATCAAACTGATTTTGCGATTAATTTCGAAATTTGAGCTTAATTTGATTCTGATTTTTCTGTTACTGTTCGAATTGAAGCTGTTTTGTGATCCTAAGTATTGATTAGAGGTGGATTAGTGTTCAAACTGGTTAATTAGTGATTAATCTCAAATTTTAGATCGAAATTCATTTTTTTTTGTGATTCAAAAATCCTGTTCGGCAACTACTACTTTTAAAAAGAAGAAAAGTCAATTCTGCTACAATAAATTGTCATGTGAATTCAATTCTCAACAAGAACTTTGTCTTTTTCTTCTAAGCTTGCACGTGATAACGTGATTGTCCTTTTTGCAGAACATATATTCATTATTTTATTAACATAAAAGAAAAAATCATCAAGAATTTTTTTCGTAACATCCCTCTTCAGTTTCATCTTCATTTTACATCGAATCTATCTGAAAATCACAAGGCTTTACTCGCAGTCAAAATCTGAACAGAATGATGTTTTTGAGTTTTTGATTTGTTGAGTTTTGCTGACGGTTGAGTTTTCCGGCGAGATATCGATTTTTTCGGCGAGTGTTGGATTGGAAAACTGTTGGTCAGGGTTTGTGCGGGATCAATTTTTGAGTCGATTGGTGGTAGTTTCAAGTCTTAATTCGAAGAAACAACAAAGTTATCGCGATTTTAATTTTTCCGGCGAATCACCATTTTTTCCGGCGAGCTTTATTTTTGAACTTATTCGTTAGGATTTGTGCAGACTGTGATTTGGATCGTTTTAGTGTAAGTGTTGTGTTTTGAATTGAAGAATCAGTGGAGAAATCGGACTTTAAAGATTTCCGGCGTGTTCTTGTGTTTTTCCGGCGAGTTGTGGTCTGCAAATAGAATTTTCCGGTCATCGTTGTTCATCGGCTTTTCTGGAAACTCGTGTTTGCAGAAGTGATATTTTCTCGTATTTGCAGACTTCGAATTCTCGCATTTGCAGACTTCGCATTTGCAGACTTGATCGTTCACGAAACAAGCATTTGCAGACTTTGGTCGTTCACGAAACAAGCATTTGCAGACTTTGATCGTTCACGAAACAAGCATTTGCAGACTTTGAATTCTCGCATTTGCAGACTTTGAATTCTCGCATTTGCAGACTTTACCGATCAACCAAAACTCGCATTTGCAGACTTTACTGATCAACCAAACCTCGCATTTGCAGACTTTGAATTCTCGCATTTGCAGACTTTACCGATCAACCAAATCTCGCATTTGCAGACTTTACTGATCAACCAAATCTCGCATTTGCAAACTTTACCGATCAACCAAAACACGCATTTGCAGACTTATTTGACTTATTTGGCTTATCAACCAATTGTTGGCGATTTGTGAAATAGCCATTTACAGACTTTTTTCGTCTGTAAATCAACATTTGGTGGCTTTTGTTCAGCGATCAAGTAAAATAGCCATTTACAAATTTTTTTGCTTGTGTTGAGCGATCAAGTGAACTATCCATTTGCAGACTTTTTTTGGTTTGCAAATCAACATTTCGTCTCAATCTGAGCTAGCCATTTACAGACTTTTTTTGTCTGTAAATCAACATTTTCGAAAAAATTGTTCCAAAATCATTTTTGAAAAACAACCAATCTTTGTCAAAAGTTTAAACTTTTTTTTTTGAAACCCCCATTTACAGACTTTTTTGGTCTTTCATATTTCTAACACTTAAACCTTGGTTGTTCGTTGTGTTTAAACGAGTCTTTTGGTTCACGCGTGTCTCTTAGCTGTCACTTTCTTATTCCCTTGCTTCTGTTTGAGACATCGTGAGCTACTGAGCTGTCCAGATTTTTTTTAAAATTGTATTTTTCAAAATTGAGTTAGCGTGTTTTGATAACCGTGCTGGGTGGAATCTTTTTCACGCGCATTCTGTTGATTCATTTTGAGTGTATCAGAGAACTTCATGCGTGTCACTTGTTACACGGCTACTATGTACTCAACTTTTGTTTATAGAATTGTCACAATTAAGTTTGTCCATTTTTTTTAGTTGAAAGAACATTTTTTTTATAAATCAATTCTCTTTTAGGTACTAGTATTATGATGTCGTTTGTCAATTTTTCTTTTAGTCTATGTGGTACATCCGTACATGTGTTACTCCTGGCATTTAGCTTTGGGCTACATTTCTTCCCTATTGGATTAAGAAGTTGTTTGGGCCAAGAATTAATTTGAGTCATTGTTTCTTTTGGTCTAATATTTTTTTTGGGGCTTAAATTTCTTTAGGACTTAATTTTGGATCTTTGAATTGTTGGGCTAAATTTTTTGGTTCTTGTTTCATTGGTCTGTCATCAAGTTTTAATTCAAAATGTCAACCAAAGAGATCAAATTTAAACCAAACATGGGTTTATATAATTTTCATAATAGTCAAGAGTGTTCATGTTTTCGAGAAAATAATCATGCTTGTGTTGTTCAAGTGTATTAAGAGTTTGAGGATGTTTCCAAGAGATTCAAAGTTCTTTGTAAGGAACGTGTGAGTTTTGAGTCTGACGTTGGTAACTTGAAATCAAAGCTTTCTTCGTATCTGACTTTAGAAAATTTTGAGTGAATATAGTTCAATGTGCCAGATAAAGTGACAACTATGTTCATTCAAGAACCCACATGGGATGAAATATGTGATCATAAAAGTGTCCGTTTTACATGTAATTTTAATCCCAGGTTTTTCGAAAAACATGTTCCATGTGCTGTCATTCGTTTTCAAGAAAAACGATTCATATATGAGACGAGTCAAAAACTTATGGAACAACACAAAAGTTTTCAACTTGAAATTGACCAACTCATGTCAGAGAACAAAGAGCTCAAATCTGCTAATGATCTCATTTTGTCAAATATGGAAAGTCTTCAAAAAGAAAATGATCATTTGCAATCAAAGATTTCCAAATTAACAAATGAGTTGGACAATTCTCTCACAGAGCTCAATAAAATTGTTTTGGACAGTCAGTCTAAAGAACTTGTTTTGCAACAAAAGATTTCTGAGCATAACCATGAGTTGCATAATAAGTCCACCATTTTCGTGAGCAAAGAGCAAAGATTTTTGAAAATTATCAAACAGCAACAAGATTACATTTCGTCTTTGGAATCCAAACTTTTTGAGAAAGATACTCTTGTTTCGAAATTAAAATCTAATGTGTCAACAATTTCTTGCTTTGATTTAAATGCTTCGGTTACAAAACAACTTGAAAAGATGGAGAACCAAATTGCATCTTTTAAATCAAAATCGTTTGACATTAAGCTTGAAAAACCAATGAAACAATTGAGTAATTCTACGATTCCAAAGACTGAGGTGTCCAAAAGTTTTCCAAAATCAAATTCATCCAAACCAAAAGTTGATGTTCCAAAGAGGGTTTACACGGGTAAATCTTCTAAACCTTTTGAAAGAAAGGTCTCTTAGTTACTAATTACTCCTTGCAAAATGGTAAGAAGTATGCTAAGAAACCAAATTTTGATGAAACAACTACTTTTGTGTCTTTTCTATCCTTCAAGGATAATTTTGAACATCTTTCTCAAGCTAAATCTCAGTTGACTAAATCTATATGGAAACCGATTTCAAAAGATAAGTCAGTTGAGTCAAAATAATTCAAATATTCATTTTCTGAGCTTTTTGACCTTGCACCAAAACCTGTGAAAACAGTTGTGCAAAAAGTGAATGATTTTGTTTCGAAAAATCATTTTTCAAATCAATCTCAAAAGATTGCTTCTCTTTCTATGAAAAAGAATGATTTTTCACCATTGCTTCCACGAAAACTCTTTTCAACTAAAACACCGGGTTTTAGTTCTCCGTGGAATGCAACCTCTATTCATCAAATCGATGAGACTTACATTTGGTCTTTTAACAACTCAAAAACCATTGGACCCAATCTCAAATGGGTTCGAAAAGTGATTTTCAAGTGATTTAATGAAAAGTGGCTTATGCACATTTCAGTGTATAACCCGTTCTAAAACCGTGTTTATAATTTCATCATCTTCGAAAAATACAAAAAGATTTTTTATGTTTTTTATTTTTGAAAAAAATCCAAAAAGATTTTCCATTTTCATCATTTTGTTTATATACCTTATCTTTTAGTTTCTCACAAAGTATTAGGATGAGATGCAAGGTATCGAACGCCTTTGTGTACGTAGTCTCATTTGTAATATTTGTGATCAACTTTCTAACTTTTTACTCACCCTTTATATGACAAACAATTTGTTCAAATCATGCATATATTTATAGGGAGTTCGTTTATCAAACCAAAATTTCCAAGTGTTTAAACTCATTTTCCATTTTAAAACACTTTGGATGGTTTTTCAAACCATTTTCGATCATCTTTATTGAAGTTCGGTGTTAGATTTGCACATGAGAGTTTAGGCCACTCATAAAAACTCCATGATCTTGTCATCGCCGATGAGATCTAACCCCGGAGTTAAATTTTCAATTTTAGATTGTGAGGGTATATGAGTGAGTTGATGTTTGTGCAAATAGGACATGAGGAAGTAGTTGAAAAGTGAGAGGTTACGGTGACAAAGATGATGTGAGAAAGGGCTAAAAGAAATGAAAGCCCTCCCCAAATTTCTCAAAACGCCGGGTCAACACGTTTCTATCGGATTTCATTTGTTGATTTCTCGATATTGAATAAGACTTCATGGACCTAGTGAAGCAATGCACATCTTTTCCTAACCACTCAAGTATTTCTTAACAAATACTTGTTTTATTCTTACGGAGATTTTCACATTTCTATCGACTCTTCATTTGGAAGACGTTGATATTGAAAAAGGGAGACACTCTGCTCCGATCACTGACTTCATTTGATCATTTATCGAGTCTAGAGCGTACTTGAAATATATTTCATTTCTTAGGACACATCGAGTCTTTATATGTCTTTGTGACATTGCATATCTTTGTGATATTGCCGGAACATTCGTAGTGATATCATATTTTGATATTCCACGATGATCGAATGGAAATCCTACCAATGCTAACATCTTTTCCAACGTTGAACGTAGGTCTCACATTTTCATTTTATGAATTTGTTGAGTTAACGAGAAGTCTATGTGACCTCGGATTTTATTTCCCAAAAGTCTTTGAGGATAGTAAGACATGGTTATCGAACGCCTTTGTGACACTGACCATGTATTACATTCTTTAAAGCAATCTATCGGTTGAAAAGCCATAGACCGAACCATTTAGAGATAAGCTTTGTGCATTTCTCGATGATAATGGGAAGTCCTAAAAATAGTAATCGTATTTTTAGGCCACACCATTAATCCTTTTGATTCTTGGTTGTGTCAACGGATCATTTTTATCCGGTTTTCATTTCTCTTCACACAAACACAAAGAACACAAACACCATATTAAAAATCTTTTTTCCAACAACGCAACCTCAAATTCTAGTTCACCAATAGGTTCATTGGGATTGGGAATTGGGTTGGGTTGATGTGCATACATGTTGTTTCGTTTTATCTACCATTTGTACTATCAATCATTATTGTATGATGAACACGTTTCACATATTCATCACAAGGGGGAGAAATGAGTAAATGATTAATAGATAGAATTCAAGGTTTTAGGTAGAATTTGATTGATTGAGGATAATCGTTTTGTTTGGTTGTTCAAAGGATCGTTAATTTAGGTGAAGGGAGTGAATAATTATCTTGATAAGTTGAAAGATTGTTTCGAGATCGAGAATATTCAACATGATTTTAGTATTTGAAAGAATATGGTCGATTATGGAAAGATTTGTTGGAAAAATGACCATTGTTTGTTGATAAGAAAAGTTTGAGATTGAATGGTTGATACTTCGATAGTTAAGTTTGTTCATTGTTTGAAGAGATTGTTCATTTAAGGGGGAGCAAGATTAAATTCATGAATTGTTAAATATGCTCCGAAATGATTGTTTGTTTGAGGGGGAACAAGAAATTTGAAGATAATTCGTTTAGTTGATAAGTTGCTCCAAGAAAGAAATGTTTGTTTGAGGGGGAGCAAGAATAAGTTGATCAAAGAATCAAATTGTAACACCCATCATTTAAAAATAAGGATTTCCAAAATTTTTCGCCTAACGGCGTCAAAGAAGGCGGAATAAACTTTTAAATGTCCAAACCAATAAATTCTGTTTGGTTTATTCATTAAATGGTGTTACTCGCCATATCATTGAAACAAGTCTAAATGGAAATCCATCGGTTGCCAACATAAAACAACCGCAATCAATACAAGTCATAAACATCATAACATAATTCAAAAGTCTAAAAGGAGCAGCCACTATGGGTAAACTATAGTCATCCTCAAGTAATCTACCCATGCCTCGCTCTTTACTCTTCAACACCCATAAGCTTGCTAAACCTGAGGGGACAACACATTTCAAGAAACAAGTGTTAGCTAACGAATTAGCTAAGTAAGATAACACATGATTTATAAAGCATTTGTCCAATTAAAACTTTATAAAAGTAACATTTCATCATTAAGGCACATATCATCACAATTCATCTCACATAGCATTGAACATCTTTCATATAGGATAGTTCATCCTAAATGTGCCTAATCATCTTTTGCATCATCACATATAACATCTTAACATCTTTATAAGTGTAACATAAGTCACACCCGACTAGATGAATAAACCTTACGGCTGTCCATCAATGTCGTTAAGGAATGGCAAGCCAATCCCAGGAGTAATCCGTATGTACATGACAAGTGGGGCGGGTCAGACCTCCCGTATTACTCTTCACATCTTTGACCATGTTGCAAGGAGCCACCCGAGCAACCACATCTACGCACCCGCCGGGAATGGGCAAGTACGGTTTAAGCTTAACACTTTCACATCTAATTTACGAGCTCGATTTCACATCTCATATAGTTTAGGTGTTTACACTACCTAAACAATTATCACATATACATCTTTACGTTTGGGCCCTTAAACGTTGAAGTGTCATGGCATCCTAGTAAGTCTAGTGAACAAGCCATTCAAACAAGCACAATTCAATACATCTCAAAGCATAGCATATCATTTCATATCACATCATTCCATTTCATATCATAGGGACTGCATATCAGGCCTCAATGGTCATTTACATAGCCCATATCACCTCCCGTATAACCCTGAATACCCATAAGCAATCAAGATATCATTTGGGAAGTTATTATATGCAAACCATGTTTTTGTTGAACCCTCAGCGTGTCAAAGTAGTGTATCTTACCTCGTAGAAGCGTACAACAAATGATAACGTAAGTTACCAAGCTTTGCAAGTATTCCCGACTACCTATAAGCATTGAACGACCATAATGAGATAAACAAGAACCTACTTACTTATGTTCATGAATCAAGCCTAAATATCTATAAACATGACCCATGACAAGGCTTGATGTATCGGACATTCGATTAATACTTTAGAGCTTACATAACTCGACGGAACTCGGCATTCACTCACTAAATTAACCTTTCTGAAAACTTGACATCATAATCATCTTTTAAAAGCATTACCATTAGAAAGTAGACTCTCTCACGATTCCGTGGATAGCTTATTTGTCAAAAACGGAGTTACGGTTCAAAAGTTATGGCCTTTTGAAAATTCTGTCGCTATTGCGTCGCAATGGGATAATTGCGTCGCAACTTAAGTCACTGCATAGCCCCGATTCTGCACAAACCTCATTGTTTAACCTCCAAAACTTAACCAAACACATCCCAAACGACCCCAAACCTTATGAACGACTTTTGTACCTCAAAATTCATCATTTTAAGACCATAATGATGCAATGAAATCATTGATTAATCCCTACTTGATTTGCATCACAATAAAAAACGTTTTAAGTTACCGAATCGATAAAAACACACGATTATGACTCCAATCAACCCTCTAAAGACCTATATCAGTTATGGATCTGATTATCTGATTGAAATGATATAAAATCCATGTTGTTATACCTTTACTACCTGGAGATTACAAAAAGGATGTGAAAACTTGATCAAAACGCTCCCGAATCAACCAAACGATGATGAAATCGAACAATAGAATGCTATGGAACCAAGGGAACGGATAGGGCTTCAAAGGAAATGTATATTCTCTGTATTGTGAGTCTAATGACAGGTTATTAGACCCTTAACCCGTTTTTTAGTTCAACCCCATGTCAAAACTAGTCCCTAAGCTTCCAAACGACTCATATTTAGCTCAAAACACCTATAGGGAATACTTACAACACATTAAACACTTCAAGCACCTCTAAAGGCATATAAATATACCTTAAACACATTTGTACATCAATCATTAAGGCATTAAAGCCTCACACATATAGCACATTAAACACAACTAAGCATTAAATCTCCTAGAAACTTAACGGACACGTTGTGTTGACTTAACGACTCAAGTCAATCGTTAATTAAAAAGTTTGGCATGTTACAAAATGCTCCAAGATGATTGTTTATCCGAAGACAAGTTAGAATTGAAAGTTTTAAAGTCAAATCAATTTTCCACATTCCAAAACCAAGCTTCCGCATCTTATAAGAATTCAAAGAATTCAATGTCAAAACTAAGCTTTCGCACGCTACTCAAAGATTTAATTCACTTCTCCAAGCAACTTCAAGTTGAAATCAACATTCAAAAGTTCAAGTTGTCAAAGCTCAAGAGCTACAAAGATTTCAAAGATGCTTCCAAAGTATTCAAAGTTGCAAGAGAAGATCAAGTTTTAGCGAGTCATCGTCAAGAACATATGTTTGTTGAGAAGATTCAAAGTCAAGGTTGATACAAGACGTTGAAGACAATGAGAAAGCTTCAAAGTCCAATCAATATTGAAGATTTTCAACAAATGGGCTCATCATGTTTATTTAAAGACCGAAGACGATGCAACATTTTCAATTCAACACCAAGGGGGAGATTGTTAGAATTATAAAATGATGTTAAATTGTAAATTTGTTATTGTGGAAGGGGTTTTAGTATAAATAGGCTTAAATGTATATAAACCCCTTACCACTCCATTTTGTAAAAAAAGCCTTTCACATTAATCCCATAACAACTTCTCTCTAACTTACTTTCTCTCTCTAACTTCATCTTCAACCTCCCATCACCCTCACACACTCAAATACACACTAAACCCTAATTCCTCCATTAAACCTTCAATTAAGCTCATTTCTATTCGTTTCATTCATTCTATGAGTTGTAGAAGGCCTTTCAAGATTAACAGTCGCCTTTTGAGGTCTTCTTGGAATCACTGGCTCTGCATGTGACTTTGTAGATATCCTAGACCTCTGTTCAGGAACTCTGCTTGACACTTCTGGTGCCTTGATCATCTCATCTACTCCACTAGCAGCAGTTTTCTCTTTAACTTTCAACTTTATAATAGTTTTCTTCTTTGGAGCAAGTACCTCTTCAACTTCTGGCACCTCAGATTCCCTAGAAGTCTCTGTTCTCTTTCATTTCAAACCTTGATCGAAAAGAACCTTCTCAGAAGCAATCTCAGAAACACTAGCAACATGATCAACATCATCTTCATCTACTTCTGCTTCTTTTTCAAGAACCACATCTCTCTCAGTAATCACCTCTTCTGTGCTTTGAACCTGTGGTTGCTCAATGTCACGCATTGGTTCATCTGGCATCACCATCTGTAGAGGAACTGGGTTAGCAACTTGCTGATGCGAAACAATCTTAGTCCTGAATCTGGCAAACTCTTCAGCTGTAGGTGGATCGAAATTAATATCCACTAAAGCTCCAAACAAAGGTCTATATCTTGAGCTCCGGGATCACCATCAAAGCGACTCTTAAGCTCATCATATGCCCTTCTCACCATAGATGTCACTTTCAGGACCTTTTTCGTAGCAGGCAGATTAGGAATGTGATGTTTAATAATCCTCATAACGAACCTAGGATAGATCATAAACCTATGCCCTTCTGTGGCAGTTGTTTGCTTCCTTATTTCGTTAAAGAAATACTTAGAAAAGTTATATGGCTTATTGTATACTAGACCAACCATGTGAGCTTGAGATTGTTGATTAAGCGTATCCCATTCGGTTCTTCTACTACACAAACTAACCAACAAAACATGTGCTAAGTATCTCCACCTTCCAAAAAATCTCCGCTTCTTTAATGTTCCAACATGCAAATCATCAGCATATCCATTCTTGTAAATCCTCCAATTATAATCTCTCTACTGAAAGTAGTAGGTCCATTATCTCCTCCTTCTTGATCTACTGTACCTAACTTCAAGATATCAATAAGATCACGAGCTGAGAACTTGATAATCTTGCCAGCAACAACAGTTTCACCTCCTAAGTAGCAGTTTTCTTATGTTTAGCATTCTTCCAAAACTCTACTAGGTATGACTCATAAAGAACAGGTGAATAAGTAAGAATGTGATGAAGTCTTGATCGCTTCAATAATGCGAAAATCTGATGGTAATAAGCAGTTCCATCTTCATTTTCGTCCAAGTTGATAACAAAATTGTGACCTGATACAAATTCTCTTGCCATTTCTATAATCAATAACAAACAATTAATTACTCAATATGACATAAAAATTCATATACAATAATTAACCAATAATTAACTCATTTTCAAACTTTTATAAAAATTTTGAAAATCTGTTAACTCTTTTACGAGGTCGTAACAATGTACGAGGTCGTATTCACTAGGCCAATCGACCAATTACGAGGTCGTAATTACTAGGCCCAATCACAAAATACGAGGTCGTATTTTCCAATTTGGCATCGTATTTGGTCCGGGTCGTAAATCCACATCGTATTTCGAAAGTCAAACTAGTCAAAATAAATTGACAAATACGAGGTCGCAAATCTGGGCTAGCAAAACCCCAAATGCGAGTCCGTCGCACTGTTCATCTTCCCCAACGCGATTTCGAGATTTAACCCACCAAAATTTGTAAAATTTGTTTCTATATGCTCGTATTCAAACAACAAACATACCCCAACCCTTATTTTTACCCAAAACACATCAAAATCGAAGAAACTTAGAAAACCTAATTCGAAAATTTCGAGTCCTATTTTCTTGATTTTCTTGTTGCATGGTTAACTATATTACGATCAGATAGTATACCTAGATTCACTTTTTCACGATGAACACGAAGATATAATCGAAAAACTCTGAAACAAAGTGTACACTAAAGACCTAAATCGGGGTAGCAAAGTAGTTATTCAGGGTTGTAATGGCTCTATTTTGATTTTTAATTTGTGAGGTCAAAAATTGGGTTTTTGGGTTTTTATACTGACTTGACCCGAATGGGCTTCGGGTCAAACCGGCCCAATTACGAGGTCGTAATTGCACTAGGCCCAATCGACCAATTACGAGGTCGTATTCCGCCTTCTTCCAATTACGAGGTCGTAATTCCTCCTTCACACTTTAAAATCAAAATTTCGTCAAAGTTTCTGAATAATTGATCAACGATTATTACGAACTTCCTGGAAATATGAAAAATTAAATGAATAAAACTGTAGTCATTAAATTTTCATCTTTTCCTCGATCTTCATCTTAAACCTGAAAAGTTAATATACTTACAACATATCTTTAACCTTTCCATGATCAATCATTCCAAAACGATCTCGAACCGAACATGACCCATTTGTAAACACTTAACAAATATAATAAAACAGATTTATCATTCTTATGCACTCCCCCTCAATTTATGACTGGGATACATAACTATGACCTAATCATTCAAAAATCTTATGACAATAAAAACTCATTATGTCATATTAATTTTGAACAAATCACAATATTGATTACAACTTCATATTCTTATAAAAATATTTCATAACTATATAACCTACCTAATCAACATTTATCACAAACCTGTAGTCATTAAATTTTCATCTTTTCCTTGATCTTCTTCTTAAACCTGAAAAGTTAATATACTTAAAAAATATCTTTAACCTTTCCATGATCAATCATTCAAAAATCTTATGACAATAAAAACTCATTATGTCATATTAATTTTGAACAAATCACAATATTGATTACAACTTCATATTCTTATAAAAATATTTCATAACTATATAACCTACCTAATCAACATTTATCACAAACCTTTCACATTCAAATTAACATTTCTATGTCTAAGGTCTTCAACTAACAAAACCTAACTATTATCATCTATTATTCTGTATAAAAAATACCATAATAACCTGATGATCTTAGCATCCTCTTAAGTACTTCAGACTTTTGTTCAAAAACCCTCATTGACTTCTCTGCAAATACTCTGAAATCAATATCTCATATTCTGACTGTTTCTTCTGATAACTTCTTGATTCTGCAACATAGAATGTCTCTTCTAATTGCTGCACTATCAAAATCTTCAGATCAAACATATAAAACACATAAAACATGTTATTCTTCACTATAATGAGTCATTATGACATCATTTTAATCTAGAACTACATAAAAATTAAAAACCTTCTTATGTGAGTCTCAAGGTTCTATGGATAACCTAAACTTAAGGTCTTCTATCTCCCAAATATGGGTCTGCCTCAGCATGCGAATCTATATCAATTTCATTTTCATTATCACAAGGCTTTATCCCTGTAAAGCGTGCAAAAAGAAAACCTAACCATTTATACTTTCGCATGACCAGATCTCGCGACAGAAGCAAAATCGCCTCCACCCTTCTGGATACCATACGTAAATACTCATATGATCGCCTCATCAAACTAGTATACATCTTGGTTATTCTCAGGATGACCTATACTATCTCTGTGTATTTGTCTTCCTTGTAATTTCCCCCCGGACAACCTACAAAACAATCATCTGTTCATCGTCCTGTCAATCTGCACATCTTAACAAACACATCAAATCTTCTCAAAGTAATAACATACAATCTGAAGAAATTAATAAATTTGCAAGATAAAATGAATATACTTAACAGTCTATTATAAACCTAATTTACTTTAGGGTCAAATAATTCACTGTAAGCACTTTCAAATGTAAGCAAAGTTATTTGGAAACTCTGTTCCAAATCTTTTTGATTCAAACAATCTTTTAAAGACCAAATTCAAACTATGAACACTTCTATGTTCATTCTAATGAAAATCTTCTGTCTAAAGATCATCAAAACAGGCATAACTTAATACCTATTTACTGAAATCAACAACTCTGTGTTCTTTTCCTTAAACTCATATTCTGTTAATCATGACACACTTTCTTTTAGCTTTTAATCATAACACTATCGCTTAACTACCCTACTCGTTTATTCAGTGTTCTTTATAAAACGTAGTTGAGTCCTCTTGGAAACTAGATTCTATTCTGACTATGTCTCTCGTGCAATAAGAACTTTATTTAAACAATAAAACAAAAACTAACTATTATACGTAAAACATAACACACACACACACACACACTGAACATAAACGAATAACATAGTTACAAGAGATAAAGTTACTGCAGATTAGATCAGCTTAGCATGTTACATAAGCCCACATGTGAGAAATAATTCTCTTATTATTAGTTATGAACAGTGATCCATCAACGATTACCAATATGTTTGTCCTCTTAAACACTCGGTACTTCCAGTTTCCTTTTAGTTGTAACACTTTCAGTATACCCAGGCCAAGGACAGTCACCATGTAACCCAAGTAGCCTAATATGCCACTTAATCAAGTTTGCAAACTTAAGTGACCCACATTTAGATATGATAGGTCCCAAAGGAGATAACATGATGGTTTAAAAATACTTTTAATGCGGAATGTAAATTATCTTAAAGTATTTTTCCATATTCAGCTTGAGATAATGAAACAGTAAAGTAAATGACAGAATATAAAGACAGTAAAGTAAAGTGCAGTCCAAGAACAAAGTGTAAGCTGATTTTCAACTAATTCATTTATTAAAGAATAAAAAGAAGTACAAGTAGTTGTGGAACAGATTAGCCTACAAATCTAACTACTTGGTTGAATAGAAAGTTACAACTCCGTATATTAACTCTACTAGACTAAGCTGAGTACAACACGGATCCAAGCTGATAAGCTTTAATCGTTGTGAGAGTTAATGTAATGGATGCACACATTCTTAAGACACAAAGGCTGGTTTATATAGGCATCAACCATGCCTTGGATGCCATCCATTTTCTTCCACGCATCTTGATCTGACGGTCTCTGCTTGATCAGTACCTGGTAATAGTGACATTGTCCTTTTTGTTCCCTACTTACTCACCAAGAATGATCGTGCATCAACAATACAATGGACACCTCATAGAATGTTTACAATCAATAACTGGCATTTCTAGAATGTCCTTTCTGATGCTTATCCATTTGGTTGATGATATATACAAAGCTATAACAACTCTGGAGCACTTGCAATACTCCAGGCTGACAATGTACCTTCCAAGCTGACTGCAAGATCCAAGCTAATTTCCACCCATCAGCTTGGCCTTCTATCCTTGTTCTTCATCTTTGATTTAGACCAAGTCCTTGTTCTTCTTCTGATGCAGCTTGAGAGATACCATCTTCTAGTGAAGATGTACAGGCTGACTCAGCTTGGAACATTTCAAGCTGACTCAGCTCCAGAACCAAAGACTTAAGTATTTCTTGAGTTGTTTGTCATCTTCAAATCTTGTAATATATGAGTGACTTGACTCCAACAATCTCCCCTTATTTGATGATGACAAAACCTTTGCAACTTCTTCTGATCAGACTGGAAATACTTAAACAGATTAAGAGGGTTATCAAGTTGATAATATTATACATTTGACCCTTTCAATCTTTTATTTGGGTTCTTTTGATCTTTTTCATCTAATACAATATATACTTACAAGACTGAATGAAAAAGATATCATAAACTCTATTTACTTAATTAAATTTGTACAATAATGCATAAGATAGAGTATTTACAGAATTTGCATAAAGAACAGAGTTAGAGTATTTTACAAAAAGCTGTCATAGTACTCTTCCTTTATGTCAGCTGGAGCAGGCTTGTTCAAATCATACCCCCTTCTTGATGCTTCTATCATTAAGGCTTCATGAAATCTGCTTTTGTTGTCACCAACTTGATTGCAGACCAGCTTGAGAGCATATAAGTGTACATTTGGCACAATGTTCAGCTCAGAAGCTCTTTGTAGCCCAATTTCTTCCTTGTGAGTTCTAATGATCAGACCAAGTTCAGGGGCTTTAATGATCTGGCCTTCCAGTGGATTGGTAATTTCAGGAGGCAGACTGAAATTAAGCTTATCCATCTTTTCACCATATCCAGACTTCTTGATGCTTCTATCATTAAGGCTTCATGAAATCTGCTTTTGTTGTCACCAACTTGATTGCAGACCAGCTTGAGAGCATATAAGTGTACATTTGGCACAATGTTCAGCTCAGAAGCTCTTTGTAGCCCAATTTCTTCCTTGTGAGTTCTAATGATCAGACCAAGTTCAGGGGCTTTAATGATCTGGCCTTCCAGTGGATTGGTAATTTCAGGAGGCAGACTGAAATTAAGCTTATCCATCTTTTCACCATATCCAGACTTCTTGATCTTGACATGTAAGTCTCTTCTTTTCAGAAATTCTTCAATGGTTACCTTCTTCTTCTTTCTCTTCTTGAGACCAGGCACAATCTCATCTTTATCAGCTTCTGAATCATTGTCTTCAGGGGCAAGTGGTTATGGCAGTCCAAAAGAATCAATGTTGTAGCTTTTCATTTTATCAAATCTTCTGGACAGATCACCAACCAATAATCCATAATTGCTTGGCTTATTCAGAATTAGAAGATTGTACAACTCCACACATTCTACATACCCTAGAGTAAATAACTCAGAGATCTCCAACATTTCACTTGTAGATGAATCACCTTCTTCTTCTTCTTGTGTTGAAGCTGGCTCAGTCTGAATTTGAATTTCAGTTTGATGTTCAGACTGATCAACTCCAATGTTCATTATTGCCACAACAACTTCAACATCTTCTTCATTCACCTCAATATCTTCTTCCATAGTGGTAGCAGCATTTTCTTCAACTACTTTCTCCCCTTCTTCTTTCTTCTCCCCCTTTTTGTCATCATCAATGGGGGCAGAGGAGGTGGAGCTGATTGACTTAATGAGCTGAGTGAGATCATTCTTCAAGTAATTATCAAGCTCGGTCAACTTAGTAGTGTTAGATGAGCTGGAAGCCTTTAGTTCATCAACTGTTGAGCTGATTGCTGCAACTTTGTTCCTCAGCTCAGCTTCAGACTTCTCCACTTTGGAAGGCACATTCACAACTTCTTCGAGTTGGGTTTGATGCTTTTGTCCTTGAACCTTCTTTGCCTCTTTTCTTCTTCATTGAGCTGATCCTAGATTATTGTATATCTTTCTCTTTCTTTTTCTTCCAGGATCAGTTTCCTTGCCATTCTGGCATCTTTTGCTATTTGTCTCCTCTTCTTTTCAGCTTCATTCTTTCTTACATATTCTTCTTCAATCTCAAGCTGACTTCTTTGTCTTGAAGTTCCTCCAGTCTGAGTGCCTTTAGTCTGAGTGTCTTGGTCAGCTTGATCTTTTATTGGCTGAATGAAGGCTGAGTCTGATCCAGATCCTCTCCTCTATGTAAAATAAGTCCCAATTGGCACTCTATCACTATCATTTGAGGAGGATTCATCTTCAAACTCTATGAGATCTGCATCAGCCTGAAGAGCTAAGACAACCTTCACATCTGCTCCTTCTTCCTCTTCATCATCAGAATCCACCACAACTACTTCTTCTTCTTCTTGTGTTGAAGCTGGCTCAGTCTGAATTTGAATTTCAGTTTGATGTTCAGACTGATCAACTCCAATGTTCATTATTGCCACAACAACTTCAACATCTTCTTCATTCACCTCAATATCTTCTTCCATAGTGGTAGCAGCATTTTCTTCAACTACTTTCTCCCCTTCTTCTTTCTTCTCCCCCTTTTTGTCATCATCAATGGGGGCAGAGGAGGTGGAGCTGATTGACTTAATGAGCTGAGTGAGATCATTCTTCAAGTAATTATCAAGCTCAGTCAACTTAGTAGTGTTAGATGAGCTGGAAGCCTTCAGTTCATCAACTGTTGAGCTGATTGCTGCAACTTTGTTCCTCAGCTCAGCTTCAGACTTCTCCACTTTGGAAGGCACATTCACAACTTCTTCGAGTTGGGTTTTGGATGCCTTTGATGTCCTTGAGAACCTTCTTGTTTTTCTTCTTCAGTCTGAGCCTGTTGGTTTTGAATTTGATTCTCATGGACTTCCTCAGCTTTTTTTGGGAAGTGGCAAGTGCTGCAAGATAATTACTATTTTCTTCATTCAACTCTGCCATTCCTTGACTCCAACCCTTGATTGTGCCACTCAGTTAGGCACCCATTTTCATCATTTCTGCCATATCATACATTATTTCTTCTTGTTGGGTAGCCAAAATCCTTGAACTGATGAGGAGACTTTAGCAGCTTTTGCAGCATGCTCCCCCTCAACTGATGCTTTCTTTCTCTTCAGAGATCTTTTCTTTTTGGCGATTTGGGAGTTTCGCTCAGTTTACAAAATTGGAGATTTTTGTGAGGGATCGGCTAGGAAGGGATTTTGTGGGTCCACTTCCCTACCCTCGAAAAATGAAGAACAATGAGATGGAGGAGTTTTAGGGATATTAGAAATTATACCTTGAACACTACCCTGAATGGCTAAGTCTGATTCAACTTTAGGCTGGTCAGCTTGCGTCGAAGGGTAGTCAGCCTCAGCTCCCTCTTGAGAATCAGATTGATCCTCAAGGTTCTCCATTTCCCTGTTCACACAAAAATCTAAATAATCCTGCATTGCAGGGGTTAGTTTCTGGTGGATCTCAATGGGTCCAAAAATATTTGAGGCCAGGGGAGAAATCTTTATAAAGTCCCCTGTTGCCCTTTGGTAATCACCTTTCAAAAACTTTTCAATAATGTAACCCAAGATTCTGCCATAGTAAACATGTTCAGATTTTGCAGAAACCTTGGTTACAAGATCATCAAAAATCAATTTACCAAAATCAATCAACCGATTGTGAACCATGCAATAAAACATTTGCATTTCAAGTTTATTTGGTGTATCAAAACCACCAACTTTAGTTTGCAATGATCTCACAATGGTTGAGATCAAATATTTTTAAATACCAGAAAAATGAGATATTTTAACCGAACCACCAACCTTCCCTGAATAAATAATATCATTTAAAACAGATTTAGCCACATCCAGGGGTGGGGCTGACTCATAGACAAGGTCGGACTTTTACTCTAATACAAAAATCCTTTTAAACTATCAAGAGTAAGTACAAGTCGACGAGATGCATTGTCCAAAGTACTAACAATGCATTGCTTGCCCTTGGTGGTGGTTGTTACCCTGCTTGTGAGCCAAAAATCACAAAGCTGATTAAAATTGATAAAACCAGGAGAAAGATGCAGAATCTTACCCATAGGATGATAAAAGATGTACCTTGCCATGTCAGAATAATCAGACTTGTTTGAAGGTGGATGGAGATTGTCATATTGTGGAGGCCGTACCTTGATCTGAGTAGAAACCCATTTGGCACCCTATATTTCTGGAACCTTATCTCCCTTCAAATAAGTACCAATCTTTTCGACTTGTTTTGGTTCAGGATAATTAACTTGTGAAGGAGAAGCCGTTTGATGATTAAGCTGATTGAGATTTAACTAAAGAATAATAAAATACGAGAGAACTGAAAACAGAGTATGAGTGATTTTGAGAGAAAACTAGATGAGAGTGAGATTAGAGAGATGAGAATGCAATGGAATAGTGATTTGATCAAACGGGTAGGCTTTTATATGGCCTTCTGTTAGAACTAAAAATGGTGTTAAAATGTAAATGTTTTAGAGGTGGAAGGGGAATTAGTGAAACTTAGATTTATGATATAAATAGCCCCCTTCCACACATTATTTGTAAGCCTTTCCCCACATTTATCCTAATCATTCCATTTCACTCTAATTATTCTCTCTCCATCTCCATCTTCAACCTCCATACACACACTTCACCTTTTCACACACTAACTCCATTTTTGCACAAATCAAGCTCAAATTTCTTCTTTTCAATTGGTATCAGAGCAAAATCAGTTAATCTGAACGATCCATAGCTTGATTTCATGCAGATTGATGCAAATTTTGTTCAAATTTTCAATTTCGTGTTCTTCGTCAAAACCGTCTCTGTTCTTAACCATTTCACCATCAATTTTCACTCAATTCTTCTGTTTTTGTTCACAAATACATTCTAAATCATCTCCATAATCATTCTGTAAAGTTTCAGAATCCAATTCATTGTTTTGATCATAATTCGAAATTTTTGGAAAGTTGATGAGATTTTGATTTTCAAGTTTGAGTTGATTTGAGATATGAATTTGTTGCCAGGGTTGTGCGCGATTGAATTCTGAGAATTTCTGTGTTTGAATCGTGTTCTAACTCTCAAAATTGAGTGAGATATGAGCAAAATAGTGATTTTCTCGACTATTTTGTCTTTTCTGATGTTCTTGAAGAATTCACCCTAAGACGATCTTCTTAGGACGATCTCCTTAGGACGATCTCCTTAAGACGATCTTGATAAGACCTTCTTACAAACTGACTCTAAGACGATCTTGACAAGATCTTCTTACAAGCTGACTCTAAGACGATCTCCACAAGATCTTCCTAGCATCTTTGTTCTGTTTGAACCGTGTGTGGTGGTTTGATCATTTGAAGTTGTTGTGATTGGGAATCACACACTTCCTTGGGTAACTAATCTCTTTGAGATTGGTTTTGCTCAACAATTCTGAAATCATAACGAAACTCTGCCCAAATTTTCAATTTCGTGTTCTTCGTCAAAACCGTCTCTGTTCTTAACCATTTCACCATCAATTTTCACTCAATTCTTCTGTTTTTGTTCACAAATACATTCTAAATCATCTCCATAATCATTCTGTAAAGTTTCAGAATCCAATTCATTGTTTTGATCATAATTCGAAATTTTTGGAAAGTTGATGAGATTTTGATTTTCAAGTTTGAGTTGATTTGAGATATGAATTTGTTGCCAGGGTTGTGCGCGATTGAATTCTGAGAATTTCTGTGTTTGAATCGTGTTCTAACTCTCAAAATTGAGTGAGATATGAGCAAAATAGTGATTTTCTCGACTATTTTGTCTTTTCTGATGTTCTTGAAGAATTCACCCTAAGACGATCTCCACAAGATCTTCCTAGCATCTTTGTTCTGTGTGAACCGTGTGTGGTGGTTTGATCATTTGAAGTTGTTGTGATTGGGAATCACACACTTCCTTGGGTAACTAATCTCTTTGAGATTGGTTTTGCTCAACAATTCTGAAATCATAACGAAACTCTGCCCAAATTTTTCAAATTTTCCATACTTAGAAATTTTTCCACACAAGATTCCAGGACGATCTCCTCAAGACGATCTCTTAGGACGATCTCCTTAAGACGATCTTGACAAGATCTTCCTACCAACTGACTCTAAGACGATCTTGACAAGACCTTCTTACAAACTGACTCTAAGACGATCTTCAGACGATCTCCTTAAGACGATCTTCTTAGGACGATCTCCTTAAGACGATCTTCTTAACGATCTCCTTAAGACGATCTTCTTAACATCTCAACTTTTTCATAACATTTCCTAGGACGATCTCATCAAGATCGTCCCTGTTCCAAAAATCTTAAATTTCAATTTTTCATTTTTAATTCTTCATTTCAGTTTCAAACACAATACTTTTTCATTTCATACCTTCCTTTGAACAACAAAATGTCAAACATCTCAAATACTCTTTCACTCATGAACGATGAGGATCAAAAGTCTTATGAATCTATAATTGCCGATACAAAAGCTTTTTGTAAAAGGTATTCTCATCAAAATTCAAATCCTCCAAAGGTTCATGTCAAAAAGACAAAGACTCAAAATGTGAAGATCAATCTTGAAATTCAACAACTCAAGTATGAAAATGAACAACTCCAATCTGAAAATGAGGAGCTCAAAACTGAAAATGTTCGTTTGAAGATCAAAGTTTCTAACTTAACAGATGAGTTGTCAAAATGTCTCATTGAACTTGTGAACAACGATTTCACTCTACAAAAGAAGACCAATGAGATGCAATCTCAAATCTCTAAATTGACAAATGAGTTGCAAAGTTCACTTCAAAGGCTTGATGAACACATTTTGGAAAGTCAAATGAAAGAAGTTGTCTTGCTACAAACAATTTTAAATCTTCAACATGAGTTGCAAGATAAGACAACTGTTTTATTAAGCACGAAGAGAAAAGTCTTCAAAGACTTCAACAAAGTTGAGAAGGATGATACTGATAGTGATGATGGATCAGTTTATCATGATGCAAGTCCAATACTTCCAACTGAACTTGATGCTCCAAAGAAAGTTTGCACTGAGTCCATCCCAAAGAGCTCAAAGATCAAAGTTTCATCTCCTGCTGAACATAAAGCTTCTCAATTTACTAACTATGCCTTATTCAAGGATAGAAAGTATTCTTCGAAGCCTACTATTGATGGAACATAGACTCTCATTCCATTCTTATCATTTGAAGACAATACCAAATTCATCTCCGAAGCAAAAGCTCAGTTGACAAAGACTATGTCAAAGTCAGTTTATAAGCCCAAGTCAACCGAGTCAAGGACATTCAAATATTCATTTTGGAAGTTATTTGATCTTGCACCAAAACCATTTGCAGTGCAAAAAGTGAATGTCTTTGCATCTCCACTGCGTCCACAAAAACTCAACTTTTCAACAACCTCGAGTTTTCACCCACCATGGACTGCAGATTCTATTCGTCGAATCGATGACACGTACATATGGAATGTCAAGACAAAAACCGTTGGGCCTGCACTTAAATGGGTCCCAAAGGTTGTTCATAAGTGATTCGATGAATATGGCTTATACACATGTCAGTGTATAATCCGGGCTAAAGATGTTGTTTATTGGACTACTACTTCATAATGGTTGATTCCCCAGTTTCGACTTCAAAGAGACATGATGAACATGTAGCCTCACATTCATCATGAGGGGAAGAAATAGGATAATGAAGTCGAACAAGTGTGTGTGCTTTCTTGAATTTTGATGGGGAGAAAGAAGAATTCATCAGTTGAGGGGAAGAAAGATAAATTGTTGACTAAAGTGATCCCCAAAAATTATTCTTTGAAGATAGTTATCACCAACGTGGTGGGTACGCCGCGGGTACACCCTATACATAAGCGTTGGTGGTACATCAAGATGGATATTTGATCAAGGGAAGCTTGTTCATTCAAAAGGCTTCAAGAGAAAGATTCATTAATTAAGGGGAAGTCTGACAAAGTTAAGTTTGTCAAGAAAATGCTTACATATCCAAATTCAACTTCCGCAAATGCATATACTCTACAGAGCCAAGATCAAGCTTCCTCAACGCATATGCTCTGAGTATTCAAGTTTTTCAAGATTGCATGACATGTTAAAGACTCAAATGATTTATCTTTAATGTAAGTGATAAGGATTCAAGGCTCAAGGTCAAGATTGATGGAAGGTTTTGAAGACAAAGAGAAAGCTTCAAATATTTTCATCAACACATTCGTATTTAAAGATGACGTCATGCATGTATTACATTTCAACACCAAGGGGAAGAATGTTAGAACTAAAAATGGTGTTAAAATGTAAATGTTTTAGAGGTGGAAGGGGCATTAGTGAAACTTAGATTTATGATATAAATAGCCCCCTTCCACACATTATTTGTAAGCCTTTCCCCACATTTATCCTAATCATTCCATTTCACTCTAATTATTCTCTCTCCATCTCCATCTTCAACCTCCATACACACACTTCACCTTTTCACACACTAACTCCATTTTTGCACAAATCAAGCTCAAATTTCTTCTTTTCACCTTCCCACCAAAAAGTGTGCCGTTTTGTGATTGGAGAGAGAAAGTACACTTACCCCAACGGTTACTTTTTACCATGGAGAGAGTAACGGTTGTGGTTTGTACAGAGGAAAGAGAGACAAACTGAGAAAAACAATATTTTATTTTCAACAACAAGGAATGAAAAATATAAAATAACTTATTAAGTAAAATCCAAGCTGACTACAAGCAGAGCTGACTCAGCTTGGTTATCATTAGGTTAAAACTAAGGTCAATCAGCTTGAGTCTTTTTAATAGATTATTCCATATTTAACATTACTAGCTTGCTCAACAAGGTATTAAACCTTGCTTCATCAAGAGGCTTGGTAAACAAGTCTGCAAGTTGATTGTCTGTTGAAATAAAATGGAGTTCAATATCTTCCTTCATGACATGGTCTCTAATAAAATGATATCAGACATCAATATGCTTAGTCCTTGAATGATTAACAGGATTGTTGGTAATTGCAATGGCACTTGTATTGTCATAGAAAATAGGAGTTTTGGACACAATGTTATCATAGTCAGCAAGCTGATGCTGCATCCATAGGATTTGAGAACAACAGCTTCCAGCAGCAACATATTCAGCTTCAGCAGTAGAAGTTGAGACTGAGTGTTGCTTCTTGCTAGCCCAACTGACTAATCTATTCCCAAGCAATTGACAACTTCCTGTTGTGCTTTTCCTGTCAATCTTACAACCTGCAAAGTCTAAATCTGAATACCCAATTAGATCAAACCCTGAGTCTTTGGGATACCAAAGACCCAGATTGGGTGTACCTTTAAGGTACCTAAAAATTTGTTTCACAGCTTGAAGATGAGATTCTTTTGGACAAGCTTGATATCTATCACAAAGACATGTGGCAAACATAATATCTGGTCTACTACCAGTTAAGTACAATAAAGAACCTATCATGCCCCTATAAGCTGTAATATCAACTGGTTTCCCACTGATATCTTCACTCAGCTTGGTGGCAGCACCCATAGGTGTTTTCATTGGAGAGCAATTGTCAAAACCAAATTTCTTGAGTAAATCTTTAACATATTTTCCTTGATTAATAAAGATCCAGAATTGGATTGTTTAATTTGAAGACCAAGAAAATAGGTTAACTCACCCATCATACTCATTTCATAATTTGTAGACATCAACTCGGAAAACTTTTTACACAATTTATCATTAGTAGAACCAAAAATAATGTCATCCACATCTTTTCCTAACTTTCCCACAAACAAAGTTTTATCAACATTACCTCTTTCAAACTTATTCTTAAGTTAGAATTTAGACAATGTATCATACCATGCTCTTGGAGCTTGCTTCAATCCATAGAGAGCTTTGTCCAACTTAGAGACATGGTGTGGATACTTAGAAATTTCAAATCCAGGAGGCTGATGTACAAAAACTTCTTCATCAAGTGTAAGTGCATGATTCTATTGACAACAGCAACAGCGATTTGATCA
>CM067175.1:36966944-36986557 GCA_034093135.1 Erigeron breviscapus | reverse complement strand
TTTTTTTGTAAGCAACAAACTCAAACGTTCCTCCCAACGGATACCATAGACCAAGTCCTTGGTTTCCCTTTAAATATCTGAGGATCCGTTTTGCAGCCGTTAAATGTGACTCTTTCGGATTTGCTTGAAATCTAGCACACAGACAAACAGCAAACATGATATCTGGACGCGAAGCAGTTAAATACATTAATGAACCGATGATCGCCCGATAATAAGTAGCATCCACAAGTGTATCTTTAGAATTAGGAACTCCTAAACCATGATTCAACTGAATAGGAGTACCATAAGTCTTGGATTCTAACATTTGAAACCTTTCTAAGATGTCATCGACATACTTAGTCTGGTGAATGAAAAAACCATCTTTTCGTTGATCAACTTGCAGTCCAAGGAAAAATTTTAATTCCCCCATAGCACTCATTTCAAATTCCTTCTTCATACTCATTTCAAAATCCTTGCACATCTTAATGTCAGATGAACCAAAAATGATATCATCCACATAAACTTGCACAATTATATAGTCTTGCTTCTGCCATTTGATAAACAACGTGCTGTCTATCGATCCTCTTGTAAATCCATTTGTCAACAAATGTGTTGACAATTTCTCATACCACACTCTTGGTGCTTGATGTAATCCATAAAGAGCCTTATCCAGTCGATATGCCCTTCGTGGATAATTTGGATCTTCAAACCCCGGTGGTTGACGAACGTACACTTCTTCCTTAACTTCTCCATACAAGAAGGCACTCTTCACATCCAACTGATACACCTTTATTCCTTTGAAACTAGCATAAGCTAAAAATAGTCTTATAGCTTCAATCCGAGCAACTGGTGCAAAAGTTTTATTATAGTCATAACCTTCTCGCTGTGCAAAACCCTGAACAACTAGACGTGCCTTATTTCTTGTAACAATCCCTTTGTCATCTCGTTTGCATTTAAATACCCAACGAGTTCCAATCGGTTCCTTACCTTTAGGCACAGCAACTAATTCCCATACTCCAAGTTTTTCAAATTGAGCCAATTCTTCTTGCATAGCCTCAACCCAAAACGGATCTTGAAGTGCTATCTTAACATTCTTGGGTTCTTCTTGTGAAATAAAACATGAGTATAAACACTCAGTTATTAAACCTGTATCCTTCACTTCACAGAATAAACTAGTCATCTCCTTATTTAACTGATTTCTAGTTCGGACAGTTGCTGAAGCTTCACCAAGAATATTTTCAACGGATGATCTTTAGTTGCTCTATGTTGAGGAGTTTTGTGACTTGGAAAATCATCACCCATATTTGGAACAATTTGGGTGGGAGACTCTCCATCAGCTTCAGAAGATGAAGAAGACGATGAGTCAAGCGGGTCATCATCTGGTAGTGGAATTTTAGTTGGATCTCTTGAACCACTGGATTGACCAACCTCAGTTGTAGGAACAACTCCGGTTGGTGGTACATCAGCAGTAGTAGATGCAGCAGGAGCAACCTCAGAATCATAATTGAAGTGATCTCGAACAATAACAACATCTTCATCAATAGGAGTACCAGGAAAAGAAATTGGACCCTTAAGTGAAGTAAACACACTATCATAAGCAAAACTTGACTCAGAACCAGCATGAGTAGCCGGTTTATAACTGACAATCACGACATTAGTACCAAGATCGACTCTACCAGTCTGAGAATTGAAAACCCGACGAATGGATGTTCCTGGTTTATATCCAAGAAAGAAACCTTCTTCAACTTTAGAATTAAACTTTGGTTGAGGAGAAGTTTTCAGAAAAGTACATGGAACACCAAATGGTTCCAATCCAGACAAATCAGGTTTTCGTTTGTTGAGAAGTTCATAACAAGTTTTATTAAACCTTTTAACAGTTAACACCCGATTTAACACATGACAAGCTGTGTTAACAGCTTCCGCCCAAAACATAGTCGGTAGCCCTGAATCAGCAAGCATAGTTCTGGCAGTCTCGATCAAGGTCCTATTCTTTCTCTCAGCAACTCCATTTTGCTGAGGTTCATACGGAGCACTAAAATGATGTTGGATTCCTTTAGACAAACAGAAAACATCCATCACCGAGTTTTTAAACTCCGTGCCATTGTCACTCCTGATTCGTTTGATCTTCGTGTTGTAGAGATTCTCAGCCTCAGTGAAAAAGTTAATCAGAATCTCCGTAGTCTCATCTTTGGTAGCTAAGAAGAAAACCCATGAAAACCTTGAATAATCATCAGTGACAACCAAGCAGTAGTACATTCCCCCTCTACTCCTAACATTTACTGGACCAAAGAGATCCATATGAAGTAACTCAAAAGGAGCGGCAATTGAATTTTGTGTCTTGGGCTTGTGAGGCTTTTTCTGTTGTTTGCCTTTCAAGCATGGAACACATCTATCTTCCAATTCAAACTTCTTTTTAGGAACACCTTGAACCAGATCATTCTTCACAATGTACTTCATCTTTCGGAAATGTAGATGTCCCATTCTTCTATGCCATAAGAGAGAATCACTTTCGCTTGCCTTAGACAACAAACAAACTTCCTTCTGCACATTCTTGGTTCCTAACACTAAACCATAAATATCTCTTTTACGAGGAGCAGTCAACAATATCCAATCATCTGGAATAACAAAACCCGGTTTCAAAACGAATGCAGCTTTGTTGTTGAAGAAAACTGAATTTCCTCGGTCACAAATTTGTGATACACTCATCAGATTATGATTAAGTTCTTCCACGTAATTGACATTCTTTAAAGTAAGTTTTCCATCGACGACATCACCTTGTCCTGAGATATGTCCGCCCTTGGAACCAGCAAAATTTACATGTGAACCTTTAATATTTACAAAATCGGACAGAAGTCTTCTGTCCCCTGTCATGTGCCTGGAGCAACCGCTATCAACATACCAAATACTTATAGGAATTGGTGGTAGGCCCTGCACATGAAACAAAAGCGGATCAGTTATCAAGGACAACCCAAGCCTTTATAGACTTGGGTTTACCATTCTCGTCCTTAACAAGCATTTCAGTCCAATATCCATTGCTCCCAGTAGGTGCCTTGGATGTTTGCTGAGCATGCTGTAAAGGTCTATTCACTTGTTGAAAACGAGATGTGTTACGGTCATAGTAGTTCTGTCGATAATGCCTTGAATTTGCATTTTGTGATGACTGACCAAATCTATTTCTAGGAGAAATATATCTTGGTGAATCATTTCTTTTAGTCACCGGTGGAACAAGTTTAACATTAGCTTGATTACCCATCCCATTAGAGCTACTTGACACTATCTGTCGTTTACCATTTCTTCGCTCAAAAGAAACATGAGAATTAGGGGATGATCCTCTACTTTGATTTGACTTAGAAGGAGAAACTGACTGTATAGAGGACTTCCAAGATCTGACTGTAGATGATGGTGTGCTTAATGTATAGAATTTTCGAGTAAAAATAAAGATCATAGTGTTTTCTGATTTGATTGATATTATTCAACAGATGATCTTCTATATAGCAGTTTTGTCAAAGTATTGGAGCAATGATGCTAGTTAGTTGTTGTTGAGTATTTGAAGATTGAACCTATTTATATTCCAAATATGTAGAGATGATAATCAGGCGATTATTCTGGATCGGTTGCGAGGTTAAGATCTTTATGTAGTTTGGCGGTGTATATAACTGAAGGGGAGATTTGATAGGAAAAACTTCGGTTGCTTGGTGGAGTTGTGAAGATACAAGACAGAGTTAGACACTGCTAGTTGAGACAGGGTTTATGATACTACATTTTGTGATTTGGACTACAGAGTTTCTTATCTTTATGGGAGCTGATTGATTTGATGCTGATTGTTGGAAATTCAACTTCTCTATTATATGCCGGTTAAGCAAGACGTGATTAATTTCTCGGGCAATATCCAAGGGTGGAAGATTGCATATGCTTAATTCAGAGGTGGTTACTGTTGAGGGGGAGAACTACGATGAGATGTGTTGGGTTAGTTAGTTGTCATAAAGATATAGGGATTTTGCAGTTTGAAGATCAGAGTGCAGTGACAAAAGATCGAGTCTCGACACAGAAGACCCGATATCATTAGTTAAGGGGGAGTCTGTTGATGCAGTTTTTCTATAACTAATGTATATCGGAGTTTAGCAGAATTGATTGCACCGGAAAAGGGGGAGTCTGTTGGTGCAGTTTATGTGCACCGATTATTGTCCGCTGCAATGCAATTCAGGACAAGAGGTTGTTGTATGAGACATTATCTATACTACATTGTGTATGAGACATTGTGTATGAGATGATGTCTATACTACATTAATCTCTATGAGATGCTATCTATGCTACATTAATCTCTATGAGATGATAATGTAGTGTACGTGTACTTGAAGCCCAAGTCCAGCCCATATATTATGAGTCAGTTATATATATGTCAGATATGTCTAGGGTTTCAGTTAATGATTTTAGTCTAGACAGAGAGTCATTCACGGGTTGTGATAGAGATCTATAGCACATATCCACCATGTAATTCATTATCAAGAGTCGTCTCGATTGATTGTAATCCGGAATCATTGAGATGTATTTTAAACGGATTTATTCTTGTAATCATTCGACTAATGATAAAGGAATTGAATTATTTTATATCTCCTGTTCTTATCATATATTTGTTTGTATATGTGTGATTATATGTATAGCCTCAAGAACGGATCTAGATGGATTCCGCACATCTAGATTCGTACAGATCTCGATATGCATCGGTCAAACGGATCTAACATCAAGTTTGCCATTCAGAAAGGCACTTTTCACATCCATCTGATATACCTTGAATTCTTTGTAGGCTAAGTATGCTAGAAACATTATTATTGCTTCAAGCCTAGCTACTAGAGCAAAGGTCTCATCATAATCTATTCCTTCTTGTTGACTGTAACCTTGAGCCACTAATCTTGCCTTGTTTCTTGTCACAATACCACTTTCATCCATCTTGTTTCTGAAGACCCGCCTTGTGCCAATAATGGTCTTATCAGTTGGTCTAGGAACTAGTTTCCACTCCTTGTTCCTTTCAAACTGAGTGAGTTCTTCTTACATTGCATTCACCCAAGATGGATCACTTAGAGCTTCTTCAACTTCAGTTGGTTCAGTCTTGCTAACAAAATTTACAAACATGTAGAAATTTCCAGTGTGTAGAGTCCTTAGCTTGATGGTTTAACCCAAAGTGTAAAATACAACAAGTCTTTTAAGCACTAGATTGGACTAGTATTACTTGAATATAAATGCAAGTATATAAACAAAGTAATACACGACTTAAAGTAAAGGTGGAACACAATGTAATTTTTCAAGTGTATTTTATTTATGATGTTAAATAAAGTACAAGGTTGTGCGGAATCAAGATAATACAAATATGTAAGTATCCTAACAACCTATGAATTACAAATGATCAATATTTGCCAAATAAACTCTTTAGATCGAGATACTTAAAGTTGTGAAGTATCCCTGTTACGATCGAGAGTATTTAGAAAAATTCACCTTAATTGCTAAAAGTAATTTTAACATGGAAATGACTTTGTATTTATAGGCAAACAAATTCATCAGTGAATTTGTGCCGTACAAATATGGTTGCATGCATTTAATGAACCGACAAGGTTATTAAATGCATTGGTTAAAGTACAAGGATAAAGTCACATCAATATGACTTTATTCTTTTAACCAACCACCTTTACACACATAAGTACTTTAGTAAAGAACAAGTGGAATGTTCTTTGAAAAGTGTGTAAAGGCAAAAAGTCAATTCCTCATCATCAGTGTTTAGACTTGTAAGCTCTAGAACACTGACAAACCTCCAGTCGTAGATCTGGTAAGACTTCCAGTGGACTCCGCCATTTGTCAGTCTTCTTTATTCTAACTTCAGTCTTTGACTTCAGTGAGAATGTCTTCAGTAGAATAGATCTGGACTGGGGTGAAGTCCAGTGAGCTAATCTGGAGGATTCCAGATTTTCCTATACAAGTATTTTGCTCACTGGTCTTCCATTATTTCTGGACAAATCTTCAGTGTCGCTCCAGTATTCAAGTCTGGAGTAGGTCCAGTAAATATTATTTATGGACAAGTCTTCAGAGACTTTCCAGTCTTCAAGTCTGGAGCGAGTCCAGTAAATCTGGACCTAACAAATTCCCCCTATTTGTTCAGAAATAATGCAAGGTTTTTCAAGCTTCTATCTATACATCTTTGTATGCTTGAAAAACACTTGTTTTGACTTAGTCTAAACAAATTTTAAGTTACTGGAGAACACTTTATAGATCATCATTGTTTCAGTTTCATCTTTTAATTCTTACTTAGACTAAATCTGATCACTTACTTGTGAATCAAAATATGTAACTATATTTACAGCCATCAACAGAAAATAAGTTACAATTTTGGGAAATAAATACAAGTACAAGTAAAATGATACAAGAGTTAGGCCCTTCTCTTTGACGTCTGTCCTGGAGCATCTTCAGAAGCCTTTCTCTTTGGAGATGGAGAGGATGGTACAGACTCTGGTGGTTTCATGCCTATTGCAACTTCCATCAGTTGCTTTCTCTTCCATACCTTCTCAATCCTCTTCAAAAATGCTTTAACATCAATAGACAAATCAGTCTTCCCCCTGAACGTTAAGGCTATCTCCTTCAGTTCAGTCCATCCAAAAGCTTGGACTGAAGCACTCTTCCTTTCATCAGTTAAGTTACCCTCTCTGGTCAACTTTACTTCAAACCTGCTCATGCCTTCATGATTTTCAGCTAATTTGATCTCTGCACCTATGATCCTTCTGGCATCAGCCCTGAATTTCAACATATCTTCATACTTGGCTTTTTGCTTTGCCATCTGGATCATGTATTCAGTTTCCCTGGATACCTTCTGCTGTTCAATGGCAGACTGGAGTTCTTCACGATTGATTCTTTGTGAAGTATCCAAGGGAATAAAGGTCCTCAGATCAACATCTCTGATTTCTTTGATCTGTTTGGCAGTGATTTTGGGTAAGCCCTTTATCTTCTTTCTGTACTCTATCTCCAGAGCACCAACATTCTTTCTGATCTTTTTCTGGAGGTTCACCAGTTCCTCCGTCCTTTGTCTAATCAGTTCAACTACACTGACACCATAAGTTACAACATCATAAGTTTGTTCTTCTTCAGAGTACCTGGAGCGAATATACACATCATCCAATGCATCCAGACATTGATGAACTCTGGGGTCTTCCTTCATTCTTTTATAAACATCAATATGTATGCCCAACCTACCAGCATTGTAAGAATCAAGAGTCCCCATGTTTGCCATCTCCCTTTTGTGGGCCAGCAGTTCATCCTTTTGATTTTTCTTGAAAATTTCAATCATAATGCATTCCTGCTCCAGTCTCTTTGAGGTGTCTTCATCAGTAGTTGGTAATTCTCATGATCTCCCAGCAGTTTCACTTTCTTCTCCAGATACCATATGTTCCTTTCCTTTTACTGACTTCATAGTTGTGATATATGGGAATCCTTCAAACTGGGGCTCACTGGCATCAGTACCAGTAGCCTCTTCAACCTGCACAATGGCTTCAGTGCCAAGTACCTTCTGTGCTTCTTGTGCACTGGCATCAGTACCAGTCACTTCTTCTTGTTGCACAATGGGTTCAGTGCCAAAGGCCTTTTCGATAACACTAACAACCACTTCTTTCTTTTTATTCACCAAACCTTCTGGAACAGACTCAGCGGCAACAGACTTTCAACCTGTACTTCAGACTTTTCCCCCTTGGAATGTCCACCAGTTTGAGACTTGTGGGCACTCCATAATTGTTCAAGCATATATCTGTCTGTAGCACCAAATGTTCTTCCTGCCACTAGAGTTGTGATATTCACAGTCTTCCTTAGCTCAGTTACTTACTTCTTAATGATTTGAATTTCTGAAGACAAGTGCTTTGTCATTTCATTTTCAATCATCTTTACCACTTGTGGCAACAACCCATCTTGAATGGTTCGAAGAACAAACCCAGAAATTTCTTCAGTAATTTCTTTTAACATGCCATGTCTGAACTTCTTAGCACACTCATCACTGATAGTGCTAACAACAACATTCTGATCAAGTGTTGGCCTACTCTCCAAATTACTTATCCTGGTGATTAACTTCTGAACTTCATCTGTCAGACCTGCCAGTGGTTGAACAACTTCAGCTTTCACTGCCGTCTGAACAGAATTTACCAACTTTGCCTCTAATCCCTGGACTGCCACTTTGATATTTTCATTGTTTTGATTTGTGGCCAGTACCAGTTCATTCAGTTTCTCAAACACCAGCTTCTCATTCCCAGCAAAAATATTCATTTCAGATGCAAGATTGTTTGATAATAAAGACTTAAAATCAGAAACAACCTGGGATGAAGACTGAAGTGATCTCTCCAGGTCCGCCACCTTACTTAAAAGGCCTTGGAACTCGGCTGAAGAAAAAGTGGAGAGACCACTTGGAGGTGCCAATTCAGAAGCCAATCTGGTCACCAAAGGTACTTGTGCCTGGACCCCTTCAGTGGAAGTTTCAGATGTTACAATAGTTGAGTCCAGCACACGGTGTTCAGGAAAGTTAAGTGGAGTTTCAAGTGGCGGTGGTTGAATTTGTGAAATTTAAAGTGTGGAATGATTGAAATACGGAGTGTTTAGTGGAATTGAAAGTGGTGGTGGTGGTGGTGGCATTTCTGTAGAGATAAGTGGTGGGGTGACTGAAGCAATAACAGATGTAACCACATTTTCTACTTCTTCACCCAGAAAGTTCATGTTAACATCAAACATGTTACCTTCAGACATTGGGGAATCTACCTCATCCCAATCTGGAGCCGTCCCAATCGTCTAATCATCCACTTCTCTATTTAAGTTTATCTGAGCATCTTGCTCACCAGTCACCTGCTCAACAATCTGTATAATATTTTCTTCCTACTCAAAAATAGGAGACCCATCAACATTCATGACATCACCTGGATGGCTCGATTCAGCTCTATTCGGATTGACCTGAACTCCAGCCTTCCTAAGACGTCTGGAAGTTCTTGGTCGAGTAATATTTGCAGTCTGTTGAACCTCAGGAGCCACCTGGGTCACTGGTTGTACAATTTCACCACTGAGGACTCCAGAGGGTCCTTCACCAATCTGGTTTCCACCTGGAGCCTCTTCCTGCTCATCTGATGATGATGCCTCAAGTGCATCATTTCTAAAATGGTTCAGCATATTCACAGGAATTTCAACCTCACCAGCTCTTGATTTTAATGAACTTAATTCCCTCAGATATTCGCACACGGAAAAATGATTTGTGTCGAAATCATACTCAGCACCCAGAGCTCTTAAAAAAATAAGTGACATAAAACGAATATATGGAATATGTGGTTTTCTACGTTTCACCTTTAGACGGTCAACCAGATCATCAAAGAAGATCTGAGCAAAATCTACTCTATATCCAAACCAAAGACAGTAGGCAATCTAGAGTTGCATTTGATTTATCTGATCCAACCCTCCAGAACTGCCACCTAAACACTCAACAAGATGAGTGAAGAAATATCTCCATGAGTCTGATAACTTGCTCATGTAGATGGTGCCTTTCCTTGATAACTGGCCATGCTCATCCAGTATATCAGTGTATCCCATTAGTCTACACACATCTCTATAATTAAGACCTGTAGGGAGAGTGATTGCCATCTCATTTTCAGCCAAATAATGTAAATGAAGAATATCTCTTAGAGAATCGGTAGTGAGAGTGAAGGCCCTGGTGCCTTGTTGCAATGTGTAGTTGATGGATTGAGTGCTTTTAACATACACATCAGTATACCAAAATTCACACCGATAATCATGATACATTTTTCCTGGATTGAGAGTAAGAGCACCATAAAGTGGACAACTGAGGAAAAAGGCATTCAGTCGTCCGATGAGAGAGGTAGGAGCATGAGTGGTGCTAGTGAGTCTAGCCATCCAATTGTTCATGTTTATTCTGATGGCCTTTGCCTCTTCTGGGAGCAATCAATACTACCTTCCAGTCCTTGTTGAATACAATGCCCTGAGCAATATTGAATAGAACTTGATAGCCATCATCACACAGTTGACTTACACTGATCAGGTTATATTTCAAACCATTCACAAATGTAACTCATCTGAATTTGACTTGTCCATTGTTCAGAACACCATACCCCTCAGTTTTTTCACAACCATCATTTTCAAAAGTAATGGAGGGTCCATCAGAAATTCTGAACTCCTCTAGCAGGGTCTTACATCCGGTCATTGTCCTGCCAGCTGCACTGTCAAGATACCAGATATACTTCCTTCGATCGCCCTGCACATCCACCAGATATATCAGTTAGATTTGGGAACCCATCGACTGATGGGTTCACTGGACCCTCCCTTATAGGTCCCTGGAGGTATCTGGTTGAGTTCACTTTCTTCAACAGTAGTCTTAGTTGAAAAGACCACTAGGGTTGATAGTTTTGAAACCTTTTTCTTTTTCTCAACTGGAGAAATATATTTATCTTTCTTGAAAAAGGTTTGGTATTTTGTCTAGGGCCAGATGAAGTACCCTCAATAAAGTTTAATCTTGCATTAAAACTTTGAAATTGACGAGTCAGTAATTGAAACTGGCTCTCTAACCTTAACAAAATACTTTCATCAGATGACACCTGAGCCTTTCTAGTTGTCTGGGCTTGAGGCTTAGGTAGGGAAATGGTCTTCTTCATTTGAACCAGGGGTTCATTAGAAGCAGTCTGAGGCAAAGGTTTATTCCGATTAACCCTTTTAACTGGAGCAGTCATCTGGAATGCTCCAGTCTTAACCTCTGGGGATTGAACTAGGAAATTATTGGCCTTAGGAGTTACAGGCTCATCATAAATGGTAATGGGCCTGAATCCCTCTGGTAACCGATCAATTACTGGTATTAATGATGCAACATGAGTATTTCCATCTAAATAAGCACGTTTTTGAGTGGGAAATTGATTTACTCCAACATCATATGGCTTTCTGGTTTCTAGCCATGATTTAATAACCAGTTTTACTTTCTCTAAAATGACTTCAAGATCTTGTTTTTCTTGAATCAGTTGTTCAGTTACCAGAACCTGGGCTTAAATGCCTGTTCAATGTCTTGAACTTCCTTTAATTTTGATTTTAAAACTGTAATTTCAGAAAAATCTATTTCTAGACCATTTACACAGTCAGATCTAACAGTTTCAACAAATATTAAATCAAAATTAAGAGCTTCAGCAATGTCCAATTTTAGTTCTTGGTCAGTTTCAGTATCATAATCACTAACCTTTTTGATAACAATGTCCACCCATCTTCCAGATGTGACATCTTCCTTCACCAGGTTCTCTTCGTCTGCCAGAACCATGTAACAACAATCTCTTTCTTCTTCTTCATCAATAGATGAATCATCAGAAGGAACCCATTTCTCTTCAGTTGTTGCAATCATGCACTTATTAATTTCCATTTGTTGTGTCATGAGAGCAATTTTAGCCTTAAGCTTTTTGTATTTAGATTTATAGCTATCATTAGGCTTTTTATTTGAAGTAAATGGACCAGGCTGGGATACAAACGGAGTGGACTTGCAATCTTTCATGAAATGACCCTTTCTGCTACACTTAAAGCATGTCAGATTGGTCTTATCAGTAGAAGAACTCGATGCAAATTGTCCAGATGGCCTATTTGCTCTTGCTTTGAAACGGTTAAACGTTTTAGCAATCATTGCAACCAGGTCATCATCTTCAGATTCATCACAGTCTGGAGAGATAAGACTAGATTCTCCAGATTCCATGACTTCACACACCATCTTCTTCATAGAAAATACATTCTCAGAAGATATAAGTGCTGTACTTTGTAATTCAGTATGACTAACCACACTGGAACTACTGGAGGCATGGATATAGGCATCTAGTTCTGCTACAACTCCCTGAGCTTGATTTTCCTTAGTGTATCAGAAAGCTCCATACAGAGTTGAAAGAGTGTGAGTGTGCAAAGTTTTACCTTGTCTTAAGACCAGGATCATGTGAGACCATTTGGTGGGTAAAATATCACAAAATTTCTCCAGAAGTATATCCTTGTCTTTCTCAACCCCCAATCCTCTCAACTGGTTAATGATGCTCACAAATCTGGTGTAAGTACCAGTGAGAGACTCATTGGGCTGAGCAAAAAATGACTCATACCTCTTGTTTAAGGAGACTTTTCTGGTGACAATGGTGTCATCTCCTCCTTTATATTGGTTCACTAGTTCATCCCACATGGTTTTAGCACTGGGAAAAAGAACTAGTGTGGGAATTAGGGTTTCTGGAACAGCCCCGAGGATCATGTTTTTGAGAAGGGTATCTAGATTTACCAATCTCCTCTCCTCTTCAGACCAATGTTCCTCCCTCTTTTCCCTGCCTCTTCTAGGTCCAGTTGGATCAAGAAGAGCATTGAGAGGTGATGTGGGGACATAAGGTCCTTCATTTAAGATTTTCATCATGTTTCTCTCAATTCCAGTGATATGCAATATCATCCTACCCTTCCACGTACCAAATTCATCACTATTCCCACTGAATTTAGGAACATGATTGTTTGAGTAGTGCACAGTGCAGGAGTATGAGGAGGAGGTGGTGGATTAGTGTTAGTGACCGGTGATGGTTCATTATTTTGATCATTGATATTAGGATCAGGACCATGATTGAAACCTCCTTGTGTATTTTCTGGGGTGGCCATCAAAGAAACAGATCTAGGCAAGTTTGTTTAGCCTTCTGCTCTGATACCAATTTTAGAGTCCCTAGCTTGATGGTTTAACCCAAAGTGTAAAATACAACAAGTCTTTTAAGCACTAGATTGGCCTAGTATTACTTGAATATAAATGCAAGTATATAAACAAAGTAATACACGACTTAAAGTAAAGGTGGAACACAATGTAATTTTTCAAGTGTATTTTATTTATGATGTTAAAAAAAATACAAGGTTGTGCGGAATCAAGATAATACAAATATGTAAGTATCCTAACAACCTATGAATTACAAATGATCTATATTTACCAAATAAACTCTTTAGATCGAGATACTTAAAGTTGTGAAGTATCCCTGTTAAGATCGAGAGTATTTAGACAAATTCACCTTAATTGCTAAAAGTAATTTTAACAAGGAAATGACTTTGTATTTATAGGCAAACAAATTCAACAGTGAATTTGTGCCGTACAAATAAGGTTGCATGCATTTAATGAACCGACAAGGTTATTAAATGCATTGGTTAAAGTACAAGGATAAAGTCACATCAATATGACTTTATTCTTTTAACCAACCACCTTTACACACGTAAGTACTTTAGTAAAGAACAAGTGGAATGTTCTTTGAAAAGCGTGTAAAGGCAAAAAGTCAATTCCTCGTAATCAGTGTTCAGACTTGTAAGGTCTAGAACACTGACAAACCTCCAGTAGTAGATCTGGAAAGACTTCCAGTGGACTCCGCCATTTGTCAGTCTTCTTTATTCTAACTTCAGTCTTTGACTTCAGTGAGAATGCCTTCAGTAGAATAGATATGGACTGGGGTGAAGTCCAGTGAGCTAATCTGGAGGATTCCAGATTTTCCTATACAAGTATTTTGCTCACTGGTCTTCCATTATTCCTGGACAAATCTTCAGTGTCGCTCCAGTATTCAAGTCTGGAGTAGGTCCAGTAAATATTATTTCTGGACAAGTCTTCAGAGACTTTCCAGTCTTCAAGTCTGGAGCGAGTCCAGTAAATCTGGACCTAACACAGTGGTATTTCTTCTTGTCTGAACTTTTGAAGTGGGATCACCAATGATTTGTTTAATTGGGTGACTTCTTGTCCACTTGGTAGCATGAACTGGAACATTTTGTACTTCTTGATCAACTTCTTCTTCAGTAGATTGAGAATTAGCTTGAGGTACAGACTCAGCTTGATCACTGTTGAGATCTTGAACAACTGAGTTGGCTGAGCTGATAGGATTATCAGCTTGAGCTTGCTCACAGATTGGTAAAATAGTTTCATTTGTCTTCTAAGGTTGAGTAGAAACATGAAGCTGATTCAGCTCCTCATAAAGATCATGGAAAATAGGAATCTCCCCCTCAACAGGTGCATCATCTTCTTCAATAATAGGATCAGTAGGAGGATCACAGTCAGGAACAACAAGCTCTTCAAAGTCAAAATCACTATCTTTTTGAGCTGAGCTGATTGAGTTTGATTCATCTATTTTCACATGAACTGTGTCTTCAATCACTCTTGTTCTTTTGTTGTACACTCTATAGGCTTTCATGAGTGTAGAATAACCAAGAAATATTCCTTCATCAGCTTTGGCATCAAATTTGCCAAGATGGTCTCTTTGATTCAGAATGAAGCAAGGACTTCCAAACATTCTTAAGAACCCTATTTCAGGTCTTCTGCCCTTCAGAACTTCATATGCTGTCTTCTGATGCCTTTTAACAATCAATGATCTATTTTGAGTGAAGCAAGTTGTATGAATTGCTTCAGCCTAGAAATGAACCTTCACACACTATTTTGAGCTAGCATGGATCTTGCAGCTTCAATCAGGGTTCTGTTTCTTCTTTCAGCAACTCCATTTTGTTGTGGAGTTCTCGCAGCTGAATAACATTGAGAGATTCCTTTACTAATGTAGAAAGAGTGCATAGTTTGATTTCTGAACTCAGTCCCATTATCACTTCTAAGCTGCCTGAATGGCTTCTTGTAAAGGACTTCAGCATTTTTGATGAAATTAATGATTACTTCAGCGGCTTCACTTTTGGCATTAAGAAAGAAGACCCATGTAAACCTTGAATACTCATCTACAATAACCAGTGAGTACCTTTTCCCATTTACGGAAGGTGTACTAACTGGACCAAATAGATCCATATGCAGCAAATCTAAACAGGATTCAATAGTTGAACATGTTCTGGATTTGAAAGAACCTTTGTGTTGCTTCCTTTTCTCACAAGCACTGCACAATTTGTCTTTCTCATACTTGATAGCAGGAAAACCCGAAACTAACTCATTTTTACTCAATTTATTAATATCTTTGAAATTCATATGAGATAGTTTTTTGTGCCATAACCAATTCAGCTCATCTTGAGTTTTAGACAAGAAACACACTTCTTTTAACACTGTAGGCTTGCTCATATCAATAGTGTAGAGAGATTCATCTCTCTTAGCAATCAGAACAACATTTACTTCTGTTAGAAATCCAAAAATAGTGATAAATTGTAATCTAGATTAGAGGAATTTCTTGTTGTTAATTCATAGATATATGATTACTAAGGTTGAGGGGCTAATTGTGACAATTAGCATAATTGTAGAATTAGACTATAAATAGCCTTCTCATACCTTAGAGATCATAACATTACACATAACATTACACATAACCTTTGTATAACTTTTATACCTGTTAATTCACACACAGTTACCTACGATTCTCTCTCAAAACACACACAAACACCAAGAACACACACTATCCAAACCGCCATTGATGAATTGAATTCAGTAATAGAAATCGTGTTATTACAAGTGGTATCAGAGCAAAACGTCAATCTGCTGACGATCCATAACTGAATTCAATCACAAATTCAACAAAATCAAAATTATTTACAATTCTGTTCGTATTTTTTTACCTACTGGTTCATCAAAATTCACACTTCAAATCACATAAAATCACAATTATTTGTTCACCAATAGATTCGTGGTTGTTGAAAACATAATCCTGTCAAGTTTCAAGATCCAATTCAATCTAATTCTCGAGATTGAATTTCGTGTTTTTGGCGCGAATTTGAGGGATTTGAATCTGTTGTGTTTTGTGTTGAATTTTGTTCATAAATTGGTTGTGGACGTGAATACAATCAGTTTGCAAGTGATTTCGTGACTTAACTCCCAGTAATTCAAAAGATATTGAAGTTTTTTTTGTCATTAATGGAGTTTTTGATTAAAACTGATATTCTGATGAAGAACATGACACAAAGACGATCTTCACTAGGACGATCTTCCCAAGATCGTCTTAGTATTTGAAAGCTCGTTTTTCATTCTTGTGTTCTTGACAAGTGTGTGGTGAAGTGTTTGTTTTCTGGCTAATTAATCCGAAAGGATTGGTTTGGTCAATTCAAATACTTATAAGTTTTGAGAAAGAAACCTAAGACGATCTTCACTAAGATCGTCTCATTTCTTCAAAATCTAAGACGATCTTCACCAAGATCGTCTCATTTCTTCAAAATCTAAGACGATCTTCACCAAGATCGTCCCATTTCTTCGAAACCTAAGACGATCTTCACCAAGATCGTCCCATTTCCTCTGAACTTAAGACGATCTTCAACCAAGATCGTTCCAGTTCCTTGAATCATTTCAATCCAAATTCATTTCAATACAAGATCTTTTTATCCAAAATCATTTAGTTCAAAGTCGTTTCATTTCAAGACCGTTTCATTTCAAGACCGTTTCATTTCAAGATCGTTTCAATTTCAAGACTTAACCAAATTTCATCAAAATCCTAGGACGATCTCACCTAGGACGATCTTGCTCAAGACGATCTCACACAAGACGATCTCACCCAGGACGATCTTCTCAAGATCGTTTCATTTTCTGTTCTTATTTCAATCCAATCTTTCAAATCAAATCAATCTCAAATGGCTTCTCGTGAAGCATTGGCATTGGGTTCAGATACAAGACCTCCAGTTCTCTACCGTGGTTCCTATGGACTATGGAAGAAAAGATTTATGGACTATGTGGAAAGTCAAACAAATGGTCATATGATGAAAGATTCCATCCTTAATGGACTTGCCGTTCATCGCCATCCCACTACTGATGCAATAATTCTAACTCCTGATCTTTTGAATGCTGAACAAAAAGATCGAACAGCTGCAGATAACAGAGCTAGGTCATGCTTATACAAAGCTCTACCGGATGAAATCTATGGCTCTGTTGATTCTTATGATACGGCCAAGGAGATATGGGATGAGGTGGTTAGACAGATGGAAGGAGCTGACGTGACTTCGACGATAAGATTGACCAATATTTTGACTGAGTTTGACAACTTCGCGAAATTGCCTAATGAAACTCTTGAAGCTGTCTACTACAGATTCTGCAATGTCATAAATGAGCTGAGGAAGAACAATGTCAAGAAAACAGAGATTGAGCTAAACATCAAATTCATCAAAGCTCTTGGTCCAGAATGGGAAGATTTTGGAACACAGATCAAGCAACATCAAAATCTGACCAAGTTCACCATTCATACTCTTTATGAATCTTTCAACCTCAATGAAAACCAAGTCCTAAACAAAGCTTCATCAAACAAAATGCCAGAAGTTATATCTTCTGATCCTTTGGCATTGATAGTTGAGAAGAAGATTTCTGAAGCTCTTAACAGGCAAATGGTAGTTGTTTCTTCGTCTGATGAGGAGGGAGATGATCTGATGGCTACAAGAGATGGTGTTTCAGATGAACTATATCAAGCTCTTGCCGCGGTAACAAAGCATTTCAAGAGGAAATTTTACAAAGCGAGGCCAACAAACAACAATCTCCGCACTTCTTCTACAAGTGCATTTCCCAAGAAGGAACACTATCATCCAAGGAGTAATGAGCAAGGTGAAGCTAATGGATCAAGGTATGGTGAAAAGAAGGAAATTTATGAGAAACAAGTTGTTGAGAAAGGTAAGGCATCAGACAAAAAGTGCTACAATTGTGGTATTCCTGGACATTTTGCTGTTGATTGCAAACAACCTCGAAAGTGGAACTATGAGTATTACAAGCAGAAGATGCTGTTAGCCAAACAAGTCGAAGCAGGACATGCATTGCTAGCTGAAGATGACAAATGGCTGTTACTAACAGATGATGAAGATCAAGATCTCTCTACTAATGTTTGCTATATGGCAAGGTTGGCCAAGAACAAAGTCTTTAAAGAAGAAAGCACTGATGATGAATACCCAGATGATGAGGTAAATCTCGACTCTACTTTTTCTTTGATTAAGGACAAAGAGTCATGTAGATTAGCTTTATCAGATTTAACAACTCATATCAATTCTTTAGCCAACAAAAACAAAAAGTTGAAAAATAGCATTTCATTTTCTAAAAGTGAATTTTCAAAACTTCTTGAAGAACATTCAAAATTACTTTTTGAACATGATGCTATTAAACAAGATTTCCAAGCTTACAAAGATAAGATGTTGGTTAAAGAATGTGAGTTGAATGTCTCTCCTGATTCTAAGTTATTACAAAAATGTCAAAATCTTGAAAAGACCATTCATGATCTTGAAAAGGCCAATCAAGATCTTGAAATTCAAAAGACCAATGAATGGCTTCGGGCAAATGCAAGACAAATGGATGTTGATATTCTTAATAAAAAGCTCCAAGAAGCTAAACCAAACAATGTTGAATTCGAAAGGAAGATTTCTGATTTAAATCATAATTGTTTTCTAAAAGGCATTGAGATTGAGAATCTTGAAAAACAAGTTGAGGAATTTAAAAAGAATATACTTTTCTATCAAGAAAAGTTATATAAAGTTGAACAAAATCCTCTCTTGAATTTCACTGCCTATTTCAACAAGTCAAAAATTGACAAAACAAAATTTCTTCTAGGGTTGGGATTTGAGAATATCACACCATTACAAAAAGCCAAAGAGGAAATTGAACCCTTGTATGATGAAAAATTCCTACGACTTGGTATGATACAACAATTTATTCGTCCATTGGATGACGAATTTGAGACTGATGAAGTTGAGAGAATACCAAAACAAGAATTTTTGGTTAATTATGATGCAATAAATGATTCATACAAAACAAAAGAATCTTCAATTTTCAAATTGGAAGAAATTGAATCAAATTTTCAAAACCAAGAATCTGTCTGTACTCCACCTAAACCAACTAAAATGTATTTTCCAACCACATTTTTGGAAAAACAAATAGAAGGTTTACAACAAAAGGTAGAATCTCAACAAAAAGTTATTGATTATCTCAAGTCTCAAAGTCCGAATTCAGAGGATAAATGTATTGTTGTTAATACTAAGAAAGTTTGTGAGAATGTTTCTACTCAAATTAACCAAAGTGCTTTAGTAGACAATTCTACCCAAACTTCTTGTGATTCATCTACCAATACCTCTACCCAGACCTTGACTGATTTTCTTGGATGTACTTGTCAAAATACTGCTACTTTTATAGCTGAGAATTATGTGCAATCTGATTTTTCTAATGAAGAACTTGCACATAGTTTAGTTTTGATATGGTACTTCTATAGGTTTTTCACATGTGTTAAGACTAGAATTCGAGCTTTAGTGAGCTTTAGTGTGTGTTAATGGAGGTTTCTAGTGAGAGAAAGTAGAGAGAGAGTAGAGAGATGTCAGGGAAAGATTAGTTTGTATTATGTGGTAAAAGGTTTTCAAATTACATTATGGAGGGGGTTTATATACATAAGAGCAATTTACACTATGCCCCCTTCCATATTAACATGTTTACATTCTAAGTATAAAACAATATAAAGTACACAAATCAACTACTACATTTATAATTCTAACAATCTCCCCCTTAGTAGTGATTTGTGAAACATATCCAGTTCTTGTCATTCTTCAAGCTCTCTTGTATTTGGTCTATCTTTATTTGGATGCCAGAACCAATTATCTCCTTCTGGTCTATCATCAGGAACAACCATGTTTGCTTCATAGTTTCTTGGTGGAATATTTTGAGGGCCTGGAAGATGATTTGGCTTGTACTT
>CM067175.1:36940962-36959029 GCA_034093135.1 Erigeron breviscapus | reverse complement strand
AATATTGGTCTTGGGAGTTACAGACTCATCATAAACAGTGGTGGGCCTGAACCCCTCTGGTAATCGATCGATTACTGGTATTAATGATGCTACATGAGTATTTCCATCTAAATATGCACGTTTTTGAGCAGGAAATTGATTTACTCTAGCATCATATGGCTTTTTGGTTTCTAGCCATGATTTAATTACCAGTTTTTCTTTCTCTAAAATGACTTCAAGATCTTGTTTTTCTTGAATCAATTGTTCAGTTACCAGAACCTGGGCTTGAAATGGCAGTTCAATGTCTTGAAATTCTTTCAATTTTGATTTTAAAGCAGTTATTTCAGAAGAATCTGTTTCTAGACCATTTACACAATCAGATCTAACAGTTTCTACAAATATCAAATCAGAATTAAGAGCTTCAGCTATGTCCAGTTTTAATTCTTGGTCAGTTGCACAATCATAATCGCTAACCTTCTTAATAACAATGTCTACCCATCATCCAGATGTGACATCTTCCTTCACCAGGTGCTCATCGTCTGCCAGAGCCATGTAACAGTAATCTCTTTCTTCTTCTTCATCAGCAGATGATTCATCAGAAGGAACCCACTTCTCTCCAGTTGTTGCAATCATGCACTTATTATTGTTTTCAATTTGTTGTACCATGAGAGCAATCTGGGCCTTAAGCTTTTTATATTTCAGTTTATAGCTATCATCAGGCTTTTTATTTGAAAAGAATGGACCAGGCTTGGATACAAACTGGCTGGACCTGCAATCTTTCATGAAATGACCCTTTTTGCCACACTTAAAGCATGTCAAATTGGTCTTATCAGTTGAAGAACTGGATGCAAATTGTCCAGATGGCCTATTTGCTCTTGCTTTGAAACGGTTAACGTTTTAGCAATCATTGCAATGAGGTCATCAACATCAGTTTCATCACAACAGTCTGGAGAGATTTGATTGGACTCTCCAGAATCCATGAGTTCAGACAACATCGTCTTCATAGAAAATACATTCTCAGAAGATATCAGTGCTGTACTTTGTGGTTCAGTATGACTAACCACATTAGGACTACTGGAGGCATGGTTAAAAGCATCTTGTTCTGCCACCACTCTTTGGGCTTGATTTTCTTCAGTATACCTGAAAGCTCCATATAAAGTTGAGAGAGTGTGTGTGTGCAGAGTTTTACCTTGTCATAAGACCAGGATCATGTGAGACCATTTGGTGGGTAGAATATCACAAAATTCTCCAGAAGTATATCCTTGTCCTTCTCAACCCCAAGACCTCTCAACTGGTTTATGATACTCATAAATCTGGTGTAAGTACCAGTGAGAGACTCATTAGGCTGAGCAAAAAATGACTCATACCTCTTGTTTAAGGTGACCTTTCTGGTGACAATGGTGTTATCTCCTCCTTCATGTTGGTTTAAAAGTTCATCCCACATGGTTTTAGCACTAGGAAAAAGAACTAGTGTGGGAATTAGGGTTTCAGGAACGGCCCCGAGGATCATGTTTTTGAGAAGGGTGTCTAGATTCACCAATCTCCCCTCCTCTTCAGACCAATGTTCCTCCCTCTTTTCCCTTCCTCTTCTAGATCCAGAAGGATCAAGAAGGGGATTGAGAGGTGATGTAGGAACATAAGGACCTTCATTTAAAATTTTCATCATGTTCCTCTCAATACCAGTGATATGCAAAACCATCCTAGCCTTCCACGTACCAAATTCATCACTGTTCCCACTGAATTTAGGAACAGGATTATTCGAATAGTGCACATGCACGTGTGGAGAAGCAGGAGTAGGAGGAGGAGGGGGATTAGTGTTATTAACAATAGGTGGTTCGTTTTGATCATTAATATTAGCATTAGGATCGGGACCAAGATTAAAACTTCCTTGTGTATTTTCTTGGTTAGCCATCAAAGAAACAGATCTAGGCAATGTTTAGCCTTCTTCTCTGATACCAAATGTTAGTCCCTGAAATTCGATGGTTAATTTAGAAAGTGTAAAATACAACAAGTCTAATAATCACTAGAATGGACTAGTATTACTTGTAAATAAATGCTAGAATATATAAACAAAGTAATACAAGACTTAAAGCAATAAACAAGTAAAGTGGAACCTTATGTATTTTTCAATGGTGTAATTTATTTATGATGTTAAATAAAATACAAGGTTGTGCGGAATCAAGATAATACAAATAAGTATGTATCCTAACAACCTATGAATTACAAATGATCTATATTTGTCAATAACTCTTTTGGATCGAGATACTTAAAGTTGTGAAGTATCCCTGTTTAAGATCGAGAGTATTTAGACAAAATCACTTTAATGCAAAATGTATGCTTAAAAAGTCTTTATGTCAAGGAAATGACTTTGTATTTATAGGCAACAAAATTCACCAGTAAATTTTGTGTTGTACAAATATGGTTGCATGCATTTAATGATCCGACAAGAACATTAAATGCATTGGATAAGGAATAAGGATAAAGTCACATCAAATGACTTTGTATCCTTTTATCCAACCACCTTTACACGCATAAACTTTGGTAAAGAACAAGTGGATTGTTCTTTGGAAAGTGTGTAAAGGCAAAAGTCAATCCTCGATATCAGTGTTCTGACTTGTAAGGTCTAGAACACTGACAATCCTCCAGTGTACAGATCTGGTAAGACTTCCAGTGGACTCCGCCATTTGTAAGTCTTCTTTATTCTGACTTCAGACTTTGACTTCAGTGAGAACGTCTTCAGTAGAGTTGATCTGGACTTGGGTGAAGTCCAGTGAGCTAATCTAGAGAATACTCCAGATTTCCTATACAAGTATTTGCTCACTGGTCTTCCATTATTTCTGGACAAATCTTCGGAGGGACTCCAGATTCCAAGTCTGGAGTAGGTCCGTTTCTGGACAGATCTTCAGTAAGGCTCCAGTAGTCGAGTCTGGAGCGAGTCCAGTAAATCTGGACCTCACAACGACATTTTTTGGGAAATAAGGAGGTCGAATACAACAAAACTTTATTCTGATCATATTTAGTTTACACATAGACCTTTCCATAATGTTAAGATTCAATTGATTTCGACATAAAACGAATGAGATATGATTTTTACAAAATACTAAATTTTCAGTCATAAAAATCAGTTTCGACCAGTTTTCTTTAAAAGTTGATAACTTGAGTTTTACTCAGTGTTTTCACGAATTTCAGTAGCAAAATAACCTAGACACATAAAACTAAATATTTTGTTTTTCACTCAACAACTCAATCATTTTTCATCTATTCGGTTTAACCCTTCCAAGTCTGAATACAAAATTCTGTTCAGAACCAGTTTGGTTATTATTACTTCATTTTTGATCTTTAATTATAAAATCCTTATTTATACATATCATCAAGACTCATTAACACTTATTTAACCATAACTCCAGACCTCTCTTTATACAAAATTAATTGATATTAACATCATATATATATACTCATTTTGATTATTGAAATATAAAGATTTAATTATACAACTAGTAATCGACAAAAATCGTTTCTTTAGTAATTCTTTCAACTAAATAACCCAACCCAAGCCATAATCTACAACTTGACACCAATAAAAGACTTGTAAATTATGATTAAGAGATCAAGAATTATTACCTTATATATGCACTTAATCAAAAGGATGATTTAAGGAATGATCAAAGGTGACTTAAAGCTAACAATCACTGAAATTCCCAACCCTCTGCTCTAGCCTTGTAACTCGATTTCTGGACCTCTTTAGATAAATTCAACGGTTGAATATGTTGGCCCATATGTCAGGATGCTACTGTCAAAGATTGAAGATGATCCGACGGTTCAATCTTCGATCCGACGAGCTTTTCTGGGCTATGGTATATAAAAACGGGATTATTTTTGTGGTTTTTCTTTCTTGTTCTTTCTTTTTCTAATCAAGTATGGAGTTCTAATATTTGTTGCATATATTTGTGTGTGTTTGTGTACATGAGAGAATGCATAGCAAGTAGGAATGATTAGCATGAAGATAGAGAAGTCTCATGCATTTATGTATGCATGAAACATGCATGGTGACTCATGTAGGCTCCTAGGTGGTTTCATTAGTCAACAATGGGTTTTGTCTTGAAAACTTTCCAGCCATTTGGTTCTTGGATTGTTGTTTAATGTTGTCCATATCTAGCTAGTGGGTTTTGTTTGTCAACAAAGGAAGAAAGTGTGTCTCATTTAACATATAGCTAGATATTTTTGTTATAGAATATAGATGTCGATACATGATTTTAGCTAGTATTTAGTTAGGATTAGGATTATTAATAGTATAATATACCCCTTAATTTACATACCTATAATGCCTAATTATTTTATCAATATTTATTTTTAACCGTACAATATTTCTAGTTAATTGATTGAGTTCATTATCAACAAACAACCAAAACAAATCACGGGTGTTCACCTTTTTATAAAGGTTGTGTCGGCCTTTGTCCCATTAGTACCATTATTTGCTGGCTGCCGACACTCGGGTATAATCTAAATATTTAATATCGTATATTATACTAAGGCATAGAAATACGTTTTCCCAAATAATTTTTACATTCGTATTTAGTTTATTTATCATATCCTAATAATGCAAGTTTCATATCAAATATGGACAACAACAATGGCCTCATTACATGAGCTTAATCACATCGAATCATTTACAATATCTGAATCCATCTAAATATTGTAATTAGCCCAACTCATATATATATATATATGCACCAAAAATACCCAAAGTTTTCTTATATTCATAAAGTTTGCCATTATCATATATAACAAGTAACAGACCAAAATGGTAAATGTTACATTATTCCTCAGTTAAAAGGATTTCGCCCTCGAAATCTAGATTGTATCAAGTAAAAATATACTTAACTTGATTTATGCTTTGTTTAAGTGACAATTAATTTATATTAGAAGACATGACATCTAGGTATCTAATACACATTCACATTTACATAATTAACAGCAAGATACAAGGAGCACCCACAATTGATGCATTCTACTCTCAACAGAGTAGGATGAACTCATATGATTCTAAACAGAATCCTTCTACGCTCAACAGCGTAGGATGAACTTGCACACAATCCTCAACACGATTAGCATTTTGAATTAGCATGTATAACATCCTACAACTTGTACTCATGAAGAAATCAATAGTTTGTACACATAGTATGGACTACTTTACACATCTATGGTATAGCATAGATGATCTGTCTGGACACAGGTAACACTATACAAAATTCAAATTCACTTTATCTTTCATATTTGACCATTAAAAACGGCTCATTCTTAGACTATATAATTATGCCACAGCGCAGATTTCTCATTACTATATCAACTTAACATTTTCCTTCCTCAAAATCTAACCGTAACAAAAACTTATACCAAAAAAAAATGTTGAGCCCTTTCCTAATTGTGATTTACATAATTATCATAGCATGGTTACTTACTGTGGCTCAGCTTCCATTGGATGAGGCTTATCCGTGGTTAGTAGCGTTTCTTCTTGGTGTGGTTCCCTTACTGTTCGTCGCCACATGGGTTTCTTTGTATGGTTTTTAAGTGTGTTATAGTCTCAGTTGTTGTATTTATGTTTAAATAGTGTAATGAGCCTCGTTCAATTTGTAACAGTGATGAAATACAACATGTTATCTATTATAGACTATTGCTTAACTGTCCACCCTCTTATATTGTTTTTGTCGTGTAGGGAAATTCCCCAGTTAAAAGAATTTCCCTTAAATCATTCTAACTACTTGCAACGTGATTTAAAGACGACTACCAAATATTTTCTAACCGTCGCAGTAGTTATAATTTACTATAGTTTCTGAACACTTGTCCGTTCTTCCTGATCACACTTCATCTATTATTCTCTATATAAGAAGGACACTTGTAGAGATGATAGACACACTAAAATTTCCTTCTCTCCTTTACATTTTTCTTATGTGAAGCTATATTTCCACGCAATCTAATCGACCACTTCTATCAATTTCACTTTTAGCTATGGCCACTTCCACACATGTTTCTTTTGAACGTTCAATCGAGCTTTTGTCAAAGCAATTTGAACAACTTAACAGGACTGTAGCATCACTTTCTACAGAACAAACCACCTTGTTTACATCCCTTACATCCCAAATTGACCAAATTCATTTCAGTGCACCGTTTCTTCTTGCAGCCGATAGGGTACTATTACGAGAATCTATTGATAACCAAACAAAACTCGAAGCATAAATCAAAGAAATTAAAGGGTTGATGAATCAGCTTACTATCTTCTCCCAATCTGAAGAAGCAATAGTTGAACCAACTGCTTCCAGGGGAAAGAGACCTATGTCACCGACTAGCCTTATTCTATGTCACAAAAATTTTGAAACACTACAGAGTGATTCTCAAGATGTGATCCTTCAAGAGATCATGGAACGAAAGAGAAAGCAAACGATGAAAGAAGAAGTTTCTCTTGAAGTTAGCCAAAGAACTACTACTTGTATTTATATAAATTGATTTAAATATCTTTATAAATTAATTATATATAACCTGCATGGGCCACCATTCTGTAACACCCCGAGCTGGGCCCGGAATATTACGGAAATTATATAGCACACAGTGGAATTATCGTAGAACATGAACTATATGAATAAAAAGGGATTCGGTGAATCCATCAAATAAGATAATTCAAGTACAAAATACATAATGCAAAAGTAGGCAAATGAATCCTTGATCCATATAAGTCCAATGCCCGGGTTCAAAGCAAGCAACAATCATACTTCACATCCTGGATTTAATCTGGTTACCTAAAAAGTGTACTAGCAAGTGTCAACACAAGGTTGGTGAGTTCGTAGTAATGGTTTACAAGTAACCATCATCAATAACATTATCATATGTAATAACAACATCAAACAATGCACTTACAACAAACCCATGTACGTCACCTGTTAGACAATTGAGGTTAACATATCGTTCAACCTTGTCAAATAAGTAATCAAACAACAAATGATACAAAATAGTTCGTATATAATCAAGTACAAATAGTATCATTACCAATAGATGTATCGTATATACGTCAATGTCATGCAATGTATCAAATGTGTATAAATGTCAATACGTACATCATATACGAGTCAATGTCATGCAATGTACCCCAAAATCATCAAGTATCACAATACTTGGTCCACATCGTGGTGTAAATCATATCATATCATCAATTCAACACAAGTGTATACGTCTATACACTCGGATGTACATATAGTACTTAAAGTACTCGAAATGTGGCCTTACAGTTCAACAACTTGCCTTGGTGGCCTTACTGTTAAACAACTTGCCTTGGTGTAAGTTTTCAATGCACACAACAAGTACGTCTCAATAAGCATAATCATTAATAAACATGTTCATAGGTCCAACTGTAACATCCGTGAATTTTGACCCGTTGACTTTTTGTATAATTTGACTAACAATCTTGTTGAATGAAATAATTGGGCCCATTTGTGGTTATGTGACTATGTGGTATGTTAGTCGGGTCGTTAATATGTTTGTTTGGCGTTTGATTGTGTAAACGATCGTAAATTTGGCTTAAAGGGGAAACGGGTCGACCCATGGGTTGTCCATGACCCATGAGCCTACTAGTGACCCATCTCCCCCTTATCCTCTCATTTCTCTCTATCTCCCTATCTTTCTCTTTTTCTCTCAAGTAAAAGCAAGGCCATCTCTTCTCATTTCTTCTTCATTTCTTGCATCAAAATTGTGTTTGAAACTGCCATCATACAAGAATCATAACCATCTCAACCTCGTTGCTTCATATTGGAGAATCAAAAGCCAAGTTCTTGCATTTTATCCATTTTGACCTAATTTCGGGTTTTAAGCTCAAGGAGAAACTTTGGTAAGTCAAATTCATCCCATTTACTCCTACATATGTTTATTTATGCATTTCTAGTCGTCTTGAGCATTTGCAAGTCATAAATCGGCTTAAAACTAATTTTGGGTCAAATTAGGTTTAAATTAGGGTTTGGGTGATTTGGAAGTGATTGTGATGTTTTGGTCAAATTTGTGGGTTAGGTTATGTGTATTTATGGTTATTGATGTTTAGTTATGCTTCAAAATGGGTTACAAGTCGTTGTAAATCGATTTGGGTCGAATTTGGGGGGTTTTGGGTTTAGTTTCTGCACTAAACTGCTGCTGCTGTTCGTGGGTTGCCCAGTAAGGGGCGTAACCTACGCCCCCTTGCGGCGTAGCTTACGCTAGGTGTATTTTGTTTGGGCGTAAGTTACGGCCCTTTGGGGCGTAGCTTACGCCGAAGTCTTACCTTACGCCCAAAAACCCACTGTTTACGCCACTCCAGACGCCAAAAGTGAACTTTCTAGAGGACCGTAGGTTACGCCCAGTTTGACCGTAACTTACGCCAGTTGTTTTCTGACCACCGTACCTTACGCCCCTTTTTACCGTAGCTTACGCCTGGTGGTTTTGAACCACCGTAACCTACGCCAGTTTAGGGCGTAGGTTACGCCCCCTTGTTGCTGAATTTCCTGTTTGACCTAGTTTGACTTCCAGAACCCTATGAACGCTTCGTGTATCGTTCTAAATCACTTCTTAACTTATTTAACATTGATTAAGAGTCTTAGAAGTCATTTAACGTCGAGAAACACTTTGGAAACCTATTTAGGGTTTTGCCGTTTTCTTGATAACTACGTATGTGTTTATGAATGTTGATGTGAATGTATATGATCGATATTTAGGTGTTGGACGCGAGGAACATTGTACGATAATAACTTGACTTTATATCAATCTTAGCTTTCTTAACCAATCGAGGTGAGTTTCGTATCTCCCTACTCACTTGAGATTCGGGCTGAAAAGTGTGAACCTGGCGTGTTTACTTGCATTTATTGATTTATTGATTGTTTGACTTGATTGTTGGATTGATGTGACGGTTCTTTTCGTTTGGTTGACTTGGTTTATGTTTTGGTTAAGTATTTCATTTATGTTAGGATTGACGTACATACATGGAAGTCGGTTATGCCTTCATTAGGTTTTAGATGTGGTGGGAAGGCTGCGGGTGACCCTATATATAAGCATCTGGGACTCGAAGGAAGTAGAATCCTCTTAAGTGTATGTACGTATAGTTGGTTTAAATTGAAATTTGATTTATGATCGGTGATTATTGATTGTTGGTTCACGTTCGTTGAATGTTGATTAGTGGCTTATAACTTACGATTATTGATTGTTGGTTCAAGTTCATCGTATATTGATTGTTGGTTCATGACTGATGCATTTACATTTGATTGTAAGCATTGCATACATTAATGATAACCCTCGGCAGGGGATTGCCGACATCCTGGTGCATAGATGTATGCACCCATTTTGGGTGTAGTGCCTGACTCCGAGTATATAGACATATATATCTCGATGATTTTGAGATACAGCCTTGTTCATTGTGATGACAGAAGGGTATCGTTGCATTGGTGACTGGCGTTCACGCATAAGATAGGCATGTTGACTTATTTATGCTTTTGGTACTTGCATTTGATATTCATATCATTGAGCATTCATTACACGCATTTACGTACTTATGAAATTTTGTTGATTGGATATTGTTGTGTTACTTAGAGGCTCACTGTAAGTCACGTCTAGCCTCTACTTGTACATTATGATTATTGTTTATGGTTACTTGTAGACCATTACTACGAACTCACCAACCTTGTGTTGACTATGCTTAGTACACTTTTCAGGTAATCAGGTTAATCCTGGGCGTGGAGTATAGTTGCTTGCTTGCTGTTTAACCCGGGCATTGGACTTGATGAATCAAGGATTCATAGACCTTCTCTTTTGCATTATACTTAGGATTAATTGCCATCTTTTGAATGCTCCTTTGTAACCTTGATGGTTATTGCTCCTTTTGTATTTTGGTACTTGTTTCGTCTTTGTAATGGATTCACTGAATCGTTATTTGCATTTAGTTCTTGTTCTATTGTAATTCCACCTTGTGCTATATGATTTCCGTGATATTCCGAGCCTCGGCTTGGGGTGTTACAGAATGGTGGCCCATGTGTAACAACCCTACTTTTTAAATATTATATATGAACTAGTTATGTTGCCTATGATCTCGCAAGCCATAGTTATACTAGAAGCTAGTAGATAATGCCCTAAAATTAGCAATCTAAAGCTATTGTTCAATTCTAAATGTGAGTTATAAAGTACCATTGAACAAGATTTTATTGATGATCAATCAAATTATCTAAATAATAACGTAAGTCTCACAAGTTGAGATAGCCATCAAAAATCCTTACGAAGGTCCAACAATTTGATTATTTAGCTAATTTAAGTAAATTTGGTCACGAAAATAAAATTTCTAATTCAAAACATGTTATAAGTTCTTATGCGCATAAAAGCGTTTAAATCATAATAAGTATATATATATATGTACATATATGCTTAAAATATATACAAGTTCATAATCAAAGGCTCATGTAACAAATTAGAAACACAAAAATGTATACATACAAGCATATATACATGACATATATACATATGCACATATTAGAACAAACATCAACTTATAACTACAAACTAACACATTTAACCTTACAAAATATATATACACTTACACCTAACATATATACACAATATATACAACATTTTATAAAAAAAAAAAGATACAAAAACCCTTCCCATGCCCTTATGAGGCCGCCCCCCCCCCCCTTCACACCTCACATGCCCATTTCAAAATACATACACTTCATTTCAAGTCTTGGAACTCACACTCTTCACACACTCTTCACTCCTTTCTCACACACTCTTCTTTTCTCTCAAAAAAACTCTCCATTCTCTTCTTTTCTCCCTCTCATTTTCGGCCAACATCAAGAACAAAGAAAAACACCATCAAAAATCAAATTAACACTTACTAATAATAAGGGTTTTAAGTTAGATTAATAAAGGGTTAATCCAAGCAAGGTTTAAGGGTTGTTCTAGGCTTAGATTGAAGGTATTATAAGGGTTTGGAGGCCATGAAAATCTGCCCTCTTTCATCATCCAAAACCAAGTTCAAGAGGGTATAATCTTCATCCTTTTTACTAGATCTAATCTCGTTTTTGTTTATATTCAAAGGTTTTATCAAAAACTCATACTTTCTTCTTGTTTTCTTTTATAATATACACTTAATGAGGGCAAAGTTGATAGGAGCTTTCTTACCATGCTCATGCATGTCGAATCTAAGAAGAAAGATCCAAGGATTCAACAAGTTTAAGACCCAAAAGTGTGGTTATGGATTAGTAGCTTTTAAAGTGACTTTCTTGTTGATAGATCTATAAGTTTTTGTATATTTTTGAAGAGTATATTCTGAGATTTTTCATTCAAAAGAGGTTTTTATATTGTTGAATGTTAGATCTATAAAAGTTGATAGTAAAAAGTGTTGATTCGAATGCATATATGCTAGATTTAAGAAAGTTGGATCTTTTGTTGGATTATGAGATGGATATGGACTTGTTATAAGTGAAAAATATGTTAATATTAATGTTAATATTCTGGAAAATTGATAAAATATCAAAGATATAAAGCTTGGACCAAAACATGTTAAAATAAGCTAGAAATCATAAACCGAAAACACGCAAAAATGCATTTTGAGCACACACATGCACCATAATCTTATGACCAAGAAAATATGATAAACCTACTGGAAATAAGTTGAAATAAAAGTATAAAACTAAGATCTATTGGTTCATGACAACAATAAGCTCAAAAATCACCTTTTCGGGTCAAATAATCACTAACCGAAAGCACCAAATTGCACATATCACACCACCACCACTATCACGATTTTGGACACCAAAATATGATGAACTTTCTGGAAATAATGAAACAAGAATGAAAATCCATTTTGAAGCACTTTAATTGCTCAAGAAATGAGGCTAAAATCACTATTTCGGTAAACGATTTTTAATCATAAAACCCTCAAAATAAGCAAGACACAAGAGAGGTTGAATGGATATGATTTTGTATGAATAAAAGTTGCCTAAAAGGCCTGAGATTTTAGACAAAAATGTTTAGTGATGATTTCTAAGAATTTCCATGAATTATTGAATTTAAATAGTAATTAAAAGACATAAAAATCCATAAATAAATTATGTAAATCAAGAATGAAGTTAAATCATCTTAACCATTGATAAAAATAACTAAAACCTACTGGATAAAAATAATTAAAAGGCAAGAGACATGTGTTACATAATTTTAAGATAAATAATTAAGTAAAAATAATTAATTAAATATTATCATTAAAATAAATGGAAAATACACAAATAAAAGTATAAATCATGAAATTATAAGTTAAGGAGCATATATATCAGAAGATAATTCAAATGAAATTATCCATAATTTACAAAGGCAATTATGACACTTACAAGTATTTTTAAGGAATTATTTAATTAATAAATCAATAAAATGAATAAATAATTAATTAAATAATATTAAATTAAAATATATAATTACAAATCAGAAAATATACATAAAATATTAATATTATAAGACCACTAATGTCAAATATTATTACTAAGCAAAGTGTGCAATGGAAATCATATAAATCAAAGCCAAAGTACCGAAATTCCAATAAACGTACAAAAACGTATAATGAGAAAACGACACTTACCACCCAAATTCCTTATACCCAAGCAATGAGAACATCATAATGCACTTAATTTCCATAATCTAATAACAACCAAAGATGGGCAAGTCTACTAGTATACATCTCATGATCTAACTCACTAGTTCATGTCACGTGAACTTACGCCGTGAATATATACGTTATGGTTTAGGCTTGCTTGAGGCGCAACAAATCTAAGCGGAGGAATCACGTTTGATCAGCCCTTTTCACTCTCTAATCAAGTGAGTCATAGCCCCCTTTCAAACTCTTTTATGTGTTTACTTTCGGGGTGAAAAGCATGTTTAATTAAAATGACTTTATCTTATGAAATGATTCTTTGAAATAATGATAATGATATGGGAATTATATTGTATGTTCAACGTGTTATATGTTATATGATGAGCTTGAGTACTGTCAAACGGTGGTCCCCTGTACACTACTATTAACTCATTTGAGGCCTGTAGTTAGAGGGTTGCGCAACTAGGACTTGTCCCCTCATCCACTATTATAGGTAACGGTGGGATGTTTGGTTTGCCTTTGTGGCCACCTTATTCGCCAGTCTGGCCTCGCGGTGCTCTAACTACTATATATTTATGGGCGTCTCCATGGCACGACCCTTGGTTATCTTTATGCACGTGATTGACAGCATGTGCTTATCATTATCTTATCATTTGGGACATTATATCTGATTATTGGGACATAACCGGTCTTAGTAGTGGCTCAAGAACAATCTCATCAAATTATGTCATGGTAGTCTTACCATTGACCCAGAGGTATTGATTTTATATTATGGATGACAATTATTGATTGAGCATACAGTTTGGGTATGGACAGTATGATGGAATTCCTGGAAATTTTATGACATATTCTTTCTTGAATTGGATTAAATATATGGGTGTTGTTAGCATAATCCTATGAACTCACTCAACTCTCGTAGTTGACACTTTTTCTTCATGCTTTTCAGGTCTAGGGCAGTAAGTTAGCTTTTTGGACCACTTCATGGATGATGTGTTTAATTGTTGCATTTTGGACTAGTAATGCAAACATTTGATCTTTTGATTATGATTTTGGTGGTGTAATGTTTATTAAACGTCAACTTGAACTTGTAACCTTTTGAATTTGAATGGCACTTGAAATTTGATGTTGATGTTTTATACTTGAATCTTTTGTACCATGTCGTTCTGTGGCATCTCGAGTTTCCGCTATAGTCGGGGTGTTACAGAAAAAAATGGTATCAGAGATGCAAGGTTATAGAGAATTTTTGCTATAACCTACGTATTTTCAAAACGAGTCGAATATATCTTAAACAATTGAGTCGATCATAAAGTATTCTTGTTTTACTTATGCATAGCCTGATCAACTATGCCTAACTAAAAATTTAATATGGAATGATCGAAATGATTGTCTAAGGGATATTCAAAATGAGTCTTTTGAAAATAAGCTTTAAAAACGATTCTTGGTGCAAAAGATACATAACCAAATCCAATGTTTGCATTACCTATTAGAACCCCTAGTTACTACCCCCACTTGGCTAGCATTACTTTGTCCATTTAGATATAATACATGAGAGCTATGCACAAGTTGAATCTTAGTCATTACTTTAATTATAAACGGTTATGTCGGTCGTGCGAGTCGAGTTGGTCGTCGGTTGTGAATGGTCATGTCGTTGTTTGGTTGTTAAGCTTGTGAGTCGTTGGTCGAGTTGGTTGGTTGCTTGTCAAATGGTTAAGGTTGTCTCATGGTCCGTCGAGTCGTCTTGCTGTCCGTAAGTTGCCACATGGGTCGTCAATGGTCAAGTCGGTCGTCCATGGTCGTCTAAGCGTCGAGTCAAGTCATCATCTCACGCCTTTGTGAAACTTGTGTAGGAACATCATGTCACAAACAAGTGGAGCTTCTGGATCAGCCCCTAGACCAAGGAACTTGTATGGATTCGTGGACTACATGGAAGAGGAAGAAAGGAGACGCCTAGAGCAAGAGCAACCTCCCCAACCACTCCAAGAAGAAGAAGAAGAAGAGACCGATCCAATGGAAGATCCATCAGAAGACGATAATGCTAGGAGCGTTGCCTCTAGCCAACCTGAACGCCGCTCACCCTCGCCACCACCATCACCACCTGCCCCTAGAGCACCTACTCCGCCGAGGCAAGATGCACCCATGAACCTAAGCGATGGGAGATTTCCAGCCCGAGATCCCTACCTTCAGCCGCGTCTTCCTCGTGATCATCCCTGGTACCATCTTGGACATAGGCGTCAAGGAGAGGAGCCACATCGCCCAGTCTATGGAGTACCCCCTCCACCTCCCATTGGTATGACTCGTGAAGAAAGGGAGAGGGTGTGGGGAATAGCTAACGGGTTAAGGGATGCTAGAGTAAGGGTAAGGACTCAAGAGGTAATGATGGAAAGGGCCTTAGGAGTTATGGATCGAACGGGAGACTATGCGAGTTTGGCGATATCAGAAGTTCGACGAGTTAATGAGGTGATATTCATTATGGGATGTGTGCTTACGGCTCTTTGCACTCTCGTAATAGCTCTCATGCTTAGGAAGTAAACCTAAGAGCTACTTTATTTATGAACTTATTCGATGTATGAACGTTTGTACTTTGTTTCACTTTCTTGAACTTTCTAGCTTTTGTGTGACGATGATCACATAGCATTTGGCATGTAGCAATTTTGTGAACTCATATTGAATGATATATATGTAAGCTTGATGCCTCTCTATGGTTACATGATGTGCTATCCTTGTTGTGATAAGGTTATCTCTATTATAAAAGTTATAGTTACAGCAGAAATCAGTTCTGACCACTTTTAGTAGAACGGCCATATCTGGAGTTCTATTTCGTCTTTTAACCTGATTCCAATTGGAGGTGAAACTTAACTCATAGGGCTACGTTTCATATTTTATGAGTTTTTCCCAGATCGTCCATCTTAAGCCACTTTTACGTGCTCCAAGTTCGTACTCAGATTCTGTAATCCTCCTGGCTAACCTAGAAAGCATGGTTGATCAATTTTAGAATTTACCTAACCATTTACTTACTCATAATGACATGTGCGTCGTGATTATAAAAAGGAATATGAATCGGGGTATACATATACATATGTGTGCAGACGAACTCTCTCTGCACTAAATAACTTTACATATACTCGTGTGAGATCAAGAAGTAGTAATTCGAGTTTATGTCATATGATTCAATGAACGAATGACTAAACTATATTATCCTTTGTAGAAACATGGCACCACGAAGGACCGGCGGAGAAACAAGTGAAGAGGCCCAGCGAAGAGCCGAGTTAGCCGAGCTTATCTCCCAACAGATCAATGCCGCCATGCCAAACATTGCCACCCAAATAGCGGAGAATGTAACCGCTACACTCAACACGGCTAGAAGACAAGATGGAGGAGAAAATGCTATTGACAGGAATGCCTACAAGGCTTTCACGTCTTGCAATCCCAAGGAGTTTCATGGGACAGAAGGTCCTGTTGCATTGCTTACTTGGTTCCAAAGCATGGAAGCCAAGTTGAACATCATTGCCTGTGCGCCGGCTGACCGTGTTAAGTTTGCTGCTAGTAAGCTTCAGGGAAGAGCTCTTACTTGGTGGAATCTCCAAGTGACTACTAGAGGTCCTGCAGCAGTCAATGCTTTGACTTGGGAGCAGTTTAAAGATGAGTTGAAGCGTGAGTATTGTCCACGAGAAGAGGTACAAAAACTGGAGATGGAATTCTGGAACCACGCCATGAGAGGGCTGGAATTGGAGGCCTATGTGATCCGCTTTCACGAGTTGAGCGTGTTGGTGCCAGAGATGGTAACCCCTGTGGCTAAGAAGGTTGAGAGATTTATCTATGGATTGGCACCTGAAGTTAGGTTGATGGTCACTGCTGCAAGCCCTACCACTCTTGAGCAGGCTATAAGTTTGGCAACCAGGCTAGTAAACGATTTGGTTAGGCATGGGAAGTACACGAGAGGTGAATCAAGTTCGAGACAAGGTGGAGGAAATCGGTTTGGCGATCGAAAAGGGAATGGGCCGGACAAGAGGCAAAAGATTGTGAGAAACTATGGGGTGGTGGATGCTAACCCTAATCCATATCGTGGCATGCCTCCAAGGTGAAACCGATGTGGTTATAGTCACTTGGGTGAATGCAAGCGTTGCATAACATGCAACCGCATGGGTCACCTTGCTACTCACTGCCGAAGCGGGCCAAGGAATGAAGGACAACGAGGGGGATGTCACGAATGTGGAAGTACGGATCATTGGAGAAATGCTTGTCCTAGGTTGAGGAGAGCACAAGGCAACCGCGGAAATGGAAACGGTAACCGTGGCAACTTCAGGAATGTTGGGAATCGCGGGAACCAAGCAAACCGAGGAAACAATGGAAACCAAGTCTACCGAGGAAATGTTGGGAATCAAGCTAATATTGGGAATCAAGGCAACAACGTTAACCAAGGAAATCGTGGCAATCAAGGAGGTCAAGCCCGAGGAAGGGTGTATGCCATGGGAGCAAATGAGGCACGTGATGACCCTAAATGTCATCGTAGGTACGTTTCCAATAAATAATGTTTATGCATCTATGTTGTTTGATTCTGGAGCCGAAAGAAGTTTTATTTCCTTTGAATTTAAAGAACTGATTGATAAGAAACCTAGTGAACTGGAGGAAACTTATTATGTTGAATATGCTAATGGAAACGAGTATAAGGCTAAGGAAATTATTGCTGATTGTAAGTTAACTTTAGATAAGAAGGACTATAGTATAGACTTGATTCCTATAGAAATAGGAAGTTTTGATGTGATAGTAGGAATGGATTGGTTGTCGAAAATGCGTGCTGAAATACTTTGCCATGAAAGGATCGTTAAGATTCCTTCAGATAACGGTGACGTGCTAATAGTTCAAGGCCATAAGGCAGAAGTCCAACCTAAGTTGGTGTCGTCCATGAAGGTGAGGAAGTACCTACGGAAGGAATACCACACATACTTGGCAAGTAGTGGATAAGCGAGTGAAAGATAAGGATCCTCTCAAGGTAACAGTGGTTAGAGATTTTCTAGATGTGTTTCCGGATAAACTACCTGGACTTCCCCCAGCAAGACAAGTAGAGTTTACTATCGATTTAGTTCCCGGGGCAGCCCCCGTGGCTAAGGCACCATATAGACTAGCGCCCTCCGAAATGCGAGAACTCTCGGAGCAATTGCAAGAATTGCTTGATAAAGGTTAATCCAACCTAGTTCTTCGCCCTGGGGTGCACCAATTCTCTTTGTCAAGAAGAAGGATGGATCTTTGAGAATGTGCATCGACTATAGAGAGTTGAATAAATTGACGATCAAGAATAGATACCCGCTGCCGCGAATAGACGATGTTCGACCAACTGCAAGGAGCGTCGCATTTCTCGAAAATTGACCTTAGGTCCGGCTATCATCAGTTGAGGGTACGAGAAGAAGATGTACCTAAAACGGCTTTCAGAACTCGCTATGGGCACTATGAGTT
>CM067175.1:36887384-36939962 GCA_034093135.1 Erigeron breviscapus | reverse complement strand
GCTATCATGCATTTGTTATTGTCTTCAATCTGTTTAGACAAGAGAGCAATTTGAGCCTTAAGCTTTTTGTATTTTAACTTATAGCTATCATCAGGCTTGTTAAAAGAAGCAGTTGGACCAGACTGAGAGACAAACTGACTGGACCTGCACTCTTTCATGAAATGACCTTTTCTGCCACACTTAAAGCATGTCAGATTGGTCTTGTCAGTGGAAGAACTGGGTGCATGTAGTCAAGTGGGCCTATTTGCTCTGGCCTTAAAACGGTTAAACGTTTTGGCCATCATTGCAACCAGGTCATCACTGTCAGTTCCATCACAGTCTGGAGAGATATCATTACAGACTCCAGAATCCATTAGTTCAGACATCATCTTCTTCATAGAAAATACATTCTCAGAAGATATTAATGCCGCACAAGGTGGTACAGTATTAGTGACCACTGTGGAACTACTGGAAGCATGATTAAAAGAATCTTTTTGCCTCAATCCTCTGGGCTTGATTTTCTTCAGTGAATCTGAAGGCTCCATACAATGTTGACAAAGTATGGGAATGCAAGTTTTTTCCTTGCCTCAAGACCAGAATCATGTGAGACCATTTTGTTGGAAGAATATCACAAAATTTCTCCAAAAGTATATCCTTGTCTTTATCTACCCCTAGTCCTCTTAACTGGTTTATGATGCTCATAAATCTGGTGTAAGTACCAGTAAGGGACTCATTGGGAGAGCAAAAAATGACTCATACTTTTTATTTAAGGAGACTTTTCTGGTAACAACAGTATCATCACCTCCCTCATGCTGGTTTACTAGTTCATCCCACATACTTTTGGCATTGGGATAGAGAACTAGTGTGGGAATGAGAGTTTTGGAACAGCCCCGAGGATCATATTTTTAAGAAGTGTATCAAGATTTACTAATCTTTTCTCCTCTTCGGACCAGTGTTCCTCTATCTTTTCCCTCCCACTTCTTGATCCTGTAGGGTCAAGAAGTGCATTGATAGGAAGTCTTGGCACATAGGGTCCTTCGTTTAAAATTTTCATCATATTCCTTTCAATACCAGTCACATGCAATATTATCCTAGCTTTCCACGTACCAAATTCATCACTGTTCCCATTGAATTTAGGAACAGGATTATTCGAGTAATGCACATGCACATGTGGAGAAGCAGGAGGAGGAGGAGGTGGTGTATTGTTTTTTCCAGTGGGTGGTTCATTAACATTAGTTTCATGAGTTTCTTGAGTATTTTCTGGGATTGCCATCGTGAAACAGATCTAGGTAAGTATATTAACCTTCTGCTCTGATACCAATTGTAAAGTCCCTCACACGATGGTTTAACCCACGAGTGTAAAATAAAGACAAGTATGAACTAGAATCGGACTAGTATTACTTCAATATAAATATGCAAGAATATAAACGAAGTAATAAATGACTTTAAGCAATATTTAAACAAGTAAATAAATGGTGGAACACAAATGTAGTTTTCAAGTGTATTTTCTTTATTGATGTATAAACAAAATACAAGATCGTGCGAAACCTAGATATTACACGTATGTAAGTATCTAAACAATCTTTGAATTACAAGTGATCTATACTTGCTAAATAAACTCTTTTGATCGATATACTTAGAGTTGTGAAGTATAGCTGTTTAGATCGAGAGTATTTAAGCAAGTCCACCAATTTGCTAAAAAGTGATTTTCTCAAAGAAATGACTTTGTATTTATAGGCAACAAAATTCACCAGTGAATTTTGTGCCGTACAAATATGGTTGGCATACATTTAATGATCCGACAAGAACATTAAATGTATTGGATAAGGAATACGGATAAAGTCACATCAAGTGCAAGTGTATCCTTTTATCCAACCACCTTAACACACGTATACTTTGGTAAAGAACAAGTGGGTTGTTCTTTGGAAAGTGTGTAAAGGCTTAAAGTCAATCCTCGATATCAGTGTTCAGACTTGTAAGGTCTAGAACACTGACAATCCTCCAGTGTACAGATCTGGTAAGACTTTCCAGTGGACTCCACCATTTGATAAGTCTTCTTTCTTCAGACTTCAGTCTTTGACTTCAGTCAGAATGTCTTCAGTAGAGTAGATCGGGACTGGGGTGAAGACCAGTGAGCTCATCTGGAGAATACTCCAGATTTCCTATACAAGTATTTTGCTCATTAGTCTTCCATTATTTCTGGACAAATCTTTAGAAGGACTCCAGATCCCAAGTCTGGAGTAGGTCCAGCAGAACATGTTTTCTGGTCAGATCTTCAGTGAGCTCCAGTAGTCGAGTCTGGATCGAGTCCAGCAAAACATGTTTCTTGACAAACCTTCAATAAGGTTCCAGTAGTCCAGTCTGGAGCCAGTCCAGTAAGTCTGGACTAAATCTAGACCTAACAAATCATGGCTAGAAACCAAAAAGCCATATGATGCTGTATTAGAACAATTTCCAGCTCAAAAACATGCATATTTAGATGGAAATACTCATATAGCATCATTAATACCAGTAATCGATCGATTACCAGAGGAGTTCAGGCCCATCACTATTTATGATGAGCCTGTAACTCCCAAGGCCAATTTTTACCCAGTTCAATTCCCAGAGGCTAAGACTGGAGAGCTCCAGATGACTGCTCCAGTTAAGAAGGTCCATCGGAATAGACCTTTGCCTCAGACCAATCCCTTACCAAAGCCTAGGACTGGAAAGGCTAAGGTATCATCTGAAGAAAATATTTTGTCCAGGTTAGAGAGCCAGATTCAAATTCTGACTTGTCAATCACAAAGTTTTAATGCAAGATTAAACTTTATTGAGGGTACTTCATCTGGCCCTAGACAAAAATACAAAACCTTTTGCTAAGAAAGACAAATTTATTTCTCCAGTTGAGAAAATGAAAAAGGTTTCAAAATATCAACCCCAGTGGTCTTTTCAACTAAGACCACTGTTGAAGAAAGTGAACTCAACCAGATTGCCCCAGGGACCTATAAGGGAGGGTCCAGTGAACCCATCAGTCGATGGGTTCCCAAATCTAACTGATCAATATCTGGTGTATGTGTTGGGCGATCGAAAGAAGTATATCTGGTATCTTGACAGTGCAGCTGGCAGGACGATGACCGGATGTAAGACCCTGCTGGAGGAGTTCACCATTTCTGATGGACCCTCCATTACTTTTGGGAATGATGGTTGTGGAAAGACTGAGGGATACGGTGTTCTGAACAATGGACAAGTCAAGTTCAGACGTGTTGCATTTGTGAATGGTTTGAAATATAACTTGATCAGTGTAAGCCAACTGTGTGATGATGGCTATCAAGTTCTATTCAATATTGCTCAGGGTATCGTATTCAACAAGGACTGGATGGTAGTGTTGATTGCTCCCAGAAAAGGGAATGTGTACGTGATAGGAAGTCTTGGCACATAGGGTCCTTCGTTTAAAATTTTCATCATATTCCTTTCAATACCAGTCACATATTATCCTAGCTTTCCACGTACCAAATTCATCACTGCTCCCATTGAATTTAGGAACAGGATTATTCGAGTAATGCACATGCACATGTGGAGAAGCAGGCGGAGGAGGAGGTGGTGTATTGTTATTTCCAGTGGGTGGTTCATTAACATTAGTTTCATGAGTTTCTTGAGTATTTTCTGGGATTGCCATCGTGAAACAGATCTATGTAAGTATATTAACCTTCTGCTCTGATACCAATTGTAAAGTCCCTCACACGATGGTTTAACCCACGAGTGTAAAATAACAAGACAAGTATAAACTAGAATCGGACTAGTATTACTTCAATATAAATATGCAAGAATATAAACAAAGTAATAAATGACTTTAAGCAATATTTAAACAAGTAATAAAAGGTGGAACACGAATGTAGTTTTCAAGTGTATTTTCTTTATTGATGTATAAACAAAATACAAGATCGTTGCGGAACCTATATATTACACGTATGTAAGTATCTAAACAATCTTTGAATTACAAGTGATCTATACTTGCTAAATAAACTCCTTTGATCGATATACTTAGAGTTGTGAAGTATAGCTGTTTAGATCGAGAGGATTTAAGCAAGTTCACCAATTTGCTAAAAAGTGATTTTCTCAAAGAAATGACTTTGTATTTATAGGCAACAAAATTCACCAGTGAATTTTGTGTCGTACAAATATGGTTGGATACATTTAATGATCCGACAAGAACATTAAATGTATTGGATAAGGAATAAGGATAAAGTCACATCAAGTGCAAGTGTATCCTTTTATCCAACCACCTTAACACACGTATACTTTGGTAAAGAACAAGTGGGTTGTTCTTTGGAAAGTGTGTAAAGGCTTAAAGTCAATCCTCGATATCAGTGTTCAGACTTGTAAGGTCTAGAACACTGACAATCCTCCAGTGTACAGATCTGGTAAGACTTTCCAGTGGACTCCACCATTTGATAAGTCTTCTTTCTTCAGACTTCAGTCTTTGACTTCAGTCAGAATGTCTTCAGTAGAGTAGATCTGGACTGGGGTGAAGACCAGTGAGCTCATCTGGAGAATACTCCAGATTTCCTATACAAGTATTTGCTCATTAGTCTTCCATTATTTCTGGACAAATCTTTAGAAGGACTCCAGATCCCAAGTCTGGAGTAGGTCCAGCAGAACATGTTTTCTGGTCAGATCTTCAGTGAGCTCCAGTAGTCGAGTCTGGAGCGAGTCCAGCAAAACATGTTTCTTGACAAACCTTCAATAAGGTCTCGGTAGTCCAGTCTGGAGCAAGTCCAGTAAGTCTGGACTAAATCTGGACCTAACAAATCATGGCTAGAAACCAAAAAGCCATATGATGCTGTATTAGAACAATTTCCAGCTCAAAAACATGCATATTTAGATGGAAATACTCATATAGCATCATTAATACCAGTAATCGATCGATTACCAGAGGAGTTCAGGCCCATCACTATTTATGATGAGCATGTAACTCCCAAGGCCAATTTTTACCCAGTTCAATTCCCAGAGGCTAAGACTGGAGAGCTCCAGATGACTGCTCCAGTTAAGAAGGTCCATCGGAATAGACCTTTGCCTCAGACCAATCCCTTACCAAAGCCTAGGACTGGAAAGGCTAAGGTATCATCTGAAGAAAATATTTTGTCCAGGTTAGAGAGCCAGATTCAAATTCTGACTCGTCAATCACAAAGTTTTAATGCAAGATTAAACTTTATTGAGGGTACTTCATCTGGCCCTAGACAAAATACAAAACCTTTTGCTAAGAAAGACAAATTTATTTCTCCAGTTGAGAAAATGAAAAAGGTTTCAAAATCATCAACCCCAGTGGTCTTTTCAACTAAGACCACTGTTGAAGAAAGTGAACTGAACCAAATTGCCCCAGGGACCTATAAGGGAGGGTCCAGTGAACCCATCAGTCGATGGGTTCCCAAATCTAACTGATCAATATCTGGTGTATGTGTAGGGCGATCGAAAGAAATATATCTGGTATCTTGACAGTTCAGCTGGCAGGACGATGACCGGATGTAAGACCCTACTGGAGAAGTTTACCATTTCTGATGGACCCTCCATTACTTTTGGAAATGATGGTTGTGGAAACACTGAGGGATATGGTGTTCTGAACAATGGACAAGTCAAGTTCAGACGTGTTGCATTTGTGAATGGTTTGAAATATAACTTGATCAGTGTAAGCCAACTGTGTGATGATGGCTGTCAAGTCTTATTCAATATTGCTCAGGGTATCGTATTCAACAAGGACTGGAAGGTAGTGTTGATTGCTCCCAGAAAAGGGAATGTGTACGTGATGGATATGGAAAGCTCTCCTTCAGAGCAGTGTTTCTATACTCAAGCTGATGAAGACACAAACTGGTTATGGCACAAAAGGTTATCCCATTTAAATTTCAAGAACATTAATAAGTTGTCCAGAAAACAACTTGCAGATGGGATACCTTCAGTTTCCTTCAAAAGGAAAGGCCATGTCCAGGATGTGAGATGGGTAAGCAAAAACGTACCAGTTTCAAGACCAGACAGAATTTCAGCATTTCTGAACCTCTTCATATGCTTCATATGGACCTCTTTGGTCTAGTGAACGTTCAGACTCGTGCTGGTAAAAGATACACCCTGGTGATCATAGATGAATTCTCCAGATATTGTTGGGTGATCTTTCTGAGGTCTAAAAGTGAAGCTGTTGCTGAAATCATCAGTCTTATCAAGCAAATTGAGCTCAAGTACAGTCGAAAAGTGTGTCAGTTAAGAAGTGACAATGGAACAGAATTCCAGAATGCAACTCTGGAGTCATTCTGTACTGACACTGGCATCTCCCAGAATTTCTCATCAGTCCGCTCTCCAGAACAAAATGGAGTGGTGGAAAGGAAGAATCGAACGCTGATAGAAGCTGCCAGGAGTATGCTTGCTGAATCTGGACTGTCTACCAGTTTTTGGGCGGAAGCAATTGCAACTGCTTGCCACACCCAGAATCAATCAGTGTACATCAAAAGACACAAAAAGACAGCCTATGAAGTCTTAAAAAATAGAAAACCAAATATTGGTTATTTTCACGTTTTTGGATGTCCAGTTTACATCCTGAACGACTCCAGTCAGCTAGGAAAATTTGATGCCAAAGCTGATGAAGGGTATTTCTTAGGCTATTCAGCCATACGCAAGGCCTTCAGAGTCTACAACAAGAGACTGGAGAAGGTCCATGAGTCAATTCATGTCACATTTGATTAATCAAATGCTGCAATCAACAAGAAGCCAGCCCTTGACACTCCCCAGTAACTACAATTGTCTTTTGTGAATCTGATCCTATAAACGACAAAAATGAAGATTCAAAAGACACAGTTTCCAGTCATCCTGATCTGGAACCTATTCAGAAACTCTCCAGTAGTACTCCATTCTATCCCTCTATTATTTTCAAACTACCCTCTGAAATTAATATTGGTTCAGTTGTGCGTAATGCTCCCCCAGTATCAGTGTCAGTTGAGAATAGACCAGAAATGTCTTCTTATGAAGAATTCCAAACTGAACCAGTACTCCAGGAAATGCCTTCAAATGAAGAATTTCATGATGCAAATCATGATTTAATTGACTCAGATGAAGATACTGAAGTAGTCTGGCAAGATCCTCCTCCAGAAGCAACTCCAGAGGAGACTCAACTGAATTCTTGCACTGATATTGTTGTCAGTAACAATCCTGGTCAGTACTCCAGATGGACAAAAGCTCATCCTATTGATCAGATCATAGGTGACTCCAATAGAGGAGTTCAGACCAGAAGAGCCTCCAGTAATCAAATGCTTATACGTTAGTTTTCTATCTTTGATGGAACCAAAGAAGATTGACAAGGCTTTGGAAGATCCAAGCTGGGTGACTGCTATGCAAGAAGAGCTTCACCAGTTTGAAAGAAACAAGGTCTGGTATCTGGTTCCTTTCCCAGTTGGAAAGAAAGAACCAATTGGAACAAGATGGGTCTTCAGAAACAAAGTAAATGAAGATGGCCACGTAATCAGAAACAAAGCTCGCTCCAGACGCGACTACTGGAGCCTCACTGAAGATCTGACCAGAAACGTGTTCTACTGGACCTACTCCAGACTTGGAATCTGGAGTCCCTCTGAAGATTTGTCCAGAAATAAATGAAGACCAGTGAGCAAATACTTGTATAGGAAATCTGGAGTATTCTCCAGATGAGCTCACTGGACTTCACCCTAGTCCAGATCAACTCTACTGAAGACATTCTGACTGAAGTCAAAGACTGAAGTCTGAAGAAAGAAGACTTAACAAATGGCGGAGTCCACTGGAAAGTCTTACCAGATCTGTACACTGGAGGATTATCAGTGTTCTAGATCCTACAAGTCTGAACACTGATATCAAGGATTGACTTTTCCCTTCACACACTTTCCAAAGAACAATCCACTTGTTCTTTACCAAAGTATACGTGTGTAAAGGTGGTTGGATAAAAGGATACACTTGCATTTGATGTGACTTTATCCTTATTTCTTATCCAATACATTTAATGTTCTTGTCGGATCATTAAATGTATGCAACCATATTTGTACGGCACAAAATTCACTGGTGAATTTTGTTGCCTATAAATACAAAGTCATTTCCTTGACATAAATACTTTTAAGCATTCATTTTGCATTGAAGTGAATTTGTCCAAATACTCTCGATCTTAAACTGGGATACTTCACAACTTTAAGTATCTCGATCCTAAAGAGTTATTTGACAAATATAGATCATTTGTAACTCATAGGTTGTTAGGATACATACTTAATTGTATTATCTTGATTCCGTAACAACCTTGTGTTTTATTTAACATCATAAATAAAATACCCATGAAAAATACATAATGTTCCACTTTATTTGTTTATTGCTTTAAGTCTTGTATTACTTTATTTATATACTTGCATTTATATTAAAGTAATACTAGTCCAATCTAGTGCTTATTAGACTTGTTGTATTTTGCACTTTCCTGGTTAACCATCGAACTTAAGGGACTCACAAATGACAATGGCAGCGAAGCCCAGTTGACATTTTAGTCAGTTACAAACTGGAGACCATCAGTGGAAAGCTCTTACAAAGCTTTACACTGATTACGAGGAATTGACTTTAATGCTTTATGTGCTTTTACCCGGATAATAAGATTTATCTTATTATTTAAGTACAAAAAAGGTACATAAAGCTGGTTGAGTAAAGTTGCTTTATACTGCAACTTTACACTGCATTTTAAGGAATTAAATGCTATTCCTTAAATGTTCTCAACCATATTTGTACGGCCAAAGTTAACATCCCAATGTTAACTTTGCCTATAAATACAAGTTATTGCACAACAAGAATAACAAATGAGAAAACACTTCGAAAGATTTCACACTTTGCATACCTGCAATATTCTTGGTGAACTTGTGCAATCTTCTCTCAATCGTAAAAAGGAACATTTCACAACTTTAAGTGTTTCGATGTTTAGAGAAATTTCAAGTGTAGATCAATTGTAGTTCATAGGTTGTTAGGATATTTACATACTTGTATTATCTTGGTTCCGCAACAACCTTGTAATTCTTTGTATAGATTATTTCTTAATAAAGGATTACATTTGAAAATAACAATCTATGTTCAAGAATGTTTTTATTTCTTTACTGCTTTACTGTTTTAATGATTCCTGCACTTTACTAACTTGTTTGATATTCATTATCTGAATCTTAAAACGTTTTGTGTTAAATTGTAAATTTAATGATGACAAATCTGACCTATAAACACTTAGTAATCTTTTGGTTCTTGTAATCTGATCTGGGTCAGACTAAGCTGACACAGCTTACGATCTGTCTCTGACCCAGATCATGCTTCATACTTGTAATTGTAATATCTTATGGAAGCAAGTGTTATTCAAGCTACATCAAATTATATTAGCATTCAGTCCAAGTCGAAGAGGAGGATTGAAGATAGGAGACCAAGATGTTAGTGGAAGATAGCTTGGGATTAGCAGTCAGCTTGGAAACACTTAGGCAGATTGGTGCCTTGACAAACGGCCCAATCTGTGTCAGACAATCAAGTGAAGATAACAACCTGGATTGAAGATAAGGACAAATGACGTGACTAGGAAGAATCCTAGGATCCAGGTTGGTGGTTGTTTACATATGCGTGTCCATACTCCTATTGGTAGATGAAGAATGTGCGTCAGTACGTGGGGGGATTACAAGTACCATGAAAAGCACGATTGATTATTCCTTCATCAACCACTGAACGAATTACACGTAGCTGCAACGGACACCTAATGAATGAGCGCTTGTGCCTATAAAAGCCTCATTCATGGATTGCATATGTATGGCATTTCCTGAGAATCATTCTTCACACAAGTTTCTCTGCTCTTACACACAGCTTAGTCTGTACGAGATCAGCTTGGGCTGATTCTCTTGAGCTGAAAACTAATTGATTGTTGTTTGTCATTTCATAGGGTTGTTTAGATATCTATAGGCTATCTTTATTCCGCAACAACCCTGTAATTCTTTGTATAGATTATTTCTTAATAAAGGATTACATTTGAAAATAACAATCTATGTTCAAGAATGTTTTTATTTCTTTACTGCTTTACTGTTTTAATGATTCCTGCACTTTACTAACTTGTTTGATATTCATTATCTGAATCTTAAAACGTTTTGTGTTAAATTGTAAATTTAATGATGACAAATCTGACCTATAAACACTTAGTAATCTTTTGGTTCTTGTAATCTGATCTGGGTCAGACTAAGCTGACACAGCTTACGATCTGTCTCTGACCCAGATCATGCTTCATACTTGTAATTGTAATATCTTATGGAAGCAAGTGTTATTCAAGCTACATCAAATTATATTAGCATTCAGTCCAAGTCGAAGAGGAGGATTGAAGATAGGAGACCAAGATGTTAGTGGAAGATAGCTTGGGATTAGCAGTCAGCTTGGAAACACTTAGGCAGATTGGTGCCTTGACAAACGGCCCAATCTGTGTCAGACAATCAAGTGAAGATAACAACCTGGATTGAAGATAAGGACAAATGACGTGACTAGGAAGAATCCTAGGATCCAGGTTGGTGGTTGTTTACATATGCGTGTCCATACTCCTATTGGTAGATGAAGAATGTGCGTCAGTACGTGGGGGGATTACAAGTACCATGAAAAGCACGATTGATTATTCCTTCATCAACCACTGAACGAATTACACGTAGCTGCAACGGACACCTAATGAATGAGCGCTTGTGCCTATAAAAGCCTCATTCATGGATTGCATATGCATGGCATTTCCTGAGAATCATTCTTCACACAAGTTTCTCTGCTCTTACACACAGCTTAGTCTGTACGAGATCAGCTTGGGCTGATTCTCTTGAGCTGAAAACTAATTGATTGTTGTTTGTCATTTCATAGGGTTGTTTAGATATCTATAGGCTATCTTTATTCCGCAACAACCCTGTAATTCTTTGTATAGATTATTTCTTAATAAAGGATTACATTTGAAAATAACAATCTATGTTCAAGAATGTTTTTATTTCTTTACTGCTTTACTGTTTTAATGATTCCTGCACTTTACTAACTTGTTTGATATTCATTATCTGAATCTTAAAACGTTTTGTGTTAAAAGTTTGTAAAGATTGTGGAAAGTTGTATTCACCCCCCTCTACAACTGTTCTGTGTTCAATATACTTTGGTATATTGATACACCGTGGGACGTATCAATTGGTATCAGAGCGGTGGTTGAGAATTAACTTGACTTGATCTTTGCATATTTTCATTTATAGTAAAGCGTAATGTCATCTTACATTGATAATGGTTCTTCAACCCGACCACCCATGTTTGACAAAGATGATTTCAGTGGGTGGAAAGGTAGAATGTCTTTGTTCCTTGAATCCATCGATAACAATATGCCTGACATCCTCGCGGATGGTCCTTATGTTCCTACACAAACCATTATGGTAGAAGCTGTGGTAAGGGAAGGTCAACCAACCATTCCTGCCACAGTCAAATCTATTGTTAAGGATAAGGCAGATTGGGGGGATGAGGATAGGAGGTTGGCAAACTTGGATGTGAAGGCTAGAAATTTCATTGTCCAAGCTGTGCCCAAAGACCTTTACCATTCAATTAAAATGTGTTCAACAGCAAAGAAAATATGGGGTACATTGACTGTTATGTTTGAGGGTTGCTCTACCTCCATGGAATCCACAATTACTACATTGACCAGGAGGTATGAGAGATTTTTCTCTTTGAGAAATGAATCCTTGACTGACACTCATACCCGCTTTAATGCTTTGGTAAATGATTTAGCTGCTGTTGGAATTAATAAGAAAAATGAGGTTTTAAAGAGCAAATTTCTTGATTCATTACCACCCAAATGGAACAACTATATTTCATCTGTTAAATTAAGTTCTGTTTATCATGATCTTGATCTCCCTGGACTTTTTGGTTTGCTTCATAACCAAGAATGTTCAGAGGCTGAAAAACTAATTGCTATGGGTGATTCTTATAGTCAGCCTGCTGCTGCACTTGTTGCTTCTATGACTGAACACCCTAGTTCAATTAGTAATGAGATCATTCCTTATGTTAATGATGATATTCCTGTGATGTCAAATCCTAACTCTGTTTGTGCTGAATCTGAATGTGATGAATCTGATGGTGATGAACTAGCTAATGAAGTAGCTATGTTGGCTGAAAGGATCAGAAGGAGATCCTTTAACAAGTTTAAAGGAAAAGGAAGAGGTGGCCAAGCTGATAAAGCCAAGAAGCCATTTGATATGTCCAAGGTTACTTGTTACAAGTGTGGCAAGACTGGACATATGGCTGGTGATTGTAGATCCAAAGAAACTGCTCAAGCTGTGCCAGCCAAAGGTGGAAGAGGTGAAAAATACTCTAAGCTCAAGACAAAGTACAAAGCCTTGAAAGCACAAGTAGCTGAGCTGACTGAGAAGGTGAACAGAAATGAGAAGAGTCTGGTAGCCAAAGACTGGGCTGAAAGTGCCACATCATCTGATGATGAGCTGTACAAAGATGCCAAGTGTTTCATGGCTAAAGAAGCTACTCAAAGATTTGCTGAAGATCTGGTAAAAATACAACAGCAATCTGAGTCAGCTCACCAGGCATCCACCAGTCAGACTGCTCCACCTGAGGTAACTTTCTTTTCAAATCTGTCTGATAATGAGAAGCTGTCCAGACTGAACAAACTTGGTGATGAGGTTTTACTGCAAAAACATTTTAATCAAGAACTCAAAAAGGAAATACATCTTTTGAAACTTGATAACAGCTCTAAGAGTCACACCATTGAAAAACTAGAATCTGAAGTTAAAGCTCAAAAGCAATTAAACTCCATTTTGATTAAAGAAGCTAAAACTGCAGAAGAAAAGTTTTTAAAGGTAAAACAGATTACTGAAACATGGTGTATAAGCTCTAAAAGAGTTGCTAAATGTGTGAATGAACAAATACCTCATCAGATCCAAGCTATCTTTGATGGTGATTATGATAGGGCCATAGCCATAGCTGAAGTATGTGCTATGGAGCCTTGTTATCAGCCTCCTTCACCACCCAAAGTCCAAACCAAAGAGACTATTTCTAAACCAATTAAGTTGGTTCAGAAATCTGGTATTGGGTTTAAAGATCCTGAAACTATGGGTCAGACCATTGCTGAAGCTGTGTCTAAAGCTGATCAGGTTGTTGAGTTAAAACCTGAAGAAAGTCTTGACTTGTCCAAGCTGACCATCACCCAATCTGTGTCAGATTCAAAGAATAAAACTAAGAATAGTTCAAAGAGAAACAAAAGAAAGGATAGAGATCACAGTGTTCCTAAAGAGAAAATTAAGCTTTTAAAGAGTAAGAAGTCTGGTTCTCTAGGAAATGAGTCACAAGCAAAATCTGAGTCTATTTCAAGTAACACCAAGTCTGAATCTAACAAGTTGATTTTAAAATATGTTGAGTCTAGATCTGATAAGGTGTCAATGAAAACCAATTTTCTTAAAGATGTGTCTGATCCAAAAATTGTTGATCAAAGAAAATTGAAAGCTGAATGTAAGAAAGCTGGAATAGGCAAAGGTTTTGTTAAGAAGGAAACCTTGAGTGTTGCTAAAAAGAACTTTGAATCTGGTAAAGGACAGACCAAGCAACAATGGGTTTCAAAATGTGATAAGAGTCTGTGTTTAGTTTCCCAATCTGAGTCAGACCAGAAGGTCAGCTCTGGTGAACCCATCCTTGGATGGGTTCCCAAAATGAACTAATCTCTTATCATAATTGCAGGGCGGTCACAACGATAATACCTGGCACTTGGACAGTGGATGTTCTAAGCATATGACCGGATGTAAGTCATTGCTTTGTAGCTTTAGGATTCGTGCTGGTTCTAATGTTACTTTTGGAGATGATTCTCAAGGAAAGACTGAAGGTTTTGGTGTTCTTTCAAATGGTCCTCTTACTTTCAGAAGAGTCTCATATGTAAATGGTTTGAAGCACAATCTGATTAGAGTGAGTCAGTTGTGTGATGCTGGTTATGAAGTGAGATTCAGGTCTGATAAGGGAATTGTTCTTGATTTGGAAGGCAATGTGGTTCTTATTGCAAAGAGGGATGAGTCTTTGTATTCTTTTGACATGAGAAATCCAACTGTCACAAGAGAAGTCTGCTTCATGTCAAAGTCTCAAGATGAGCTGAATTGGTTGTGGCATAAAAGGCTGTCTCATATGAATTTCAAAGACATCAACAAGCTGTGTAAGAAAGAGTTGGTGTCCGGGCTTCCAGTGATCAATTATGAGAAGGACAAGCTGTGTGGTGCTTGTGAGAAAGGCAAGCAACGTAAAGCTACCTTTAAGTCTAAAACATGTTCAACCATTGAAAATTGTTTGGATCTGCTTCATATGGACTTATTTGGACCAATCAGTACTCCATCATTCACTGGAATGAGGTACTCCTTGGTAATTGTTGATGAGTATTCAAGATACACCTGGGTTTTCTTTCTAAGACACAAGAGTGAAGCTACTGACAGCATTATTCATTTCATCAAGCAAGCTGAAATTCTCTACAAAAGGCCTGTTAGGCAATTAAGAAGTGATAATGGCACTGAATTCAAGAATATCACTCTTAATTCATTCTGCAGTGAAAAGGGAATTTCACAAGTCTACTCAGCTGCCAGAACTCCTCAACAGAATGGTGTTGCAGAAAGAAGAAACAGAACTCTTATTGAAGCTGCCAGATCCATGATGGCTCAAAACAATGTCAAGTCTCATTTCTGGGCTGAAGCAGTACACACAACTTGCTTTACCCAGAACAGATCCCTCATTGTGAAAAGACACCAGAAGAATGCATATGAACTTCTTAGGGGGAGAAAACCTGAAATTGGTTTCCTAAGAATGTTTGGAAGTCCTTGCTATATTCTGAATCAGAAAGACCATCTTGGAAAGTTTGATGAGAAATCAGTTGAAGGTATCCTACTTGGATATGCAACAATGATGAAGGCCTACAGAGTGTACAACAAGAGAACTAAAACAATTGAGAACTCTGTAAATGTAAGCATTGATGAAGGTTGTTCTAAGCCAGACTGCTCTCCTCCTGAAGATGAAGACTTCAATTTTGAAGAATTGGTTGTACCTGAGAATGAGCCTCCAACTAATCCTCCAATTGGAGCTAATAATGCTCAAACTCAGGGGGAGCAACTCATTGAAGAAGAAGAAGAAGTAGAAGAAGAAGAAGAAGAGGAAGAAGAGGAAGAAGAAGAGGAAGAAGAAGAAGAAGAAGAAGAAGAAGTTCCAATCTTTGAAGATGCACAAGCTGATCCTATTCCTACTGAAGTTATTATTCAGAATCCATTAAATGACTCTCTAACTGGTTCAGACTCCTCCATTCCTGTCCAAGCTGATCATGCTAAACCATCTAATCTGAATCAGTCCATTGTCCCAGTTACTAGATGGACAAAGAGTCATCCAATTAACCAAATCATTGGTGATCCACTCTCTGGTGTGAAAACAAGAAGAAAGGCAACAGGCAACTTCTGCATGTTTGTCAATTTTGTGAGCAAGATGGAACCAACTGAGGTTGATGAAGCTCTGGAAGATCCCTCTTGGGTAAATGCAATGCAAGATGAGCTAACACAGTTTGAAAGAAATAAGGTTTGGGAGCTTGTTCCAAGACCTCATCACAAGACTGTGATTGGAACCAAGTGGGTCTACAGAAACAAAATGGATGAAAGGGGAGTTGTGACCAGAAACAAAGCAAGATTGGTAGCTCTTGGTTACAGACAAGAGGATGGAATTGATTATGATGAGACTTTTGCACCAGTGGCAAGATTAGAGGCAATCAGAATGTTCTTGGCCTTCTCTGCTCACAAGGGTTTCAAGGTGTATCAAATGGTTGTGAAGAGTGCATTTCTTAATGGAAAGCTGGAAGAAGAAGTCTATGTTGAACAGCCCCCAGGTTTTGAAAATTCAAAGTTTCCTTACCATGTATTCAAGCTTGACAAGGCTCTTTATGGGTTGAAGCAAGCTCCAAGGGCATGGTATGATACTTTGTCTAAATTCTTATTGGCTAATAACTTCAAAAGAGGTAATGTTGACAAGACTTTGTTTGTGAGAAAGTATAATGGTGATATTCTGCTTGTACAAATATATGTAGATGATATAATATTTGGGTCTAGCAGTGAAAGACTTTGCAAAAAGTTTTCTGAATTAATGTCTAAAAAGTATGAAATGAGCATGATGGGAGAACTATGTTATTTTCTGGGTTTACAAGTTAAACAGACTAAAAATGGAATTTTCATAAACCATGGAGAGTATGTTAAAGATCTCATAAACAAATTTGGTTTTACTGATTGCTCACCTATGAAAACTCCTATGGGAACTGGTGATAAGCTGGATGAGGATAAATATGGGAAATCTGTTGGCATCACAGCTTATAGGGGTATGATAGGATCATTACTTTACTTGACTGCTAGCAGACCAGATATTATGTTTGCTACATGTATTTGTGCAAGATATCAAGCTAGTCCTAAGGAATCTCATCTTAAAGCTGTGAAGAGAATCTTTAGATACCTTAAAGGTAGTCCCAATCTGGGTCTTTGGTATCCCAAAGGCTCAGGATTTGATCTAATTGGCTATTCAGATTCTAACTTTGCAGGCTGTAAGATTTACAGAAAAAGTACTTCAGGAGCTTGTCAATTGCTTGGCAATAGACTTGTAAGCTGGTCCAGTAAGAAGCAGCATTCAGTTTCTATCTCTACTGCAGAAGCTGAATATGTTGCTGCAGGAAGCTGTTGATCCCAAATTCTTTGGATGCAATATCAGCTTCAAGATTATGGTGTCACTGCAACAAAAACTCCAATCTTTTGTGACGGTACCAGTACCATAGCAATCTCAAACAATCCTATACTTCATTCAAGGACCAAGCACATTGATATAAGATATCATTTCATCAGGGATCATGTGATGAAAGAAGATGTTGAGCTCCACTTCATTCCAAAAGACAATCAGCTTGTTGACTTGTTCACAAATCCATTGGATGAATCAAGGTTCAACTATCTCATAAGTAAGCTAGGTATGCTTAATTTGTAGAATGCAGTGAGCTAATGTTAGGTCGGAAATCGACCAAGTATAATTTGTTCAGAAATAGCTTGAAGTTCAGTGAAAACGTTTGTACAGAATTCTGAGCCGTCTCAGAATTACTTCACTGAAGCTTCACTTCAGTTCAGATCAAGATAAATCTGAAGCATTCATTCTGAAGTCAAAGACTGAAATATGAAGAAAAGAATCATCTCAGAAGCGAGCAAAGAGTGATTCTACCAGATCGAAGACTGAAGCATCTCAGTATAAAGTATTTACAACACTTTACACTGATTACGACGAAGACTTTTTACTTTACATACCTTTACCCAGTTAATAGATTTATCTATTAATAAAAGGTACAAGGTAAAAGTATAGGTTTGGAACGTAGTACTATAAGTCACATCAACTGACTTATATACTCTTCCTAGTACAAGCATGTAAGGAATTAAGTTTAATTCCATAAATGCTCACAACCACTTTTATACGATCTTGTCCATGTCATCATGAACTTGGTCTATAAATGTGAAGTCTTCTCACAACTTGCAAAGTGCTTGAAACTTTAGCATTGCAACTTGTGAGATATACTCTAAGTAAACTTACGAGTATTTCCAAGTTATTTAGATCACTTGCTTTTCGGGATTGTTTAGATACTTACACTTGGGTGTTTATCTTTGTTCTGCAACAATCCTTGTATTTGTTTATATATCAATAAATCAAATACATTAGAAAGAAAACAATGTGTCTCAATGCTACATACTTGATTATACATATATATATCTTTATATAGTTTCGGCCATTTAGTTCTTGCATTTTACTTTAAGTCAATTGTTTCTTGTTATCCATACCTGGATCGTAAACTTAACTTGTCCATCAAGATCAGTTGTACTTGCCAGTCAGGTTTAGTTAATCATCTATATTTGGGACTAACAATTGGTATCAGAGCAGCAAGGTTGAATTATATCAATTCTTTAACCTTTGATCTGCATAGATGGCTGACTTTCAACAAGAACGTCCTGACCCTAATAACACTACTCCACCCCCTATCATCAACAACAATATACCATCGCATAATGTACACGTACACTTTCCAAATAATCCTGTTCCCAAGTTTGATGGGAACAGTGAAAACTTTCAAACATGGAAAGCATGCATGCTAAAGTATATTGCTGGTGTTGAAAGACACTTACCCGATATCTTAAAAGAAGGACCCTTTGTCCCCATGAATGCTTCTACTGTTGTCAGAAATACCGATGGGACTTCTAGGCAGTCACCTAAGGAGAAGGATCATTGGTCTGAGGAAGATTATAGACTTGTAGACCTTGACACTAAGTTACAAAATATGATTTTATATGCAGTTCCTGAAACCCTTATGCCCACTCTTGTTTTACTTGAAAATTCCAAATTAATGTGGGAGGAACTAATGATCTGGTTGCCATGCTGGCTAAAACGTTCAATCGTTTTAAGGCCAAATCAAATCGAGCTGGCAAACCTTTTGCTTCCAGCGCTTCTATTGACAAGTCTAATCTTGAATGCTTTAAATGTGGCAAGAAAGGACATTTCATGAAGGAATGCAGATCTAGTCAACCATCATCATCACAATCTGCTCCTAACCATTCTATTTTTCAGAAAACTGATGACAGCTATAAGGCCAAATACAAGAAGTTAAAGGCACATATGGCTCTTCTGGCACAAGACAACTCAAGCAACAGTTGTATGATTGCCAAAACTGAAAAATGGGAAGAATCTGATGAATCATCTGATGATGAAGAAGAAGTTAGGGACATGTGTTTCATGGCACAAGAAGATCAAGGTCATTTGGTCAAATCCGATGTTGAATCTGGTCGTTGGGTGGATATTATAATGAAAAAGGTCAGTAATTTTGGCTTTGAAAATAATGAGGAACACAAACTGGACCTTTTGGTTCTTTTAGAGGCTGACATCTCATTTGTTGAGACAGTGCGTTCAGAAAGCCTAAAAATGTTTGAAAATAATGCTTCTGAACTAAACGTAGTCATGCCAGACTGAAAGAACTGAAAGATTTTCATTTGGCTCTAAAAAGTTATCAGTCTATGGTTGCAACTTTAGAATTGGAAAAGGAAGAATTAAAATCCATCCTTGAAAAAGAACAAGCAATTATTAAATCTTGGATGAAAGCACCAAGACCAGATGCTGCAATTAAAAATACTTTTGTATCACAAAGCAGCATATGAGTATGGTGATCTTCATTTGGCATCCATAATCACTGATTTAGATGCACTTCCAAAGGAAATAAAGCCTGAAATCATTTTTCCTAAAGTTGGCAAGCAGAAAACTGTAACTAATAAAGCCCAGGAACAATCTAAGGGTAAATCTGAAACAGCTCAGACAACTGTTTCAGAAAGGAAGGCTAAATCCAAAAAGCCATCCCCTCAGACTTCATCTAAGGTTCCTAAAGACCTAAAGAAGAAGAAAAACTTCTCCCCTACTGAGCCACCTACCTCAGATTTTGGTAAGGCTCAGGTGTCTAATGAAGAATCAATTTTGTTAAGGTTAGAAAGTCAATTTCAACTATTGGCTAGACAAGTGCAGAGTTGTAATGCACGTTTAAAAAATGTTGAAACTCCTTCTCTTCAACCTAAACAAAATACAAAACCTTTTTCTAAGCAAATCAAGCAGAAATCTGAAAAGAAAAAGGTTGAAAACCCCATCAAACCAACTATTTTTGTGTCATCTGAAATAATGACTGAAATCCCCTTTGATCCTTTTGTTCCTTATGAACCAAAGAAATCTGAGACTGCTAACGGAGAGTCTAGTGAACCCATCCAAAGATGGGTTCTCAAAAAGAACTAATCTTTGTTTGTGTGCAGGGAGACCGAAAGAAGAATATATGGTTTCTGGACAGTGCTGCTGGCTGAACCATAACTGGTTATCAGACCCTGCTAGAGGAATATAGGGTGCAAGAGGGACCCTCAATAGTTTTTTGAAATGATGGTAATGGAAAAACTGAGGGATATGGTGTGGTGAATAATGGTCAAGTCAAATTCACACGTGTTGCATATGTGAACGATTTGAAATATAACCTGATTAGTGTCAGTCAACTGTGTGATGATGGCTTCAAGGTTTTATTTGATATTTCACAAGGCACCATATTCAACAGAGATGGAAAGGTGGTACTGATTGCACCAAAGAAGGGAAACATTTATGTCATTGATATGAATCCTTCTACCACTGAACAATGTTTCTACTCAAAGGCAGATAAAGACACAAACTGGATGTGGCACAAGAGATTATCTCATCTAAACTTCAAAAATATTAATAAATTGTCTAGAAAACAACTTGTTGATGGGATACCCTCTATGTCTTTCAATAAAGACAAGCCATGTCTAGGTTGTGAAATGGGTAAGCAGAAAAGAGCTTCATTCAAGACAAAACAAAGCTTTAGTATAACTGAACCTCTTCACATGCTTCACATGGACCTTTTTGGACCAGTGAATGTTCAGACCAGAAGAGCCACAAGCGATCAATGCTTAAACGTCAGCTTCTTATCTCTAATTGAACCCAAGAAGATTGACGAGGCTATGCAAGACCCAAGCTGGGTTGAAGCCATGCAAGATGAGCTCAACCAGTTTAAAGGAAATGATGTATGGGAACTCGTTCCTTGTCCCAGTAACCTGAAGAAGGAACCAATTGGGACAAGATGGGTCTTCAGAAACAAGATGGATTAAGATGGTCATATCATCAGAAACAAAGCAAGACTTGTTGCAAAAGGATATGCACAAGAAGAGGGAATAGATTTTGATGAAACTTTTGCACCAGTTGCTAGACTTGAAGCTATAAGAATATTCTTAGCTTTTGCAGCTCATCATCAGTTTAAAGTCTATCAAATGGATGTCAAAAGTGCATTCCTGAATGGAGAACTAGAAGAAGTCGTTTATGTGTATCAACCACCAGGATTCATCAATGAAGAAAAACCACATTGGGTGTACAGACTGAACAAAGCCTTATATGGTATGAGACAAGCACCCAGAGCCTGGTATGATACTCTTACTAAACATCTTCTTAAAAATGGTTTTAAACGTGGTGCAATAGATAAGACTTTGTTCATATTGCATGATAAAAGTGATATCCTTTTAGTACAAATTTATGTTGATGATATTGATTGTTCATCCTGGTCAATACTCTTAATGGACAAAAGCACATCCAATCGAGCAAATTATTGGAGAGTCCAGTAAAGGGGTTCAGACCAGAAGAGCCACAAGCGATCAATGCTTAAACGTCAGCTTCTTATCTCTAATTGAACCCAAGAAGATTGACGAGGCTATGCAAGACCCAAGCTGGGTTGAAGCCATGCAAGATGAGCTCAACCAGTTTAAAGGAAATGATGTATGGGAACTCGTTCCTTGTCCCAGTAACCTGAAGAAGGAACCAATTGGGACAAGATGGGTCTTCAGAAACAAGATGGATTAAGATGGTCATATCATCAGAAACAAAGCAAGACTTGTTGCAAAAGGATATGCACAAGAAGAGGGAATAGATTTTGATGAAACTTTTGCACCAGTTGCTAGACTTGAAGCTATAAGAATATTCTTAGCTTTTGCAGCTCATCATCAGTTTAAAGTCTATCAAATGGATGTCAAAAGTGCATTCCTGAATGGAGAACTAGAAGAAGTCGTTTATGTGTATCAACCACCAGGATTCATCAATGAAGAAAAACCACATTGGGTGTACAGACTGAACAAAGCCTTATATGGTATGAGACAAGCACCCAGAGCCTGGTATGATACTCTTACTAAACATCTTCTTAAAAATGGTTTTAAACGTGGTGCAATAGATAAGACTTTGTTCATATTGCATGATAAAAGTGATATCCTTTTAGTACAAATTTATGTTGATGATATTGTGTTTGGTTCTACAAATAAGAAGATATGTGAAAATTTTTCTAAAATCATGTCTTCTGAGTATGAAATGAGTATGATGGGTGAACTGGCATATTTTCTGGGACTTCAAGTAAAACAAACTGAAGATGGTATTTTCATAAACCAGGAAAAATATGTCAGAGATTTATTAAAGAAATATCAATTTGATTCAGTCTCATCAAAAGATACTCCTATTTCTGCTCCATTATCTTTGGATTCTGATCCACATGGAAAACCAGTGGACCATACAAAATATCGTGGTATGGTTGGTTCACTGATGTATTTAACTGCAAGTAGACCAGACATAATGTTTGCAACATGCCTTTGTGCTAGATTTCAGTCTGATCCCAGAGAAGCACATGCAAATGCTGTTAAAAGGATCTTCAGATACCTTAAAGGTGTCCCCAGATTGGGTCTTTGGTATCCCAAAGGCTCCAGTCTAGATCTAATGGGTTATTCAGATTCTGATCATGCAGGTTGTAAGATAGACAGGAAAAGTACCACATGAGGGTGTCATTTCCTTGGTGGCAAATTAGTAAGCTGGACCAGTAAGAAGCAGACTGCAGTATCACTATCCACTGCAGAAGCTGAGTATATTTCTGCAGCAAGTTGTTGTGCTAAGATTCTATGGATGAAAAACCAGCTGACTGATTATGGTGTTACTTACACAAAGACTCCAATCTTTTGTGAAAACACTAGTGCCATTTCCATATCTCACAATCCTGTGATGCACTCGAAAACCAAGCACATCGATCTCAGGTATCATTTCATTCGTGATCATATTCTGAAAGGAGATATTGAATTGCACTTTATTCCCACTGATAAGCAACTCGCTGATGTTTTTACAAAACCTTTAGATGTCAAAACCTTTAAACATCTGGTCAGTGAGTTGGGTATGTTAAATCCTTAGACTGGTAATCTTGTTATGAACGCCTCAGTGACACTGATCTGGTTCACCAGTCTGAGCGATCCATGTAATTTTTGCTCGCCAATCTATCGAACGCCTTTGTGATACTATCTTGGCACTTAATAATTCATGGATCATCACTTCAGGGGGAATGTTAAATATTTTTCTAACTTTAAAATAAACTTTCATTTTTGAGGGGGAACCTTTTACTCAGAAAAACGTATTTAACTGAAGCACTTCAGAAAATCAAAATTATTTCAGTTGAATTTTATTAACTGAGATGGTTCAGATCTCTTTGGAACTGACCATGCTCAGAATTTATTTTGTCATCACTGAAAGACAACAATCCTTTCAAGATATTTTTGATACTTGGTCAATTGTGTGTACACGTGGCCTACTGCATACTATGTTTTTTTTAACTTACGTTGGTCATGCTTATGTGTCACACAAGTTGCGCCGTAAAAGGGAAAGAAATGAGTACTTTTTCTGAAAAAGTGTTGCAGGGTGGGGTCACTCAAACGTCTCTGCATTTAATGCGGACTTGACCCCAGAAATTGTTCTTAATTGGAAAATCACTTTATATTCCATCTTAAATTCAAATTCCTTTTCATTCTTTCATTTACTTCGTTTTTCATTTATTCTTTCATTTACTTCGTTTTTCATTTACTTCCCAATCATCAATCTCTCTCATATTTACTCTCAAATTCCTTAACTCTTCATATTCTTTTCACTTTCAACTTTCGATTCTTAAAAATGTCTAAATCATCATCTTCTTCACAACACAAATAGCTCATAAATTTTGAATATACTCCATCGGATGATGTGAAAACATCTGCCACATGGCCAAAGAATTTCATTCCTTCTCAAATCCGATTTAACATGAGCAATTTCTTGGCTCAATTAAATGTGAAATCCAAAACACTAATGGGAAGAATTAATAATTTTTTGGAGCAATCCCCTTTCCATTATGCTCTGACCGCTAATCCTCATGCATTGTATCATCGATACTTGCTTGAATTCTGGTATACTGCTGTGCTGAGCAAAGATAAACAATCCATCTCCTTCACTCTCAATGAGGGCACCAAGCAGTGTGTCATCACTCTTGAGGGGTTCAGAAATTCCCTTCATCTGAACTACCTCAAACCTTCCCAGGTATTTGCTAAACGACTCAAAGGAGTCAATTTCAAGGAAGTTCTAGTCGCCACCGGTCATGGTGATATGGAGGATGCTGATGGTAATCTGAAGACCTCCGGACACATATTTATGTCTGGATTTGGCAATTGCTGGAGGTTCTTCTGGACCCAGATTGTGGAAAGTCTTGGTGGCAACCATGGAGGGTTGGACCAACTTTCATTACCCCAAGTTGAGATGGGGTATTATATTTGGAATGGGATACAAGCAGACTTTGTTGAGATTCTCTTTTCTCAGCTAATTACAAAACTAAAAGGAAAGAGAAGTCTGCATATTGCCTTTCCAAGATTTCTGAGCTTATGTTCATGGATATTCTTGGTGAAGCTTATAATCAAGCTGGACCTGAAGCTTCAGTACCTGAATACAAGCAGACTTTGTTGAGATTCTCTTTTCTCAGCTAATTACAAAACTAAAAGGAAAGAGAAGTCTGCATATTGCCTTTCCAAGATTTCTGAGCTTATGTTTCATGGATATTCTTGGTGAAGCTTATAATCAAGCTGGACCTGAAGCTTCAGTACCTGAATACAGCAGAGATTTCTCAAAGGCATCCACTGCTGAAAATGAGCCTGAACTATCCACTGCTATGCTTCAGGTATTTAATAAAACTGTTTCAGCCACACTAGCTAGTTCAGAAAGGTCACTAAGTGGGCCACAAAAGAACGTGGGACCCGTTAGTCGACCTAAAGATAAGTTTCTAAACATCATTCGTGTTCCAGTTTCTGTATCTACTGTCCTGGCAATGACACTACGGTTGAGCCGATCATTAAATCTGGTAACGATGCACCTGCTTCTGCAGATGTTGAACCAGAAACTGGTGCGGGTACTAGTGACCCAAACCAGGGCATATCTGACCCGAATGCAGTGGTAAATGCTTTCTGGGATGACGATGAGCTACCTCAGGGGAATCTCGATTCCCTTGCTGATTTTGAGTTTGACGAGGGATTATTGGAAGCGAATCAATCTGATTCTGAGCCAGCCACCATCCTCGCAAACGCCCCTCCTCCTCCCCCAGAAATCCAAATTCATCCAGACCAACAAGAACAAGATATTAATCCTTATGTTCCACCACATCCATCTCATCAACATCCAATTTTTCCACCGGGCACTAATCCTGCCTATGTTACAGCCGGTACTTTTAATCCATCACTTCAATTTCTTCACCCCCAAATTCATAAAATCCCACCCCCTATCAATTATGATCCCCCAATGGAGACAGACTTGGATTCTGATACAGAATCTGAGAGTCCAACTGATTTACAACTGAAAAATGTTCTTAAAGGGCTTGGTAATCTACCATTTGTTGCTCCTGCTTCTGCACAACCTCCACCACCTTAAAATGTAGAAGCACATTTAGAAAAGACTCAAACCGAAGTCCAAAGCCTTATTCTAAGGGTGGAGGACTTAACCAAGTCTCTAACTGCCAATACTAGTTCTGTGGCTGAAATGAAAGGAGCTCAGATGTTTCTTGGAACTGAATTAACCAAGGTTGCTGGAAACGAAGGTGAGCTCTGCAATCAGAGAAGCCTTCAAGCTAACAAAAAGAGATGTGCAAGCTTCGGTGGTTGCAAACTTGACATCTTGTGTTCAGTTGTTGAAGCAAGATTTTATGGCTGTTGGAAGAGAAGTACATGAGTTGGTTAAGAAGCCAAGTATAAATGAGAAAGAACTTGGGGCTTCCATAAGTGTTGGTATTTTGGATAATCTGAAGTCTGAGCTAACTCAAAATCTAGTTACTCAGATTTCAGAATCCGTTTCTGAGAAGGTTGGTGAGAAGGTTAGAGTGATGATTGCTGAACTAACCAAAGACACATATGACAAAGTGGACAAGGCTGTGAATGAAGTAAAAGATTCAGTGTCCAAACTTGAAGGCTTAGTTCAGAACCAGTCCAAACAGTTAGAAGAAATTCTAACTCATCTCAAGAAGGAAAATATTGTTGCTCCTCCTGTTCCCTCATTCACTGAAGAAGATAGAAAGCAGTTAAAAGAGATAATAGATAAAGAGTCGCTGAATCTGAACTCCAATTTCAGATTAAGATCTCAGTTTGCTCAGCTTTCTAGAGGTATTTCTGAATGCTTACAACAACAAAGTTGGGAACCACTAAAGGGCATGAAAATGGCCATTGAAGAATTCGCTAAGTTGCCTTCAGAGGTCCCCAAAGGGGGAAAAGGTGTGCCTATTGGTCTGCTTGCAAGTACACAAGAAATCATTGAAGTAACCAAGAAGCAAACTGAGGTGCCATCTGGTAGTGCCTCAGTTCATGGGGAAACTGAATCTGAATCTGGTAAGAAAGGTAAGGGCAAGGCCCCATTAGAGGAAGAACCAACAAAGAAAAGTTCTAAGGGTTCTGGGATTATTGTTGGTGAGAATGTGGATGAGCATGGTTATCCCCTGCACGATCTTGATGCTGATAGTAAGAAATTGGAGGCTTTGTAGAAGCAGGTCTCAAATCAATTCATTATGTGGAGGGAAAACAAATAAAGAGAAAGGGAACAACATCTGAAGATGGGGACCCTTGATCATATTGATGCTGATAGTAAGAAATTGGAGGCTTTGTAGAAGCAGGTCTCAAATCAATTCATTATGTGGAGGGAAAACAAATAAAGAGAAAGGGAACAACATCTGAAGATGGGGACCCTTGATCATCTTGATGCTGATAGTAAGAAATTGGAGGCTTTGTAGAAGCAGGTCTCAAATCAATTCATTATGTGGAGGGAAAACAAATAAAGAGAAAAGGAAATGGCAATTAAAAGGAAGGAAATTCTGGCCGAAGTTCTGAAGGTTGAAAAAGAGTTGTTCAGACCAACCACAAAGCCCAAAGTAACTGGAACAAGGTCTGCAAGAAAGAATTCTCGTGATGTTGTCTTTACTTCCCTCAAACCATCTGATGATGCTGCTGAACTTGAAAGAAAACATGAGAAGGATCAGTATGATCATTACATGAATCATCGATCGCATCAGGCCAAAATCATTGATATAGAAGTTACAAAGGCTGATGGATTGAAGTTGTTTGATTTGATTGTAAAAAGAGAAGGTAGGGCAGCTGAAGAATATAATCAAGTTTCAGTTCACGAGTTTGGGATTTCTGAGCATAAGGAGATGATCCAAATTCTGAGGGGGAAGCCGAAATCTGCCTTGATTGGTGCATGGTTATCAAGAATACAACAAAAGATGCAGGCCAAGGTAGAAATTGAAGGAAGATTGTTTGGAAAGAAGGATCATTCTCCACTGAAAAGGAAACCTACTGAAGCACCTTCTGGTTCAAGGCCTGCCAAGAAGTAGTTCCTTTTTAAGTTTATCATGTACTTGTAATATATTTACATTTGTGACAAACATTTCAGTTTGTATATATATGTTGCAAATTGTAACCAATAAGTAGATGGTAAGTTTAAGTTAGAAAAACCACAAGTAAAATTCTGAGACATCAATGATCTATAAGATGTACTTAGAAAATTTTTACAACTTAAACAAAACTTGCATTTCAGACTTATAAACATGTATAGATAGAAGTCTGAGATGCATGCACTATTTCAGAACAAATAGGGGGAATTTGTTAGGCCGGAAATCGACCAAGTATAATTTGTTCAGAAATAGCTTGAAGTTCAGTGAAAACGTTTGTACAGAATTCTGAGCCGTCTCAGAATTACTTCACTGAAGCTTCACTTCAGTTCAGATCAAGATAAATCTGAAGCATTCATTCTGAAGTCAAAGACTGAAGTATGAAGAAGAGAATTATCTCAGAAGCGAGCAAAGAGTGATTCTACCAGATCGAAGACTGAAGCATCTCAGTATAAAGTATTTACAACACTTTACACTGATTACGACGAAGACTTTTTACTTTACATACCTTTACCTAGTTAATAGATTTATGTATTAATAAAAGGTAAAAGGTAAAAGTATAGGTTTGGAACGTAGTACTATAAGTCACATCAACTGACTTATATACTCTTCCTAGTATAAGCATGTAAGGAATTAAGTTTAATTCCTTAAATGCTCACAACCACTTTTATACGATCTTGTCCATGTTATCATGAACTTGGTCTATAAATGTGAAGTCTTCTCACAACTTGCAAAGTGCTTGAAACTTTAGCATTGCAACTTGTGAGATATACTCTAAGTAAACTTACTCATTTCCAAGTTATTTAGATCACTTGTTTTTTGGGATTGTTTAGATACTTACACTTGGGTGTTTATCTTTGTTCCGCAACAATCCTTGTATTTGTTTATATATCAATAAATCAAATACATTAGAAAGAAAACAACGTGTCTCAATGCTACATACTTGATTATACATATATATATATCTTTATATAGTTTCGGCCATTTAGTTCTTGCATTTTACTTTAAGTCAATTGTTTATTGTTATCCATACCTGGATCGTAAACTTAACTTGTCCATCAAGATCAGTTGTACTTGCCAGTCGGGTTTAGTTAATCATCTATATTTGGGACTAACAAGTAAGTAATAGCAAATCTGACCCCTTAGAGTTATTCTAAGCTTTTGAGGGTAAGCTGTGTCAGACCCAAACTACCCTTTCACACTTGGTGCTTTAACTAGTGAAAGAGGATAAGCTGAGTCTGACCCAGCTTCGTGGTTATTTTTGGTATTAAATATCTCAGTGCGTTTTATTACTTATTATTTTATTTAGTTCACTTGTTTGATCATATTGGAGTGTGACACATGTAGTGGTCCTACCGGTTACTGAAAAAGTACCACCACTACTTATGGATCCTCCAATCAAAAACTCTCTCTCTCCAACTTTTTCAAAAAAAAAGATATTTTGGGTTTTGTATATAATTTTCATTTAACCTAAATCCCAAATCACTTGTTCATATTTTCTTAAAATCAATTTTTCTCTCTAATCTGATTACTGTTTTATTAAAATTAATTTCTTCTAAAATTTATTTTCAAAATGGCATCATCATCTGTTTCTATCCATTCTAATGATTCTCAATCTAGTTCTGAATCTGAAAGTCGATACCCAGCTCCTATAAGCGCAAACAAGTTGTCTTCTTATGTGGTGGGAGATAAGGTAGTAGTGGTTCCTGCTGATCTTGATACTGGTAAAATCAAGATTGGTAGTCTGGTTTATGCCAATATCTATCCTCCTTCTTGGGCAAAAGGATACGATGAGATCGTGGCTTTCTTATGGTATCATCCTTTCGGCAAGGTGATGATTGAGAAGCCAGCCTGGGTGTTTCAAGATCTTTTATTTAAATTTTGGGCGAGCTGTGTTGTAAAACAGAATAAGAAAGGAGATGCTGCAATCTATGGCTCCATCCTCAACGGTAAGAAAAAGGTATACATTTCTTATGAGAGGCTTAGGTCTGCTTTTGAGCTATCATATATGCCTGATGATGAATATGATGTTGTTGTGTCTCATACTGAAGCCAAAAATGTTTTACAAGAAGTTGGATATACTGGTCCATTGGCTTTAGTAGTTAAAATGAAACATTTAACTGGTATTTGGAACTACTTATTGAGCAAAATTTCGAAAACCTTACATGTAAAGGCAGACAGCTTTGATCAGCCTAATGTCCTAGAATTGCAGATTTTTCATGTAATGGTCACCATGACCAGAATAGATTTTGCTGCTTTAATCTTTAAGGACCTTGTTGATCGCATTCATAAGAAGAGTCTTACCATACCTTATGGTAGGATTCTTGCTCTTATCATTGAAGCCATTCTTGACAATGATTTCAGTCTGGCAACTGGTCAGACTGTTGAATGCAAATCTATCAATAACAACATCTTCAATAGTCCAAAGGTATCTGTGCAGGGTCTGACCCGAGCAATGCAGATCTACCTTGATTTTTGCAGGAAAAGAGAAGAGGAACAAGAAGCACTTAGGGAAGCTGTCCCTTCTTCGACGTGATCTGGGTCTGACACTCAATCTGCTAATCAGGGGGACCCAGGTACACATGCTTCTGAACCCTCAAACTCTTCTGAATCTGTTCAAAACTCTACTCCTACAAAAGAGGGTGAAGGGTTGGCCAAAACATCAGCCTCCCTAGCCACACCTTCGTCTACTTCGCTCAAAATCCGACTCTAAAAGACCCCTTGTTGAGGACTTAGTACCTCTCAAGGCCAAAAAGAAAAGATCAAATAAGAAATCTGTGTCAGCTTCTGGGGTTGATAATGCAACATCATCTCTTGAGATCCACCAAGGTGCAGGGAAAGCTAAGGAACGTTCCGAAGCTATCTCTGCCACCCAAGCTGACAAGCCGAATACACCACGCCCATCTGCACTCTACAAAAGAGGGTGAAGGGTTGGCCAAAACATCAGCCTCCCTAGCCACACCTTCGTCTATTCGCTCAAAATCCGACTCTAAAAGACCCCTTGTTGAGGACTTTTTTTTTTTTTATTTTTTTTTTTTTTTTTTTTTTTTTTTTTTTTTTTTTTTTTTTTTTTTTTTTTTTTTTTTTTTTTTTTTTTTTTTTTTTTTTTTTTTTTTTTTTTTTTTTTTTTTTTTTTTTTTTTTTTTTTTTTTTTTTTTTTTTTTTTTTTTTTTTTTTTTTTTTTTTTTTTTTTTTTTTTTTTTTTTTTTTTTTTTTTTTTTTTTTTTTTTTTTTTTTTTTTTTTTTTTTTTTTTTTTTTTTTTTTTTTTTTTTTTTTTTTTTTTTTTTTTTTTTTTTTTTTTTTTTTTTTTTTTTTTTTTTTTTTTTTTTTTTTTTTTTTTTTTTTTTTTTTTTTTTTTTTTTTTTTTTTTTTTTTTTTTTTTTTTTTTTTTTTTTTTTTTTTTTTTTTTTTTTTTTTTTTTTTTTTTTTTTTTTTTTTTTTTTTTTTTTTTTTTTTTTTTTTTTTTTTTTTTTTTTTTTTTTTTTTTTTTTTTTTTTTTTTTTTTTTTTTTTTTTTTTTTTTTTTTTTTTTTTTTTTTTTTTTTTTTTTTTTTTTTTTTTTTTTTTTTTTTTTTTTTTTTTTTTTTTTTTTTTTTTTTTTTTTTTTTTTTTTTTTTTTTTTTTTTTTTTTTTTTTTTTTTTTTTTTTTTTTTTTTTTTTTTTTTTTTTTTTTTTTTTTTTTTTTTTTTTTTTTTTTTTTTTTTTTTTTTTTTTTTTTTTTTTTTTTTTTTTTTTTTTTTTTTTTTTTTTTTTTTTTTTTTTTTTTTTTTTTTTTTTTTTTTTTTTTTTTTTTTTTTTTTTTTTTTTTTTTTTTTTTTTTTTTTTTTTTTTTTTTTTTTTTTTTTTTTTTTTTTTTTTTTTTTTTTTTTTTTTTTTTTTTTTTTTTTTTTTTTTTTTTTTTTTTTTTTTTTTTTTTTTTTTTTTTTTTTTTTTTTTTTTTTTTTTTTTTTTTTTTTTTTTTTTTTTTTTTTTTTTTTTTTTTTTTTTTTTTTTTTTTTTTTTTTTTTTTTTTTTTTTTTTTTTTTTTTTTTTTTTTTTTTTTTTTTTTTTTTTTTTTTTTTTTTTTTTTTTTTTTTTTTTTTTTTTTTTTTTTTTTTTTTTTTTTTTTTTTTTTTTTTTTTTTTTTTTTTTTTTTTTTTTTTTTTTTTTTTTTTTTTTTTTTTTTTTTTTTTTTTTTTTTTTTTTTTTTTTTTTTTTTTTTTTTTTTTTTTTTTTTTTTTTTTTTTTTTTTTTTTTTTTTTTTTTTTTTTTTTTTTTTTTTTTTTTTTTTTTTTTTTTTTTTTTTTTTTTTTTTTTTTTTTTTTTTTTTTTTTTTTTTTTTTTTTTTTTTTTTTTTTTTTTTTTTTTTTTTTTTTTTTTTTTTTTTTTTTTTTTTTTTTTTTTTTTTTTTTTTTTTTTTTTTTTTTTTTTTTTTTTTTTTTTTTTTTTTTTTTTTTTTTTTTTTTTTTTTTTTTTTTTTTTTTTTTTTTTTTTTTTTTTTTTTTTTTTTTTTTTTTTTTTTTTTTTTTTTTTTTTTTTTTTTTTTTTTTTTTTTTTTTTTTTTTTTTTTTTTTTTTTTTTTTTTTTTTTTTTTTTTTTTTTTTTTTTTTTTTTTTTTTTTTTTTTTTTTTTTTTTTTTTTTTTTTTTTTTTTTTTTTTTTTTTTTTTTTTTTTTTTTTTTTTTTTTTTTTTTTTTTTTTTTTTCATCTGTCCTTGGACAGAGGGATTTTGCAGGTTACTTGGCTGTCTTTAAGGCAGTCATGTCAGCCCCTTGTACAGCAAAGGGAACCATTGATGGTCCTCTCGATGTCAATGAGAATATGATCACTATCTCCGGAAGTGATTCTTCATTCGATGATGAGTTTGCCCATCCATCCTCAAGGGATGCTCTGATGGAAGATGCCAGTGGAGGAGTTGATCAAAATCAAGATCAACACATTCCCACTGGCCCTCAGCCTGAATTAAACGTTAATCCTTCTCAGGCTGACCAACTCATCATCAATTCTGACAAATCCACTCATGAGACTCACTCTCATGAGCAAATGTTCCAAGACTCCTTAAACCTCCACCCCCTTCTAAATATGCCCAATGACCGTGAAATTAAGGATTGCAGGCTGCTCTTTCCAGAGTCAGTGGCTTTTAAGCCAACTGCAAGTTCTTCCCAAGCTGCAACTATCTCATTCTCAGATGTGGTGGGTCAGCTCACTGAGTTCATTTCAACCTCTAAGGTTGAGAGCTCAAAGCTGACCGAATGCTTGGAAAAGATCCAAAAGGATCAGGATTTGACGGATAAGAAGGTGGACAAGCTGAGTCATGATCAGACTGCATTGGAAGAAAATGTTAAGAAAGCAGTTGATGTGATGCAGCAGAACCAGAGCAAGCTGACAGAGTCTCTTGATAGTCTTACTAAGGCAGTCAATGAAGAAAATGAAAGAAACAAGAGTACTCTGGGTCAGATTGAAAATGCTGCAACCAAATTCAAAAGGGAAGTCACCATAGAACTTCGATCATCAAACAAGTCACAAGCTGACTTCAAGAATGATCTGATTGAAGCTTCTAAGGGTGTTAAATCACAGATCAAACTCCTCCATGAAGATTATGTTGAGCTAAGAAGAGCCTGCTGTCTCACTAATATAAAGATTGACTTGATCAACCAAGAACTTAAAGGCCTCTTTGATACTCAAGTGAGCTCTTTCCCTGCTGATGATGACAAAAAGGGGGAGAAGAATGCCACTAAAAGAAAAAGGGGTACAATGAGTGAAGGTGAGTTGGATCTAGAAAGACAAAGACAAAAAGCTCAGGTTGACAAGGAGATTGAAGATTACTTTGAAAGATTGAAAGTAAGATAAGAAAAGGCCAGAGCTGAGGAGGCACAAAATGATAGAAGATTGGTTGTGCATGGTTCAAGGGTGGAAAGTGAAAAGGAAGGTGTTGAAGAGATAAAAAGACAAGAATCTGAGTCTGGTGTTGGAAAATTGAATGAAGAGACTGAAAAGGAGAGTGATACAATTAAGGGGGAGACTGTTAAAGAAATGGGAGATATAAGGAAGGAAGTTGCTGTTGAAAAAGAAAAGAGAGTTGAAAAGAAAAGGATTGGGAGATTGCAACTGAAACTGCTCCACAACTTGGGGTATCAGTTGAGGTGGCATATAAGATGATTAAGGAGGACAGACTAGAAAGAGAAAGAATTGCTGCAACTAAGTCTGATTCTGAAATTGCCAAGGCTGTTCAAGAACAATTAAATAAGTAAGATGAAGAAGATCTTGCAGCCATTGGTTCCAAAAAGAAAGTTGTAGGCAAAGGAAAGGAAAAGAAGAAGATGGTGGTTCATTCTAAACCATCTCAGAAGGTTAAAGATGTGGTGCAAAGTGTGAAAGCCCAAAATTGGTTTGATGCCTTGGAGAAAAGACAAGTCACTGAAAATATCCATTATATAAGGCATCCAGAACCAATCCTCCAAGTTCTACTAAAAAGGCGAAAAGGAAAGAAAAGAAGAAGATGGTGGTTCATTCTAAACCATCTCAGAAGGTTAAAGATGTGGTGCAAAGTGTGAAAGCCCAAAATTGGTTTGATGCCTTGGAGAAAAGACAAGTCACTGAAAATATCCATTATATAAGGCATCCAGAACCAATCCTCCAAGTTCTACTAAAAAGGCGAAAAGGAAAAGAAGAAGATGGTGGTTCATTCTAAACCATCTCAGAAGGTTAAAGATGTGGTGCAAAGTGTGAAAGCCCAAAATTGGTTTGATGCCTTGGAGAAAAGACAAGTCACTGAAAATATCCATTATATAAGGCATCCAGAACCAATCCTCCAAGTTCTACTAAAAAGGCGAAAAGGAAAGAACATTCCCAACATAAGGTTTACAAGGAAAGGTTATGAAACCAACTGGGAAACCCATGATCTTGACAAACTGCTTGATCTGGGATACACAGAGTGGGTGGAACTACATAATATCATTACTGGTATGTCTGGAGTTCACAAAGAGACAGTCTTGGAAGCCATTGAGAAAAAGTTAGCTGCTGTTGTGAAGTACAAGATTGATGTCTCTGGCCTTCCAAGACCTATTGCATATGATATGGATTATGAAGATGAGTCAGCTGAGCTACTGAAGAAGAAAAGAAGAAGATGGTGGTTCATTCTAAACCATCTCAGAAGGTTAAAGATGTGGTGCAAAGTGTGAAAGCCCAAAATTGGTTTGATGCCTTGGAGAAAAGACAAGTCACTGAAAATATCCATTATATAAGGCATCCAGAACCAATCCTCCAAGTTCTACTAAAAAGGCGAAAAGGAAAGAACATTCCCAACATAAGGTTTACAAGGAAAGGTTATGAAACCAACTGGGAAACCCATGATCTTGACAAACTGCTTGATCTGGGATACACAGAGTGGGTGGAACTACATAATATCATTACTGGTATGTCTGGAGTTCACAAAGAGACAGTCTTGGAAGCCATTGAGAAAAAGTTAGCTGCTGTTGTGAAGTACAAGATTGATGTCTCTGGCCTTCCAAGACCTATTGCATATGATATGGATTATGAAGATGAGTCAGCTGAGCTACTGAAGAAGAAAAGAAGAAGGTATGAAAGGATTGATGCTCCTGGAGGTGACCATTCAGTTTTTCTCCAAAACTTGTCTCCTACAGAGTTGCTAGCACAATTATCTTCTGGTGCAATTGACAAGATTCTTGATAATCTTAATCTGTCTCTACATGCTGGTGTCAAAGATGCAAGATGTGGGAAGTTCATAACTGAACCTGAGCATGGGATGTACTTTGTAGATGCTAGAGGAAATTTGGTGTTTCAAAGGACCGCTGAACTAAAACAGGTACCATTTATTCACCTATTTACCTTATAAAAATTCTGCAGAAACTTTAGTGAAGAAGGTAATGGGTATGAGCAGTTCCTTATAGATGAAGGGTTAGATAGGCAACTAGATGTGAGAGTTGCTCCATCATTTGAGGTTAAGCAAGAAGCAATTGAAATGCTTGGAGAATAGTGATGTAGATTGTAATATCTTTGATTTATTCTCTATATATACAAAGGCAGTTATACAAATTTAGCTTCTTGGTTAAAATTTCATATCTGATTGAAAAGAACCCAAAAGATTCAAAGGGTCTGTTAGTCATATTTTCCTTTGATTCTTTGTAAGCTGATAGTTAGAAGTGTAGTTGGGTTTTGTCATCATCAAATAGGGGGAGATTGTTGAGTCCCAATGTTAATTGTAAATTTAATGATGACAAATCTGACCTATAAACACTTAGTAATCTTTTGGTTCTTGTAATCTGATCTGGATCAGACTAAGCTGACACAGCTTACGATCTGTCTCTGACCAAGATCATGCTTCATACTTGTAATTGTAATATCTTATGGAAGCAAGTGTTATTCAAGCTGCATCAAATTGTATTAGCATTCAGTCCAAGTCGAAGAGGAGGATTGAAGATAGAAGACCAAGATGTTAGTGGAAGACAGCTTGGGATTAGCAGTCAGCTTGGAAACACTTAGGCAGATTGGTGCCTTGACAAACAGCCCAATCTGTGTCTGACAATCAAGTGAAGATAACAACCTGGATTGAAGATAAGGACAAATGACGTGACTAGGAAGAATCCTAGGATCCAGGTTGGTGGTTGTTTACATATGCGTGTCCATACTCCTATTGGTAGATGAAGAATGTGCGTCAGTACGTGGGGGACCACAAGTACCATGAAAGGCACGATTGATTATTCCTTCATCAATTACTGAACGAATTATACGTAGCTACAACGGACACCTAATGAATGAGCGCTTGTGCCTATAAAATCCTTATTCATGGATTGCATATGTGTGGCATTTCCTGAGAATCATTCTTCACACAAGTTTCTCTGCTCTTACACACAGCTTAGTCTGTACGAGATCAGCTTGGGCTGATTCTCTTGAGCTGAAAACTAATTGATTGTTGTTTGTCATTTCATAGGGTTGTTTAGATATCTATAGGCTATCTTTATTCCGCAACAACCCTGTAAGTCTTTGTATAGATTATTTCTTAATAAAGGATTACATTTGAAAATAACAATATGTGTTCAAGAATGTTTTTATTTCTTTACTGCTTTACTGTTTTAATGATTCCTGTACTTTACTAACTTGCTTGATATTCATTATCTGAATCTTAAAACGTTTTGTGTTAAAAGTTTGTAAAGATTGTGGAAAGTTGTATTCACCCCCCTCTACAACTGTTCTGTGTTCAATATACTTTGTATATATTGATACACCGTGGGACGTATCAATAGAAACTTTGGTGTGCAAATTAATATATATATAATGGCAAACTTTTATGAATATATGAAAACTTCGACTATTTTATATATATATATATGAGTTGGGCTAATTACAATATTTAGATGGATTCAGATATTGTAAATGATTCGATGTGATTAAGCTCATGTAATGAGGCCATTGTTGTTGTCCATATTTGATATGAAACTTGCATTATTAGGATATGATAAATAAACTAAATACGAATGTAAAAATTATTTGGGAAAACGTATTTCTATGCCTTAGTATAATATACGATATTAAATATTTAGATTATACCCGAGTGTCGGCAGCCAGCAAATAATGGTACTAATGGGACAAAGGCCGACACAACCTTTATAAAAGGTGAACACCCGTGATTTGTTTTGGTTGTTTGTTGATAATGAACTCAATCAATTAACTAGAAATATTGTACGGTTAAAAATAAATATTGATAAAATAATTAGGCATTATAGGTATGTAAATTAAGGGGTATATTATACTATTAATAATCCTAATCCTAACTAAATACTAGCTAAAATCATGTATCGACATCTATATTCTATAACAAAAATATCTAGCTATATGTTAAATGAGACACACTTTCTTCCTTTGTTGACAAACAAAACCCACCAGCTAGATATGGACAACATTAAATAAGAATCCAAGAACCAAATGGCTGGAAAGGTTTCAAGACAAAACCCATTGTTGACTAATGAAACCACCTAGGAGCCTACATGAGTCACCATGCATGTTTTATGCATGCAAAAATGCACGAGACTTCTCTATCTTCATGCTAATCATTCCTACTTCCTCTGCATTCTCTCATGTACACAAACACACACAAATATATGCAACAAATATTAGAACTCCATACTTGATTAGAAAAAGAAAGAACAAGAAAGAAAAACCACAAAAAGAATCCCGTTTTTATATACCATAGCCCAGAAAAGCTCGTCGGATCGAAGATTCAACCGTCGGATCATCTTCAATCTTTGACAGTAGCTTCCTGACATATGGGCCAACATATTCAACCGTTGAATTTATCTAAAGAGGTCCAGAAGTCGAGTTACAAGGCTAGAGCAGAGGGTTGGGAATTTCAGTGATTGTTAGCTTTAAGTCACCTTTGATCATTCCTTAAATCATCCTTTTGATTAAGTGCATATATAAGGTAATAATTCTTAATTTCTTAATCATAATTTACAAGGCTTTTATTGGTGTCAAGTTGTAGATTATGGCTTGGGTTAGGTTATTTAGTTGAAAGAATTACTAAAGAAACGATTTTTGTCGATTACTAGTTGTATAATTAAATCTTTATATTTCAATAATCAAAATGAGTATATATATATGATGTTAATATCAATTAATTTTGTATAAAGAGAGGTCTGGAGTTATGGTTAAATAAGTGTTAATGAGTCTTGATGATATGTATAAATAAGGATTTTATAATTAAAGATCAAAAATGAAGTAATAATAACCAAACTGGTTCTGAACAGAATTTGTATTCAGACTTGGAAGGGTTAAACCGAATAGATGAAAAATGATTGAGTTGTTGAGTGAAAAACAAAATATTTTGTTTTATGTGTCTAGGTTATTTTGGCACTGAAATTACGTGAAAACACTGAGTAAAACTCAAGTTATGAACTTTTAAAGAAAACTGGTCGAAACTGATTTTTATGACTGAAAATTTAGTATTTTGTAAAAATCATATCTCATTCGTTTTATGTCGAAATCAATTGAATCTTAACATTATGGAAAGGTCTATGTGTAAACTAAATTCGATCAGAACAAAGTTTTGTTGTATTCGATCTCCTTATTTCCCAAAAATGTCGTTTTCCTGAAAGGGTCAGAATCTGGACGAAAACCGATAAACTGAAATTAGGTGACCTTTTGAACAAGTTACAAGTATTGAAAAAATCTGTAAAAATTCATGAATACTCTTAAGATTAAGTATTAGATATTGTAAAAGGGTTATGACTTGAAACACCTTGTATCTACACTAAGAAGCCTCTCAAATAGAGCAAAAATATCTAAAATATATTTGATGATCTTAGGTTGGAATAAGTCTGAACGTTGAATCACGTGTGAACTTATTAGTACGCCTACTTGTACTAGTACTTGGATTTTCTCTACTTTCAGGTGAGTTCCCTAGCTCCCTACTCAATTGAGATTCGGGCTGAAAAGTGTACATATACGTGCTTGTTTAATTATTTGGTTGATTTGATTTATGGTATATTTGATTGTTGGATGAAATGTTTCAATTGAATTATGGAATTGATTGATTGATGATTGATGGATAGTTTTGATTTAGTGTTTGATGGTTTACGCATGTGATTGTAATATAGTAATTTATTTAGGATAGATGTACATACATGGAAGTTGGTTATGCCTTCAAAGGGTTTTAGATGTGGTGGGAAGGCTGCGGGTGACCCTATATATAAGCATCTGGGACTCGTTGAAAGTAAAATCCTCTTAAGTGTATGTACGTATAGTCTTGTTTAGTTTGTTGGAAATATGGACTTTTTATTGATGATTATGTTTATTGAGACGTACATGTTGTATGCATTGGAAACTTATACCAAGGCAAGTTGTTTAACTGTAAGGCCACCAAGGCAAGTTGTTGAACTGTAAGGCCACATTTCGAGTACTTTGGGTACTATATGTTTATGTACATCCGAGTACTTTCAAGTACTTGATGCCAAGTATTGGCCATACTTGATGATATGATATGATATGATATGATATGATATGATATGATTAACACCACGATGTGGACCAAGTATTATGATACTTGATGATTTTGAGGTACATTGCATGACATTAACTCGCATATAATGTACATATAGACATTTATACCTATTTGATACATTGCATGATATTGATACACATACGATGCATTTCTTGGTAATGATAGTAATTGTAGTTGATTGTATCCGAACTATCTTGTATCATTTTTTGTTCGGTTATTTATGTGACAAGGTTGAACGATATGTTAACCTCAATTGTTTAACAGGTGACGTACATGGGTTTATAGTAAGTACATTGTTTGATGTTATTACTTCATATGTTGTTATTTGGATGATGGTTCCTTGTGAACCATTACTACGAACTCACCAACCTTGTGTTGACACTTGCTAGTACACTTTTCAGGTAATCAGGGGAATCAAGATAGAGATATATGATTGTTGATTGCTTGAACCCGGACTTGGACTAATATGGATCAAGGATTCATTTACCATCTTTTGCATTATGCTTAGGATCGTTTGTCATCGTTTGGGTTGACTTGTAAACTTATGGTGACTACTTGCATTTGACATTACTCGTCGGATTCACTGAATTCATGTATTTTCATTTAGTAGCCTACGATAATTCCACTGTGTGCTATATAATTTCCGTAATACTTAGTATATTTAATTAAAAATTTATTATTTAAAGTTATATTTAATTACTATATAAACTTGGTTTATTTAATTAATATATTGTATATGTACTTAAAGTTATAATTATAAATAATTTTATATTTATAAATAAATAATGCTTAAATTATTTATAAATTATGTATAATCACACGTAATACTTCTATATTTGTTATACGATATTTAAAATAATTCCTAGCGGAATGGAGAATAGAGGAAGGACTCCTTAACTCCAACCAGTTCAGAATAGCCGTCGGTTCGACCAATATTCCTGAACTAACTATGGAACCCCTACATGACACTGTCCCTACTTTGGTCTTACGTACACTCCGAGCAGAAAGATGTATTGCTGAGTTGAGAGAAAGAACCAACATATTGCGAACACATGTGGAAGACCAGGGTAGCACGATAGTCGCACTGGAAAGTGAGATGGCGGGAGCGCATTTCAGGATTCATGATCTTGAAGACACTGTGTTAGAGCTGCAGGAAAAGATAACATGGTTTGAGGCTATGTTTGAGGCGATATCTAGAGCCGCCACTATAACCCCACCTACTCCATCACAATAGATATTAACATCATATATATATACTCATTTTGATTATTGAAATATAAAGATTTAATTATACAACTAGTAATCGACAAAAATCGTTTCTTTAGTAATTCTTTCAACTAAATAACCCAACCCAAGCCATAATCTACAACTTGACACCAATAAAAGCCTTGTAAATTATGATTAAGAGATCAAGAATTATTACCTTATATATGCACTTAATCAAAAGGATGATTTAAGGAATGATCAAAGGTGACTTAAAGCTAACAATCACTGAAATTCCCAACCCTCTGCTCTAGCCTTGTAACTCGACTTCTGGACCTCTTTAGATAAATTCAACGGTTGAATATGTTGGCCCATATGTCAGGAAGCTACTGTCAAAGATTACTATTATTCAGTTAGAGAAGATGGTACATATTTTTGGTTGATAATATTCAATCATTAAAGGTGATCTATGGTTCAAAGGAATTTATGTTAAAGCTAGTAGGTTAATTGGATGATAGATAATTTTGAGTTAGTGTTTGATGGTTTATGCATGTGATTGTGATATTGTAATTTATTTAGGATAGATGTACATACATGGAAGTCGGTTATGCCTTCAAAGGGTTTTAGATGTGGTGGGAAGGCTGCGGGTGACCCTATATATAAGCATCTATGACTCGTTAAAAGTAGAATCCTCCTAAGTGTATGTACGTATAGACTGGTTTGGAGTATTGGACATATGGACTTGTTTATTGTTGATTATGTTTATTGAGACATACATGTTGTGTGCATTAGAAACTTACACCAAGGCAAGTTGTTTAACTGTAAGGCCACCAAGGCAAGTTGTTGAACTGTAAGGCCACATTTTCTTTCTATTGAACATGTTATGAAATTCGAGTTGTAGACAACTATGTTATCTATTATAGACACCTGTCCGTTCTTCCAGGTCACACTTTATCTTTTATTCTCTATATAATAAACACGTTTTGGGGAGGAAGAAGACACTAAATCTTTCTTCTCTATCTTTTTGCTTTTCTTAGCTAATTCGTTCTAAATCAGCTGCTAGTGTACACTCAGAGGATCTACGACATTCTTTTGGTAAACTATTCTTTACTTTCTCTCATTAATTGATAAGCTGACTATTTGAAACGAACCTTTTAAAATTTGATCTTTTAATGTATGTTCGCATAGTCTAGGGATTTGTTTAATCAATAGTATTATTAATTATTTGAATAGTCACCCTGAATATACTATGGTTATGATTAACACCACAGTCCTGACAATTTTTAACTGTCGGTGAAGTTATTTTATCATAATAAAATGAAGAACACTGGTGCCTCTTCTAGTGACCCAAAAGGCAAAAGGCCAATGACTCAAGAAGAACTTGAAATTCTTGAAAAAGTAGCCACGGAAAATAATAGGGTTAAAAGTATAAAGCAGGAGGCCGAACTGGTAGGTATCCCGTATGAAGACTACAAGGTGATATTGGAGATAGAGGAAGCTGATCTTGTCGAGAAACAAAATACCCAAATAACTGAAGATGAAATGTTGGCAAAAGTTTTATCTCAATTTTTAGAAGAGGAAGAATCCATTCTCGTTAACCGCCAAATAAATGACGATGAAATGTTGGCAAAAGTTTTATCTCAATTTTTAGAAGAGGAAGAATCCATTCTCGTTAACCGCCAAATAAATGACGATGAAATGTTGGCAAAAGTTTTATCTCAATTTTTAGAAGAGGAAGAATCCATTCTCGTTAACCGCCAAATAAATGACGATGAAATGTTGGCAAAAGTTTTATCTCAATTTTTAGAAGAGGAAGAATCCATTCTCGTTAACCGCCAAATAAATGACGATGAAATGTTGGCAAAAGTTTTATCTCAATTTTTAGAAGAGGAAGAATCCATTCTCGTTAACCGCCAAATAAATGACGATGAAATGTTGGCAAAAGTTTTATCTCAATTTTTAGAAGAGGAAGAATCCATTCTCGTTAACCGCCAAATAAATGACGATGAAATGTTGGCAAAAGTTTTATCTCAATTTTTAGAAGAGGAAGAATCCATTCTCGTTAACCGCCAAATAAATGACGATGAAATGTTGGCAAAAGTTTTATCTCAATTTTTAGAAGAGGAAGAATCCATTCTCGTTAACCGCCAAATAAATGACGATGAAATGTTGGCAAAAGTTTTATCTCAATTTTTAGAAGAGGAAGAATCCATTCTCGTTAACCGCCAAATAAATGACGATGAAATGTTGGCAAAAGTTTTATCTCAATTTTTAGAAGAGGAAGAATCCATTCTCGTTAACCGCCAAATAAATGACGATGAAATGTTGGCAAAAGTTTTATCTCAATTTTTAGAAGAGGAAGAATCCATTCTCGTTAACCGCCAAATAAATGACGATGAAATGTTGGCAAAAGTTTTATCTCAATTTTTAGAAGAGGAAGAATCCATTCTCGTTAACCGCCAAATAAATGACGATGAAATGTTGGCAAAAGTTTTATCTCAATTTTTAGAAGAGGAAGAATCCATTCTCGTTAACCGCCAAATAAATGACGATGAAATGTTGGCAAAAGTTTTATCTCAATTTTTAGAAGAGGAAGAATCCATTCTCGTTAACCGCCAAATAAATGACGATGAAATGTTGGCAAAAGTTTTATCTCAATTTTTAGAAGAGGAAGAATCCATTCTCGTTAACCGCCAAATAAATGACGATGAAATGTTGGCAAAAGTTTTATCTCAATTTTTAGAAGAGGAAGAATCCATTCTCGTTAACCGCCAAATAAATGACGATGAAATGTTGGCAAAAGTTTTATCTCAATTTTTAGAAGAGGAAGAATCCATTCTCGTTAACCGCCAAATAAATGACGATGAAATGTTGGCAAAAGTTTTATCTCAATTTTTAGAAGAGGAAGAATCCATTCTCGTTAACCGCCAAATAAATGACGATGAAATGTTGGCAAAAGTTTTATCTCAATTTTTAGAAGAGGAAGAATCCATTCTCGTTAACCGCCAAATAAATGACGATGAAATGTCAGTGCATTGTTCTCAAATCCTATTGATGCAATTCATCATAGGGCCTCATCTTCTAACCTAATAGAACCTTTTCATCAAAACTGGTTTTTCGATACACCAGAACCGATATTCCAGTTGGAATCAACATTCCAACCCAACATTCCAACCCGAACCAACATTCCAACCAGAACCTTCTGAGGAGAGTAACAGGGCACCAGGAAAACGACCAATGTCAGACTTGCCCACACTATCCCCCAATCCAATTAGTGACACATATTATGAGGTCTCAACCTCGAACATGGTAGGACCGATTGATACGATAATGAATCACGGACCAGAGTTTGAGAAGCTCGTAGAAGACTCATGGGCTTATATTTGCAAGCTTTATAGCTGTAAGAAAAGATCCGCAGAAGTATCGTCCTCGAAAGCCCAAAGAAATGTAAGGTCGAGAAGGTCTTACCAGTTTGTGAAACCTAATACTACTTTGGTAGTATTTGGAGAAGAAATGAACATATCAGAGATGCCAACACCGATATGCTCATGCACAGGGATACCTAGGACCTGTCGCGGGTGGAGTACAGAGGGATGGACCTCCACTTGTTGTACAGCTGCTCTTTCCATGTATCCGTTGCCAACATATGTCGGGCCAAGTCGTATTGTAAGGTTGCCGGGGAGAAGAATGGGTTGTAGTACATTCACAAAGGTCATAGAGAAATTATTGTTAGCAGGGTACGATCTCGATTGTCCAATTGACTTGAAGGATCATTGGGTTAAACATGGGACTAACAAGTATGCATTGAATAGATAAATGTGTGATCTTCTTAGATTCAGGAATTTGGCTACTTAAACTATAAAGTAGGATTACATAAACAGTTAGTGATTTTCGTATGTCTATTTCCCTCTTTTCTTTATTGCGAAATTTATATATAATTTGTTTGTAGTTAACACTTTTATTATTGCTTATATCAAAATAGTCTGATAAAGCCATCCTACTTTATCTTGTTCCATCAAGATCCAGATATCTTATTTGTTGTCGGCCATTTTGAAAAATTATTTTCATTTGACGTCATTGCTTACGTTATATGAGCGAATAGTACCTCTCAGTAAAATCATGTATTCTTATTCTAGGTACAAGGCCAATATAAGGTGAAATCTACGGGACTTGATTCCTGCATATAATCACTTAAGTTCATAATCTTCTACTACTATCCTGTTTGCTCTTTTCCAGCCATTTTCTTGAACACATTCGTTAAATTACTAACTCAAGCTCAACGTTCATACAAACGCCTCTTAACACACTAGATCACATAATATTTCATAGTATCTTAATTTACTTGAACATCATAGTCTCAAAATGCTCGCATGTTAGTCACACAAGTAGTCAATGCTCTCATATCGATACAACATAATTCATATCATTGTGCTAAGGCAAAAGTGCTAGAGTTCTAAGGGGAATTCATTATGTATCATGCCATCATGTCAAATTCATAATAACTTATCATTATTCAAAACCAATACTCAATTTCAACACATCATATAATCAAGTAACTAAAACAAGTGGTCTAGAGTATAATCTGAATCCGATATGCTCTCTAGTTATTGATTGGGTTTGTATACAGGGTGTACCATCGGCTAACCCTCCACCTAATCAACTTCCATTAAGCATATCAGTTCCTTATTATACTTTAAGCCAAGCGTGTGCAATCCGTGATGTCATTAACTTGTTATAATACCGGGTAACCATAAAATAGTTGATCAGGCTCTTTTAGGGTTGCCACAATGTTATATCAAGTTAACACCATAACTTCATTTTGCCCTAAATCATCAAACCATTATCAAATAACAATAATCTATCTCAATCATAATCAAGTTCAATCAATGTACACATTAACCACATTGTACTCATCATCCGTTCATCACATTGTTCTCAAGTTATCACATAAATGGTCTTGCCTACGAACTCACAATGTACACTTTCAGGGTTTCACCTAATTCATGTTGCACACAAAATTCCTAACCATGCATGCTATATGAAGAGTTTTAACTTAAGCCGTAGTCTAGGTCAAACCGCCTAATTCTCTACGACCACGCATGGGCCACCATTCTGTAACACCCCGAGATGGGCCCGAAGTATTACGGAAATTATATAGCACACAGTGGAATTATCGTAGGCTACTAAATGAAAATACATGAATTCAGTGAATCCGACGAGTAATGTCAAATGCAAGTAGTCACCATAAGTTTACATGTAACACCCCAACATGGCGGAATCTTGGGGTATCACTTAGAAAAGCACAGCATGACATGGAAATTATGTAGAGTCAAACTATATGAAAACATAGGATTGAAACAATCCTTAAACTTGTACAAACGTATACAATCATCAACATTCATCGAAATATATGTTCAATCAATAATAAAAGGCACTTCAATCGATAGTACTTGATCCTAAAAGTAACCCATAAAAGGGAAGTAAGGATCATGGATACAGAAAGTCCAAAGCTAGTCCAATCCTAGCAAGTAAGCATGCAATCATCCATTTTGTCTCTGATTAACTTGATTACCTGAAAAGTGTACTAAAGAGCGTCAACATAAAGTTGGTGAGTTCGTAGGGACAAGTAACAGGAAACAAGTATGTATCGGGATAACAACCGTTAACGATAAGCGAGGATTAGAATATCTAATCAAGTCCAAAGAAAACCTTTAAGGTTTCACATTATCACAATTCAATACAAGTCAACGTTCAACAACAACGATTCCATATAACGTTCAACAACGTTCCATAACAATCAATAACATTCAACAACGGTGCAGCTTACATAGTTAATAATTAACATTGCGCTAACGGTGCGACTTACATCGTAAACAATGCGCTAACGGTGCGACTTACATCGTAAACAATGCGCTAACGGTGCGACTTACATCGTAAACAATGCGCTAACGGTGCGACTTACATCGTAAACAATGCGCTAACGGTGCGACTTACATCGTAAACAATGCGCTAACGGTGCGACTTACATCGTAAACAATGCGCTAACGGTGCGACTTACATCGTAAACAATGCGCTAACGGTGCGACTTACATCGTAAACAATGCGCTAACGGTGCGACTTACATCGTAAACAATGCGCTAACGGTGCGACTTACATCGTAAACAATGCGCTAACGGTGCGACTTACATCGTAAACAATGCGCTAACGGTGCGACTTACATCGTAAACAATGCGCTAACGGTGCGACTTACATCGTAAACAATGCGCTAACGGTGCGACTTACATCGTAAACAATGCGCTAACGGTGCGACTTACATCGTAAACAATGCGCTAACGGTGCGACTTACATCGTAAACAATGCGCTAACGGTGCGACTTACATCGTAAACAATGCGCTAACGGTGCGACTTACATCGTAAACAATGCGCTAACGGTGCGACTTACATCGTAAACAATGCGCTAACGGTGCGACTTACATCGTAAACAATGCGCTAACGGTGCGACTTACATCGTAAACAATGCGCTAACGGTGCGACTTACATCGTAAACAATGCGCTAACGGTGCGACTTACATCGTAAACAATGCGCTAACGGTGCGACTTACATCGTAAACAATGCGCTAACGGTGCGACTTACATCGTAAACAATGCGCTAACGGTGCGACTTACATCGTAAACAATGCGCTAACGGTGCGACTTATATAATAAATAATGCGCTAACGGTGCGACTTACATCGTAAACAATGCGCTAACGGTGCGACTTACATCGTAAACAATGCGCTAACGGTGCGACTTACATCGTAAACAATGCGCTAACGGTGCGACTTACATCGTAAACAATGCGCTAACGGTGCGACTTACATCGTAAACAATGCGCTAACGGTGCGACTTACATCGTAAACAATGCGCTAACGGTGCGACTTACATCGTAAACAATGCGCTAACGGTGCGACTTACATCGTAAACAATGCGCTAACGGTGCGACTTACATCGTAAACAATGCGCTAACGGTGCGACTTACATCGTAAACAATGCGCTAACGGTGCGACTTATATAATAAATAATGCGCTAACGGTGCGACTTACATCGTAAACAATGCGCTAACGGTGCGACTTACATCGTAAACAATGCGCTAACGGTGCGACTTACATCGTAAACAATGCGCTAACGGTGCGACTTACATCGTAAACAATGCGCTAACGGTGCGACTTACATCGTAAACAATGCGCTAACGGTGCGACTTATATAATAAATAATGCGCTAACGGTGCGACTTACATCGTAAACAATGCGCTAACGGTGCGACTTACATCGTAAACAATGCGCTAACGGTGCGACTTACATCGTAAACAATGCGCTAACGGTGCGACTTATATAATAAATAATGCGCTAACGGTGCGACTTATATAATAAATAATGCGCTAACGGTGCGACTTATATAATAAATAATGCGCTAACGGTGCGACTTACATCGTAAACAATGCGCTAACGGTGCGACTTACATCGTAAACAATGCGCTAACGGTGCGACTTATATAATAAATAATGCGCTAACGGTGCGACTTATATAATAAATAATGCGCTAACGGTGCGACTTACATCGTAAACAATGCGCTAACGGTGCGACTTATATAATAAATAATGCGCTAACGGTGCGACTTATATAATAAATAATGCGCTAACGGTGCGACTTACATCGTAAACAATGCGCTAACGGTGCGACTTACATCGTAAACAATGCGCTAACGGTGCGACTTATATAATAAATAATGCGCTAACGGTGCGACTTACATCGTAAACAATGCGCTAACGGTGCGACTTATATAATAAATAATGCGCTAACGGTGCGACTTATATAATAAATAATGCGCTAACGGTGCGACTTATATAATAAATAATGCGCTAACGGTGCGACTTACATCGTAAACAATGCGCTAACGGTGCGACTTACATCGTAAACAATGCGCTAACGGTGCGACTTATATAATAAATAATGCGCTAACGGTGCGACTTACATCGTAAACAATGCGCTAACGGTGCGACTTATATAATAAATAATGCGCTAACGGTGGATGAAGACCGTAAAAGATGGTGGCTTAAGGTAACAAGCAGCAGGTTGTCATGGTGATCGTGATCATGATGGCTTCTCGGTTTGTAAGTGGCAGCAGTGGTAGTTTACAAGTAGCAGGAGTGTAAAGATGGTAGTGTTTGCTTGGTGGTGGTCGTGGTCAGCAACCAAAACAAGCAGCGGCAGTCGCATGGCAGCAGTAGTAGCAGCATGTCGAAGATGATGATGAATAGTGGCAGTTGTAGTAGTAGTGCAGCAGCAGCAGTATGCAGCATGGTGATGATAAAGAGTTGTAACAAGGGTGGTGATGATCGAGTGGTGTGTTTACATGGTGGGTGATGGCCTGGTTTGGAGTTAGGCCGAGAAAAATGGCCTGAGGGAGAAAGAGAGAGTGATGAACCATATATATATACCTATGTTTTATCTATATAAGTTTTGTGTGTGTACAGATATATTTCACTCATATATATATATATATAATATATATAGAAGGAGAGATATATATATATATATATATATATATATATATATATATATATATATATATATATATATATATATATATATATATATATATATATATATATATATATATATATATATATATATATATATATATATATATATATATATATATATATATATATATATATATATATATATATATATATATATATATATATATATATATATATATATATATATATATATATATATATATATATATATATATATATATATATATATATATATATATATATATATATATATATATATATATATATATATATATATATATATATATATATATATATATATATATATATATATATATATATATATATATATATATATATATATATATATATATATATATATATATATATATATATATATATATATATATATATATATATATATATATATATATATATATATATATATATATATATATATATATATATATATATATATATATATATATATATATATATATATATATATATATATATATATATATATATATATATATATATATATATATATATATATATATATATATATATATATATATATATATATATATATATATATATATATATATATATATATATATATATATATATATATATATATATATATATATATATATATATATATATATATATATATATATATATATATATATATATATATATATATATATATATATATATATATATATATATATATATATATATATATATATATATATATATATATATATATATATATATATATATATATATATATATATATATATATATATATATATATATATATATATATATATATATATATATATATATATATATATATATATATATATATATATATATATATATATATATATATATATATATATATATATATATATATATATATATATATATATATATATATATATATATATATATATATATATATATATATATATATATATATATATATATATATATATATATATATATATATATATATATATATATATATATATATATATATATATATATATATATATATATATATATATATATATATATATATATATATATATATATATATATATATATATATATATATATATATATATATATATATATATATATATATATATATATATATATATATATATATATATATATATATATATATATATATATATATATATATATATATATATATATATATATATATATATATATATATATATATATATATATATATATATATATATATATATATATATATATATATATATATATATATATATATATATATATATATATATATATATATATATATATATATATATATATATATATATATATATATATATATATATATATATATATATATATATATATATATATATATATATATATATATATATATATATATATATATATATATATATATATATATATATATATATATATATATATATATATATATATATATATATATATATATATATATATATATATATATATATATATATATATATATATATATATATATATAAAACTAGGTTGTGTCGGTTTTTGTCCTACTAGTACCATTATTAGTTATCCACCGACACTATTTGAAACTGTACCTTACACTAAGGCTTCTTAACATGAGTCTAATCACAGTAGCCTAATCACAGGACATGGAATCCAAGCTCATATTTCATTCGGCTCAATAATATGAACAGAATGTGAACAAAATCATATCGGCAATATAAATTCAAAAAGTTTGTTTTCATTATTTCCAACAATTAGTGGGCCAAAAATGACAATTGTTACATTATTCCCCAGTTAAAAGGATTTCGACCTCGAAATCTAGACCGTATCGAGTAATAAAAAAAATATATATACTTATACTCATATAATATAGACCACTTATACACTTATAGTATAGCATAACCGATTCGTCTAGACACAGGTAAGTCTGACTAGAACACTATACAAAATTCAAATCCACTTTATCTTCCATATTTGACCGTTAGAAACGGCTCTTTCTTACACTATAAAATAAGATAACAAGCTAGATCTCTCCATTCATATTAACTTAATATTTTCCTTTCTTCAGAATCTAACTAAAACCTGAAACCTTATATACAAAAATGTTGAGTCCTTTCCTAATCATGATTTACATTATTATCATAGCGTGGTTAATTACTGTGGCTCAACTACCATTGGACGAGGCTTATCCGTGGTTAGTAGCATTCGTTCTTGGCGTGGTTCCCTTACTATTTGTAGCCACGTGGGTTTCTTTGTATGGTTTTTAAATATGTTGTATCCCTAATTGTTGTATTTCCGCTTAAATAATGTAACAAGTTTCACTTGTATTGTACGAATAATGAAATACAACTTTCTTCGCTCTCTTTTGGGGATTGTTGTCGATTAGGGAAATTCCCCAGTTAAAAGAATTTCCCATATTTGTCTTGATAAATTTTATACCAAGTTCATTTGTGTATTTTAATCGTTGATCGCCCATCATAATTTTAGCCTTTCAAATAATTCTTATTTTCAAATTTGAAGTTCTTTTACCAAGACACTACTGTTATCCAGTTGGAAAAGTCGACATATTTTTGTTGATAACATTTGTCTCATATTCTTAAATTCAATCATTAAAGGCGATCCATGGGTTAAAGAAACAAATATTACTTAGATTACTCCTGAAACAATAATTTAGATCAAAAATTCATCTAGGGTTCAAAAAGATGAATTAGCAATTGATATGGTTCTTGAAAAAGAAGCAGTGAAGAAAAATAGTGATGTGTGGAAGACGGTCTATTTATTAAGCTATTAATTAAGTTGAGGATTTTCTCAACATAGTATACGCTTTTGAGTAAACTGTTCAGCTCTTTTCAACCTTGGTTAAAGGGATGATAAAGTTTAGAAATTTTATCTAAAAAAAATATATTTCGGTAATTACTAATTACAGTAGTAATGATTAAAATTTCTGTAGTTTATGGACACCTGTCCGTTTTCCAAGGTCACACTTCGTCTTTCATTCTCTATATAAGAAAGGCACTTTTAAAGATTATAGGCATTCTGAAATTTCCTTCTCTCTTTTACATTTTTCTTTGTGTGAAACTATATTTCCACACATCCAAATCAACCATCGTTTTTTCTCAACTAAGCCATGGCCACTCACACATTTATTGCACTTGAACATTCAATCGAGCTTTTGTCAATGCAATTTGAACAACTTAACAGTACTATAGTATCACTTGCTACTGAACAAACCACCTCGTTTAAGTCTCTTACTTCCCAAATTGACCAAATACACTATAGCACCCCTTTTCTCCTAGCAGCTGATAGAGCACTATTGAGAAAATCTATCGATAAACAAACAAAACTTGAAGCAGAAATTAGAGAAATTAAAGAGTTGTTGTATCAACTTGCTGATTTCTCACAATCTGAAGAAGTTGAAGCAACAGTTGACCCAACTGTTTTCAAGGGAAAGAGACCTATGTCATCA
>CM067175.1:36830961-36881384 GCA_034093135.1 Erigeron breviscapus | reverse complement strand
TTTAACATTATTGATGCAGCTTGAATAACACTTGCTTCCATAAGATTAAACAATACATTACATGAAGCCTGATCTGGGTCAGTTACAGATCGCAAGCTGTGTCAACTTAGTCTGACCCAGATCAGATTACAAGAACCAAAAAGATTACCAAGTGTTTATAGGTTGTCATCATTTCATCACAGGATTTCCCTTCAACAATGGGGTGCGGACCATAACCTCGCACAGGATTTCCCTTCGACAATGGGGTGCGGACCACAACCAAGACAGTCAGAATACAACATCCGACAAGATCGATATCCGGCAATGAGACTAAAACACTTAGGCTTCTACTTCCAACATACTTTCAACGCTTATATATAGGGTGTACCATCGGCGTACCCACCACGCTTACGGTATGTTGACAATAGTTTTGTCGCCATTGTGATAACACCATTATACGTAATTATAAGACATGACTGTACAGACCGAAGTCCGACAATTATATGCTGACTGTACAGACCGAAGTCTGACAAAGATAATATATGACTGTACAGACCGAAGTCTGACAAAGATAATATATGACTGTACAGACCGAAGTCTGACAAAGGTAATATATGACTGTACAGACCGAAGTCTGACAAAGATAATCTATGACTGTACAGACCGAAGTCTGACAAAGATAATATATGACTGTACAGACCGAAGTCTGACAAAGGTAATATATGACTGTACAGACCGAAGTCTGACAAAGATAATATATGACTGTACAGACCGAAGTCTGACAAAGATAATATATGACTGTACAGACCGAAGTCTGACAAAGATAATATGCCTCGTACAGGATTTCCCGTCTACAGTGGGGTACGGACCAGAACCAAGACTGTCAGATACGAAAGCTGACAAGACTACCATTAAAATCTCATAATGGTAAAACTACATAAGGGGGATCATTTTAGTTCGTCAAACACAGAACAATTTAGTCTGCCGATCACATGGCAATTCAACGTCATTTTATCCAACATTTAATAAATGACACGTATACACATTTTCGACAGCCGTCAACATGGCAAAATTTAAGTCAAATGATCTAAGTATCCAAATCACATGGCATACTCACAAAACAATCATTTATTTAACAAATCGTGTATACAACAGTGCATGTTTCAGGCCCAAAGTAAAAGGAAAAAAAGGGCGCCATAAACTCACCTTAGCAGTCTACGAGCTAAAGAATGAGTAGTCCGAGAATATGAGCAGTTTAGTCTCCACGTCTATCCAAAACCTAGGATAAGAGTACCAATGGTGAGGATCAAATCTCACGACGACAAGTATCCTACGTACAACTACTTAGCTATCAATCCTAGAATGCCACGACCAAGTGTGATTTAATCTTTCATTTTATTTAACCTTTGTTGGCAATATCAATGAAATTGTCATTATAAGGTAGTCTAAAGTACCATTCGATATTCACCAAGTCCCAACGTTCAAGTTGCCAAAAACTAGAAATGTCAAACATTCCAGCAACCTAACACTGCGCCGCAGTGGGAAAAGTTTCACCCCACTGCGCCGCAGTCAGCCAACAACAATATTTTCCGAGGGTTTACACTGCGCCGCAGTGAGCTAGAAACATGCTCACTGCGCCGCAGTGGCTTAAGTCGACACCAGACCAGAGTCTGGGCACTGCGCCGCAGTGGGCTAAGACAACGCCACTGCGCCGCAGTGGCCCCATTCTGCAGCCAAAAACCAGCAGTTCAAATATGCAGGAAAAGCCCAAATCGTTTTCGACACAATTTCTTTCATTATAACAAGTTTCAACAAGTGCAATAGACCTGGAAACATTACATTTCGCCAACCATTTCGCCATTTCAAACATTTAGACCTCAAAACCAAATTCTAAGTCAAAACCTAATTAGGTTAACCAAACCAAAACTCATTTCGTTTCCATGGCTATCTAATTCATTACTCAAAACTGAAATCAATCCATAAATTGAATCAAATTAAAATCAAAGTTTAAAAGAAAAGGGTTTACTTACCAAATGATGTTCTTGCAATATAATTTAGAAGATGAAGATGATGATGATACAAAACCCTTGATTATTATTTGAAAGATGATTAATTGCTTTGATTCCCCTTTGAATTCTCCTTGCCAAAATGATTTAGAGCATAAAATGAATTTTGTGGGTGTTCTGTGTGTGTGTGTGTGTTTTGTCAGGCAAAAATAAGAAAAGGGGGGTGATGGGGGGGTTTGTTGGTTCCCTCCCAGCCTTTCAAACCAAAATAAGCCCATGTGGCTTCTTTTTGACATATTTTATACCCTTAATTCGGTAAAATGCTTACGGTTAAATATCGTTTGACCTAAAAGTCAAAATGTAAAGTAGAGGTATTTTCCTTCGTCTCATTTTAGTCAAGACAAGCCAATAAAGTTTCGTCAAAAGGGAACTTTATAAAATTAAGTCTAGACAGTCTAATTATTTTGTTCAAGACATAACCTTTAAATATTAATTTAAAGTTATTTTAAAGACTCGGCATTCGTCTAGATAGCTAATAGTCTACGTCATCAAGATACGTCTAATTTGACTAAGTCAAAAGTCCAAAAGTCAAATAAGTTCCACGTCAAATGACAGTCCAAATTCGACGAGATTATGATAATGACTAATCTTAAACAAGATTAAGACTAACTCGTTGTTAATTAATTACGAGTTGTCACAGCATCCCCGACTTCTAAGGATTTCGTCCCGAAATCAAGTCTTGCTCAGTAAAAAGATGAGGATACTTATCCCTCATATAGTCTTCACGTTCCCAAGTCAAGTCGGGACCATGTTTTGAGTTCCAACGAACTTTGACCAATTTGATACGACTACGTCTAAGTTGTTTGAGCTGTTGGTCTAAAATTTCAACAGGTTCTTCAACAAATTGAAGAGAGTCAGTCACTTGCAGCTCTTCGACAGGTACGACTAAAGTCTCATCAGTCAGACATTTCTTAAGATTCGAAATGTGAAATGTGTGATGAACGTGTTCTAGCTCCTTAGGTAAATTCGAGCTTGTAAGCCACGGAACCAATTCTTTGAACAATTTCGAATGGTCCGATATAACGGGGACTAAGTTTCCCTCGTACGCCAAAACGTGCAGTGCCTTTCCAAGGTGACACTTTCAACATGACTTTGTCTCCCACTTGAAACTCAAGTGGTTTCCGTCTACGGTCGGCATAGCTCTTTTGACGATCTTGAGCCGCCTTCAGCCGTGCCCTAATTTCGACAATTTGATTAGTATTCTTCTGAACTAGTCCATATTTAAATAAACGACGTTCTCCAGCATCAAGCCAACAGACTGGAGATCTACACTTTCGTCCATATAAAGCCTCATAAGGAGCACATTTGATATTGGTGTGGTAGCTGTTATTATATGAAAATTCTGCTAACGGCAAAAAGGTATCCCAACTACCCTTGAAGTCAATGACACATGCACGAAGCATGTCTTCCAACGTCTGAATGGTACGTTCACTTTGTCCGTCAGTCTGGGGATGGTAAGCCGTACCCAAATTCAACTGAGTGCCTGAAACGTCTTGAAAATATCTCCATGATCCTAGATCGATGACTCTTATTTAGCAAGAGTTCTCTAAGTTCATTCTACTTTGGAATCCACACCCTGTCTTTGTCATGTCGGATCCCATCACCATCCACTTCAAATAAATGTTCGGTATTCCACAATGCTTCTTCCTCGATACGCCCTGGTTGTAGGGCCTCTTTTTGATCATCCAAACTCTATCCTTTCGTGGATTTTGAGCTGTCTTGAAGCGTAAGCAATGACTTTTCCCTGACTTGTCTCCTTACGCTATCAATGTTTCGTCATTCGGTAGAGGTATTCTCAAAATCTTCTCGTAACAACTAATATCAGCGCGAACTCTAGACAACCAGTCTATATCGACTATCACGTCAAAACTCCCTAGTTCTATGGGAATAAGATCTATCTTAAAGGTTTTACCAGACAATGTTAAATTGCAATTTACCAGATGATCTTTAGCAACATACTTTTGACCGTTTACATATTTGACGATAAAATTTTCTTTCATGGGGATAGCTACTATATTGATTCGAGATTTAAATTCTAAGGATATAAAGCTTTTATTAGCACCGGAGTTGAATAACACAAAGACATAATGTTTATTGAGTATGAATGTACCTATCACAACATTTGGGATCACGTCATGCATCAGCAGCCCCCAAAGCAAAAACTCGACCTCTGCCTTGTCCTTCTTGATTCCTAGCTTGATTGTCCCTCGCATTGTTCCTCACGGGAACTATAGCATTGTTGTTCGGGTTTAGATTGAGTCGTGGACAATCGGGTCGCATATGGGTTTCGCTGCCACATTCGTAACATGAAGCCAGTGCATTGTTCTTACAAAACTTTGCCAGATGTCCTGTCCTTTTACAACGGTTACAAGTAGGACAATTTCCCCGGTGATGGAGACCACACCTGTTACATCTCGGGTCTGGACCAGTGTACCTCGTGACGTCCTGAGTGACTACTGCAAAGTTTCTAGCAGTCTTAAACCTCTTGCCATTTCCGTCGTCACCAAACCCACTACTAGAGGCCTGATCGTTTCTTCTCTTGATCCCCTCTGTTCCAACCGAAGAACCAGGGGTTCTTTTCAAGTCTATCACCATGCGGTTGGTTGCACTGACTGCCGCTTGAAGAGTCAAAGGATTAAAAGCGGCTACCAACCTGCGGACATCAGGTGACAAGCCATAGCAGTACCTCTCGATCAATTTCTCCTCCGTATCTACCATTCGAGGAACTAGTCTAGCCAACTCATGAAAACGAGTTGTGTATTTCTCATTGTCTAGTCCAATCATACTATGATTCCAGAATTCGCCTTCCATTTTCTGTACTTCCTCACGAGGACAGTACATTTCCATGAGCATCCTTTTAAAGTTCAACCAAGGTATGCTATATGCCGGCTCTCGGCCACGAGTCCTAATCTGCTCGTTCCACCATGACAGTGCGTGCTTTTGAAATTGAGCGGAAGCATATTCCACTTTGTGCTCTTCGGCACAACGACTAATATGAAGCACCGCCTCTATGCTTTCTAGCCAGTTGATTAGACCTACCGGACCCTCGGTACCATTAAATTCTTTTGGTTTACAATAAGTGAAGGTCTTGTAGTCAGTCCCGTGCAGATGCACTCGAGGAATAACCTGTTCAGCAGTAGGCTCGACATTGTTACTATTGTCAGCATGACGATTATTATTTGCGTTCAGGCTTGCCGTAATCTGTGCGACTAAAGTAGGCATAGCAGCCAACAACTGTTGTGTTACAAATGCTGCCATATTATTATCCCCGCCAGTATTTGGGTAGGTCCAGGACCAGTGTTCACTGGACAGGAGCAGCTTCCGGTCCTTGCTGAATCACAGGTTCTTCCTGTTCAGCTTCATTATTCAAAGGAGTGGATCGAGTAACTCTCTTTGGTGCAGTTTTCTTGACTGGAGTCTTTTTCTGAACTTTGCTTTTCGTCTTAGGAGCCATAAGTCTAAGATATGAACAAAAATGTCATTTAGAGATTTCCTTGATAGGTTAAATAGAAAGTAGCTTTGCAAGACAGATGACAGTACAATGCAAGTCACAAATTGCTGACTTGTATGAATTCATGTACTAAACAAGACAAGAAAAATATGAAAAATCATATTTCTAGAGCTAAGAATAAGCAGTTGACATAGTCTGAACAAGTAAGTAAGCCAAAAGACAATCGTATTTCATTGATGTTCAAAATTTTACATAGTCTGGTATGTACAGTCCAAGGACATGTGGGAAACTTCATCCACAATGTTAGACTACATAGTCGGAGCAATACGATTTATAGACACGTGGGAAATACCTCCACCAAAAAGATAGACTACAACTCAAAGTACAGAAGTACGAGTTGTTAAAAGTTCTAGGCTTACAATACGGAAAGATTATTACAAGATTACATCTTGCAAATAACAACGACCAGCAAAGCCACCACCAAAACCACCACAACAGACAGTATCCAGATCAACCTCCCAATAGTTTCCTTCCCCTCTCTAGCAACAGACATAGCCTCAGCCGCCTGTTGATAAGCTCCAGTCAACGCCTGAGCTTGATTCTCTATTTTCTCCCTTGTACAGATGAGGGAATTGTTCATCCTCGACAATTGTCGGCGATAATATTCCGACCTATCAGCTGCAGATGCAACTGGCATAACAGCACTTGGATTGTAGACAGGCACTCTGGAGGGACCCGCCGCATATGGATCTCCCTGAAAGAATGAAAGACCAAGTCCACTGTTGCGTGCAGAAGGACCAGGAGCATAAGGGTCTCTAGGAGCATAAGGCAAATGTGCTCCCTCGGTAGTCCTCCTCTGATATGGAGATACCGGTGTTATAGATGATTGAACATGGATAGACACATGTTCGCCTCCAGATTCACTGGAAGATGAAACAAGGTTGATAGGGCGTGATTCATTGCCCGATTCCTCCATTGGTTCCTCTTCATAAGAGTCAGGAACATAAGGAATGGAGTTTGCCAAGACAGGAACTGGAGGTGTACAAGGTACAACAGCATTTGAGCTAACTCCATCCGACATGACTAGTCTGAAAAGATAGTCGAAGAATCCATATAAGTCAAATGGATAAGGCAGTACGTCTCAAATGGATGATACAGTACGCAATTTTGAGTTTTAAAGAAATCTTCGTCTAGATCACACACATTTGGTTTGGGTTTCTATTACCAACATATTTGAAATGCTTATATATAGGGTCACCCGCAGCCTTCCCACCACATTTTAAATATGCTGTTAATATAATCCAAACTATTACGTATATAAACCTTATGCATACACATACGGTTTGAGTTTCTATTCCTAACATACCTTCAATGTTTATATATAGGGTCACCCGCAGCCTTCCCACCACATCTACAGTATGTTGTGAATATAGCTCAAACCATAACGTATATACAAAATCTAAGATATTTATTTCGAGCCTTATATTATTTTACATAATCGGGACGTAGTTGATCAAGTTAGGTCTAATTATAGACAAATAATATAACTCCTGAAATAAGTATCCTAAACCTAATTAGACTTAGATTCCCTTTTGAAACGAAATGGCTATAGATTGAGTTTTTCCAGCGGAAAAACTCGGTATTAACTATAACCTGTGTCTCTGATACCAATTTTTGTCACACCCCGTTGTAGCGGAAATACAGGGTTAACAAAGAATTGCATACTAATCAGAAGGTTAATAGAGATTACATCCATTTATACCAATACAAGTCAAAACAAGTACAATCGTTCAAAATGGGGACCCCAAAATACGGATACAAGTCATCCTCATTTGGAACTGGGCCCACAGAATACAAGTTCAAAGTCTGGACAGTCAAATACAATTAAAGCCAAAAGCAGGAGAGCCCTCCATGTCTGATGCTAATTGTACGTCCAAAGTCAAAAGATTGGCCCTATAATGCCAAAGACGATTCCAAGACTTACTGATGGTCACCTGAAAAGCATGAAATTTGAGAGGATCAACTATCGAAATAGTTGGTGAGTTTACAGACGAAGTCTGACAAAGGTAATATATGACTGTACAGACCGAAGTCTGACAAAGATAATCTATGACTGTACAGACCGAAGTCTGACAAAGATAATATATGACTGTACAGACCGAAGTCTGACAAAGATAATTATGACTGTACAGACCGAAGTCTGACAAAGATAATATATGACTGTACAGACCGAAGTCTGACAAAGGTAATATATGACTGTACAGACCGAAGTCTGACAAAGATAATATATGACTGTACAGACCGAAGTCTGACAAAGATAATATATGACTGTACAGACCGAAGTCTGACAAAGATAATATATGACTGTACAGAACGAAGTCTGACAAAGATAATATATGACTGTACAGACCGAAGTCTGACAAAGATAATATATGACTGTACAGACCGAAGTCTGACAAAGGTAATATATGACTGTACAGACCGAAGTCTGACAAGATAATATATGACTGTACAGACCGAAGTCTGACAAAGATAATATATGACTGTACAGACCGAAGTCTGACAAGATAATATATGACTGTACAGACCGAAGTCTGACAAAGATAATATATGACTGTACAGACCGAAGTCTGACAAAGATATAATGACTGTACAGACGAAGTCTGACAAAGATATAATGACTGTACAGACGAAGTCTAACAAAGATATATATGACTGTACAGACCGAAGTCTGACAAAGATAATATGACTGTACAGACCGAAGTCTGACAAAGATAATATATGACTGTACAGACCGAAGTCTGACAAAGATAATATATGACTGTACAGACCGAAGTCTGACAAAGGTAATATATGACTGTACAGACCGAAGTCTGACAAAGATAATCTATGACTGTACAGACCGAAGTCTGACAAAGGTAATATATGACTGTACAGACCGAAGTCTGACAAAGATAATATATGACTGTACAGACCGAAGTCTGACAAAGATAATATATGACTGTACAGACCGAAGTCTGACAAGATAATATATGACTGTACAGACCGAAGTCTGACAAAGGTAATATATGACTGTACAGACCGAAGTCTGACAAAGATAATCTATGACTGTACAGACCGAAGTCTGACAAAGATAATATATGACTGTACAGACCGAAGTCTGACAAAGATATTAAGACTGTACAGACCGAAGTCTGACAAAGATAATATATGACTGTACAGACCGAAGTCTGACAAAGGTAATATATGACTGTACAGACCGAAGTCTGACAAAGATAATATATGACTGTACAGACCGAAGTCCGACAATTATATGCTGACTGTACAGACCGAAGTCCGACAAAGATATTAAGACTGTACAGACCGAAGTCTGACAAAGGTAATATATGACTGTACAGACCGAAGTCTGACAAAGGTAATATATGACTGTACAGACCGAAGTCTGACAAAGATAATCTATGACTGTACAGACCGAAGTCTGACAAAGATAATATATGACTGTACAGACCGAAGTCTGACAAAGATAATCTATGACTGTACAGACCGAAGTCTGACAAAGATAATCTATGACTGTACAGACCGAAGTCTGACAAAGATAATATATGACTGTACAGACCGAAGTCTGACAAAGATAATATGCCTCGTACAGGATTTCCCATCTACAGTGGGGTACGGACCAGAACCAAGACTGTCAGGTACGAAAGCTGACAAGACTACCATTAAAATCTCATAATGGTAAAACTACATAAGGGGGATCATTTTAGTTCGTCAAACACAGAACAATTTAGTCTGCCGATCACATGGCAATTCAACGTCATTTTATCCAACATTTAATAAATGACACGTATACACATTTTCGACAGCCGTCAACATGGCAAAATTTAAGTCAAATGATCTAAGTATCCAAGTCACATGGCATACTTACAAAACAATCATTTATTTAACAAATAGTGTATACAACAGTGCATGCTTTTCAGGCCCAAAGTAAAAGGAAAAGGGCGCCATAAACTCACCTTAGCAGTCTACGAGCTAAAGAATGAGTAGCCCAAGAATATGAGCAGTCTAGTCTCCACGTCTATCCAAAACCTAGGATAAGAGTACCAATGGTGAGGATCAAATCTCACGACGACAAGTATCCTACGTACAACTACTTAGCTATCAATCCTAGAATGCCACGACCAAGTGTGATTTAATCTTTCATTTTATTTAACCTTTGTTGGCAATATCAATGAAATTGTCATTATAAGGTAGTCTAAAGTACCATTCGATATTCACCAAGTCCCAACGTTCAAGTTGCCAAAAAAACTAGAAATGTCAAACATTCCAGCAACCTAACACTGCGCCGCAGTGGGAAAAGTTTCACCCCACTGCGCCGCAGTCAGCCAACAACAAATTTTCCGAGGGTTTACACTGCGCCGCAGTGAGCTAGAAACATGCTCACTGCGCCGCAGTGGCTTAAGTCGACACCAGACCAGAGTCTGGGCACTGCGCCGCAGTGGGCTAAGACAACGCCACTGCGCCGCAGTGGCCCCATTCTGCAGCCAAAAACCAGCAGTTCAAATATGCAGGAAAAGCCCAAATCGTTTTCGACACAATTTCTTTCATTATAACAAGTTTCAACAAGTGCAATAGACCTGGAAACATTACATTTCGCCAACCATTTCGCCATTTCAAACATTTAGACCTCAAAACCAAATTCTAAGTCAAAACCTAATTAGGTTAACCAAACCAAAACTCATTTCGTTTCCATGGCTATCTAATTCATTACTCAAAACTGAAATCAATCCATAAATTGAATCAAATTAAAATCAAAGTTTAAAAGAAAAGGGTTTACTTACCAAATGATGTTCTTGCAATATAATTTAGAAGATGAAGATGATGATGATACAAAACCCTTGATTATTATTTGAAAGATGATTAATTGCTTTGATTCCCCTTTGAATTCTCCTTGCCAAAATGATTTAGAGCATAAAATGAATTTTGTGGGTGTTCTGTGTGTGTGTGTGTGTTTTGTCAGGCAAAAATAAGAAAAGGGGGGTGATGGGGGGGTTTGTTGGTTCCCTCCCAGCCTTTCAAACCAAAATAAGCCCATGTGGCTTCTTTTTGACATATTTTATACCCTTAATTCGGTAAAATGCTTACGGTTAAATATCGTTTGACCTAAAAGTCAAAATGTAAAGTAGAGGTATTTTCCTTCGTCTCATTTTAGTCAAGACAAGCCAATAAAGTTTCGTCAAAAGGGAACTTTATAAAATTAAGTCTAGACAGTCTAATTATTTTGTTCAAGACATAACCTTTAAATATTAATTTAAAGTTATTTTAAAGACTCGGCATTCGTCTAGATAGCTAATAGTCTACGTCATCAAGATACGTCTAATTTGACTAAGTCAAAAGTCCAAAAGTCAAATAAGTTCCACGTCAAATGACAGTCCAAATTCGACGAGATTATGATAATGACTAATCTTAAACAAGATTAAGACTAACTCGTTGTTAATTAATTACGAGTTGTCACAGTACCTTTCTCCTCAATCACCAATATGCTACCGTATTATTTGATTCTGGAGCCGATTATAGTCTCATTTCCAATGATTTTATTCCGTTGATCGATGCCAATCCTAGTCCATTGTCCTATTGTTTTGAACTTGAAATGGTAAATGGTGGATTGTCTAGGATTAATCAAGTTGTTCGTGATTGTGTGTTAGATTTATGTGATCACCCATTTTACATTGACTTAATGCCTTTTGATATCGGTAGTTTTGATGTGATTGTGGGTATGGATTGGTTATCGGCCATGAACGCGATAATTGATTGTGGTAGTCGAACTGTGAGGATTCCGTTAGAAAATAGGGAAGAATTGTGGTTCAAGGCGAAACGACCGAACTATGGGATGGGAATGTATATAGTGTTAAGATCACAAAGATTGAATTAAAAACCGTGCCCGTAGTTAAAGACTTTGCGGATGTATTTCCGGATGACCTACCGGGTTTGCCTCCATCTCGTGAACTCGATTTTCGTATGGATCTTATCCCAAATGCTTCTCCCGTGGCCAAAGCACCCTATCGCTTAGCCATGACCGAATTACAAGAGTTGGCCGCCCAACTCAAAGAACTTCAAGAGAAGGGTTTCATTTGCCCTAGTCAATCTCCTTGGGGCGCACCGGTTTTGTTCGTTAAAAAGAAAGATGGCACATTCCGAATGTGTATCGATTATAAAGAATTGAACAAACTAACGGTAAAGAATCGTTATCCTCTTCCTAGGATTGACGATTTATTCGACCAACTCCAAGGTGCTCGTGTCTTTTCCAAAATTGATTTGAGGTCGGGTTATCATCAATTGAGGGTTCATGAAGACGACATTCCAAAAACCGCCTTTCGAACGAGATATGGACACTTTGAATTTACGGTGATGCCTTTTGGGTTGACTAACGCACCAGCTGTGTTCATGGACTTGATGAACCGAGTGTGTCAGCCCTACTTGGACCAATTTGTCATTGTTTTCATCGATGACATTCTCATCTATTCCAAAACCAAAGAAGATCATTTGGAACATTTGAAACAAGTCTTAGAATTACTCCGGAAAGAAAAGCTTTATGCCAAGTTCTCCAAATGTGAATTTTGGCTTGAAGAGGTCCAGTTTCTTGGTCACGTAGTTAGCAATGAAGGAATTCATGTAGACCCAAGTAAAGTTGAAGCAGTGAAGAATTGGAGACGACCTGAAACACCGACCGAAATTCGCCAATTTCTTGGTTTGGCGGGTTATTATAGACGGTTTATTGAAGGCTTTTCAAAAATCGCCCAACCTTTGACTTTGTTGACTCAACGAGAAAGAAGGTTTGATTGGGGTGAAAAGCAAGAACAAGCATTCCAATTGTTGAAAGACAAAATGTGTGATGCACCCATCTTGAGCTTGCCCGATGGAGTCGATGATTTCGTTGTATATTGTGATGCATCCGGGCAAGGATTGGGTTGTGTCTTAATGCAACGGGATAAGGTGATAGCATATGCATCAAGACAATTGAAGGTGCATGAGAAGAACTATCCGACCGATGACTTAGAATTGGGAGCAGTGGTATTTGCTTTGAAATGTTGGAGGCATTACTTGTATGGCACCAAGAGCGTGATCTATACCGATCACAAAAGCCTTCAACACATTTTCACTCAAAGTGACCTGAACATGAGGCAAAGAAGGTGGCTTCAGCTTTTGAGTGATTATGATTGCGTTATCCGGTATCATCCGGGTAAAGCAAATGTGGTAGCCGATGCTTTGAGTCGAAAGGAACGTATGAAGCCATGACGAGTTAAAGCCATGAGCTTCACTGTATTAAGGAGTGTCCGTGACTCTATTATCGAAGCTCAAGAATTGGCAACTAGACCGGAGAACTTCACCGATGAAGCTTTACACGGTCTAGAAGAACAGTTTGATAGGAAGAACGATAATGGTTTGTATTTTGTTGATCGATTGTGGATTCCCATTCTTGGAGGATGGCGATTGAAATTGATGGATGAAGCTCATAAGTCGGCTTATTCGGTTCACCCGGGTTCCGACAAGATGTATTTTGGATTAAGAGACTTGTATTGGTGGCCGGGAATGAAGACGGACATTGCTAGGTATGTTAGTCAATGCCTCACTTGTTTACAAGTGAAAGCCGACCACAAGAAACCACCGGGTTTACTAGTCCAACCAGTAACACCGGTGTGGAAATGGGAAGAAATTGCTATGGACTTCATCACGAAGTTACCTAGGACGAGTAGTGGTCGGGACACTATTTGGGTAATAATTGACCGGTTGACTAAGTCGGCTCACTTCTTAGCCATCCGGGAAGATGATAAATTTGACACCATGGCTCGTTTGTACATCAAAGAGGTTATATCCAAGCATGGAGTACCGATTTCCGTGATATCCGATCGAGATGCCCGATTTACTTCAAAATTTTGGAAGGCATTCCAGAAATCTATGGGTACTCGTCTCGGTATAAGTACGGCGTTCCACCCACAAACTGATGGTCAAAGTGAAAGAACGATTCAAACATTGGAAGATATGTTAAGAGCTTGTGCTATTGATTTTGGTGGTAATTGGATGTGCATCTTCCTTTGGTTGAATTCTCCTACAATAATAGCTATCATGCTAGCATTGGAATGGCCCCATTTAAAGCATTATATGGGAGAGATTGTAGGTCACCGCTAGTTTGGGCAGAAGTTGGTGAGAGCCAACTCGTTGGGCCCAAAATTGTTATTGAAACGACGAAAGTGATCTCGCAAATCAAAGAAAAGTTAAGAGTTGCCCGAGAACGACAATTGAAATATGCTAATGTTAGAAGACGACCCCTCGAATTTGAAGTTGGTGATTCTGTTTTATTGAAAGTATCCCCATGGAAAGGTGTGGTTCATTTTGTGAAACGTGGCAAGTTGGGGCCACGGTACATTGGCCCGTTCAAGATCTTGGAGCGTATTGGTCCGGTTGCATATCGATTAGAACTTCCTCAAGAATTGAGTGGAGTTAATAATGTTTTTCATGTTTGTAATCTTCGGAAGTGTTTAGCAAATCTAACACTTCACGTGCCCCTCGAAGAAATCCGTGTTGATAAAGCGTTGAAGTTTGTGGAAGAACCAATAGAAATCTTAGATCGACAAACTAGAAAGCTAAAGAATACCCGATATACGATTGTCAAAGTGAGATGGCAATCTAGACGTGGACCCGAATTTACTTGGGAACGTGAAGATTCTATGAAAGCCAAGTATCCCCATTTGTTTAACGAGTCTAGTTAGATTCAAATTTCGGGACGAAATTCTTTTAACGGGGGAATAATGTAACATTCGTGATTTTTACCCGTTTGGCTGTACTTGTAATTTGATTAACTACTTTAATAAACGAAAACTTTGGGCCTAATTGTGTTCGTTTATCTGTAAATTGGGCCAGTTATAATGTCATAATTGGATTTCTAGAATTAAGTCCCATGATTACAAGACCGTGATATTGGCCCATACGTGTTATAAAAATTATATTATAGAAAATAATTGAGTAAATGTAGTAACAGGGAAAACGTATATACAAAACCTTAAGTATAATGTACGGTAAAAAGTGTCGGTGGCACAGTGTCGGTGATTATCTAATAATTCCATTAATAAGACAAAGCCGACATACTTTATGGAAAGTAGGAATACTCGTGAAATTGTCACAAGCTATATTTGATTTATTAGTTGAATAATGTTACTAGTAGACAATTGTTGTGTAAATTGTTAAGAAAACTTACTTCCAAAGCTAGTAAAACCATACACCTCCATGAGGAAACTTCCTAGCACTTTCCTTTACTTAGTAGCAAAGTTATAAACCTCTAAATATCTTCAAAAATCTGATCATAAGTTGTTAAAGTCAAGAATGGATACTAATTTTATCATATTTAATTCCATTTCATTTACTATAAATACTAGGCTTAAGTTTTCATAAATACTTACACCTTAAACTTCATTCTCTCTCAATTTAGCATTCTATAAGTCTAAAATCATCCTTTCCCTTCTTGTTATAAGTTTCAAAGAACACTTGATTGTTCTAGTATAAGCAAAGTCGCTTTGATCTCAAAGTTCGCCGAAAATCGTCAAGAGAAGTTGTTATCAACAAATCTCTCTAAGATCTTCAAAAGTTCTAGTTATAATACTCAATTTGGGTTGGGAATAATCTTCAATTATTAAGTAAACAAGTCCAAGTCTTGAAAGAATTTCATTTGAATCAGAAGTCGTGTTCTTCGTACGTCGAAAATTTGATCTTAGAGTTCATAAACTCTCCTTTCTTGTAAGTATTTTTATAAAACCTTACTATACTTTTCTCTATGATTTTAGAAATATATGTTATGTATTGAAATGCTTGTCAACTTAATTTTATACTCAATTGATACATAATTGCATTTAAATACGGTAACTATCGCTTTTATATATGAATATTGAAATATTGTTACTATTGCGAAAAATGAATTATTAGCGAAAGTACGAGAAATCGTAAAACTTTTATTAACAAAAGCTTTGGGCCTAATTGTGTTCGTTTATCTGTAAATTGGGCCAGTTATAATGTCATAATTGGATTTCTAGAATTAAGTCCCATGATTACAAGACCGTGATATTGGCCCATAACGTGTTATAAAAATTATATTATAGAAAATAATTGAGTAAATGTAGTAACAGGGAAAACGTATATACAAAACCTTAAGTATAATGTACGGTAAAAAGTGTCGGTGGCACAGTGTCGGTGATTATCTAATAATTCCATTAATAAGACAAAGCCGACATACTTTATGGAAAGTAGGAATACTCGTGAAATTGTCACAAGCTATATTTGATTTATTAGTTGAATAATGTTACTAGTAGACAATTGTTGTGTAAATTGTTAAGAAAACTTACTTCCAAAGCTAGTAAAACCATACACCTCCATGAGGAAACTTCCTAGCACTTTCCTTTACTTAGTAGCAAAGTTATAAACCTCTAAATATCTTCAAAAATCTGATCATAAGTTGTTAAAGTCAAGAATGGATACTAATTTTATCATATTTAATTCCATTAATAAGACAAAGCCGACATACTTTATGGAAAGTAGGAATACTCGTGAAATTGTCACAAGCTATATTTGATTTATTAGTTGAATAATGTTACTAGTAGACAATTGTTGTGTAAATTGTTAAGAAAACTTACTTCCAAAGCTAGTAAAACCATACACCTCCATGAGGAAACTTCCTAGCACTTTCCTTTACTTAGTAGCAAAGTTATAAACCTCTAAATATCTTCAAAAATCTGATCATAAGTTGTTAAAGTCAAGAATGGATACTAATTTTATCATATTTAATTCCATTAATAAGACAAAGCCGACATACTTTATGGAAAGTAGGAATACTCGTGAAATTGTCACAAGCTATATTTGATTTATTAGTTGAATAATGTTACTAGTAGACAATTGTTGTGTAAATTGTTAAGAAAACTTACTTCCAAAGCTAGTAAAACCATACACCTCCATGAGGAAACTTCCTAGCACTTTCCTTTACTTAGTAGCAAAGTTATAAACCTCTAAATATCTTCAAAAATCTGATCATAAGTTGTTAAAGTCAAGAATGGATACTAATTTTATCATATTTAATTCCATTTCATTTACTATAAATACTAGGCTTAAGTTTTCATAAATACTTACACCTTAAACTTCATTCTCTCTCAATTTAGCATTCTATAAGTCTAAAATCATCCTTTCCCTTCTTGTTATAAGTTTCAAAGAATCATTTTTCGTCCTTATACTTTGGAATTTGACAAATTAGTCCCTTAAACTTTTATAACATATATTACGTTGACAAGCGTATTAATAAGGTAACCTTATAGTTGTATATCTTATATTTGGAATTTAGCACGAATATAAATCAATTCACATTGAAATTAGGGAATACGTAACGTGGCCAGTTGACTCGCTCGTCATCGTTGACTACATCAATCTCTTCTATTTTGCTGTTGAACTATCAACAATAAGGTGAGTTTCGTAAACCCTCCCTACTCAATTGAGATTCGGGTTGAAAAGTGTACATGCTTGTTTAATTGTTGATTGTTGATTAGATTGTTTATGTGGATATGTTAGCGCATTGGTTACTATGTAAGTCGCACCGTTAGCGCAATTTACGATGTAAGTCGCACCGTTAGCGCATTGTTACGATGTAAGTCGCACCGTTAGCGCATTGTTTACGATGTAAGTCGCACCGTTAGCGCATTGTTAATTATTAACTATGTAAGCCGCATCGTTGTTGATCATTATTGATTGTTATGGAACGTTGTGGAACGTTATATGGAATCGTTATTATTGAACGTTGACTTGTATTGAATTGTGATAATGTGAAACCTTATAGGTTTTCCTTGGATGTGATTAGTTTCCCTAATCCTCACTTATTGTTAACGGTTGTATCCGATACGGTTATTCCTTGTTACTTGTCCCTACGAACTCACCAACTTTATGTTGACGCTCTTTAGTACACTTTTCAGGTAATCAAGTTAATCAGAGACAGAATGGATGAATAGATGCTTGCATTACTAGTGTTTGGACTATCTTTGGACTTTCTGGATCCGTGATCCTTAATTCCCTTTTATGGGTTACTTTTAGGATCAACTATTATCGTTTGAACATTTTTCTTTTAAGTATGGATTGAGTGTGTATTTGATAAATGTTAATGAATGTATACGTTTGTACAAGTTTATGGATAGTTTCGATCTCATGTATTCATATAGTTGACTCTACATAACTCCCATGTCATGCTGTATTTTTCTAAGTGATACCCCATGATTCTGCCATGTTGGGGTGTTACAAGGGTCCAGTGAACCCATCAGTTGATGGGTTCCCAAATCTAACTAATAATATCTGGTGTATGTGCAGGGCGATCGAAAGAAATCTGGTGTATGCTGCTGGCAGGAAATCTAACTAATAATATCTGGTGTATGTGCAGGGCGATCGAAAGAAATCTGGTGTATGCTGCTGGCAGGACGATGACCGGATGTAAGACCCTGCTGGAGGAGTTCACCATTTTTGATGGACTCTCCATTACTTTTGGAAATGATGGTTGTGGAAAGACTGAGGGATACGGTGTTCTGAACAGTGGACAAGTTAAGTTCAGACGTGTTGCATTTGTGAATGGTTTGAAATATAACCTGATCAGTGTAAGCCAACTGTGTGATGATGGCTATCAAGTTCTATTCAATATTGCTCAGGGTATCGTATTCAACAAGGACTGGAAGGTAGTGTTGATTGCTCCCAGAAAAGGGAATGTGTACGTGATGGATATGGAAAGCTCTCCTTCAGAGCAGTGTTTCTATACTCAAGTTGATAAAGACAAACTGGTTATGGCACAAAAGGTTATCCCATTTAAATTTCAAGAATATTAATAAGTTGTCCAGAAAACAACTTACAGATGGGATACCTTCAGTTTCCTTCAAAAAGGAAAGGCCATGTCCAGGATGTGAGATGGGTAAGCAAAAACGTACCAGTTTCAAGACGAGACAGAATTTCAGCATATCTGAACCTCTTCATATGCTTCATATGGACCTCTTTGGTCCAGTGAATGTTCAGACTCGTGCTTGTAATAGATACACCTTGGTGATCGTAGATGAATTCTCCAGATATTGTTAGGTGATCTTTCCGAGGTCTAAAAGTGAAGCTGCTACTGAAATCATCAGTCTTATCAAGCAAATTGAGCTCAAGTACAGTCGAAAGGTGTGTCAGTTAAGAAGTGACAATGGAACAGAATTCCAGAATGCAACTCTGGAGTCATTCTGTACTGACACTGGCATCTCTCAGAATTTCTCATCAGCCCGCTCTCCAGAACAGAATGGAGTGGTGGAAAGGAAGAATCAAACGCTGATAGAAGCTGCCAGGAGTATGCTTGCTGAATCTGGTCTGTCTACCAGTTTCTGGGCTAAAGCAATTGCTACTGCTTGCCACACCCAGAACCAGTCAGTTTATGTGAAGCGACACAAAAAGACAGCCTATGAAGTCTTAAGAAATAGAAAACCAAATATTGGTTATTTTCACGTTTTTGGATGTCCAGTTTACATCCTGAACGACTCCAGTCAGTTAGGCAAATTTGATGCCAAAGCTGATGAAGGGTATTTCTTAAGCTATTCAGCCATTCGCAAGGCCTTCAGAGTCTACAACAAGAGACTGGAGAAGGTCCATGAGTCAATTCATGTCACATTTGATGAATTAAATGCTGCAATCAACAAGAAGCCAGCCCTTGACACTCCCCCGGTAACTCCAATTGTCTTTTGTGAATCTGATCCTATAAACGACAATAAAGAAGATTCAGAAGACACAATTTCCAGTCATCCTGATCTGGAACCTGTTCAGAAAAAGAAACACTCCAGTAGTACTCCATTTTATCCTTCTATTATTTTCAAACTACCCTCTGAAATTAATATTGGATCAGATGTTCGTACTACTCCCCCAGTATCAGTGTCAGTTGAGAATATACCAGAAATGTCTTCTTATGAAGAATTCCAAACTGAACCAGTACTTCAAGAAATGTCTTCAAATGAAGAATTTCATGATGCAAATCGTGATTTAAATGACTCAGATGAAGATACTGAAGTAGTCTGGCAAGATACTCCTCCAGAAGCAACTCCAGAGGAGACTCAACTGAATTCTTGCACTGATATTGTTGTCAGTAACAATCCTGGTCAGTACTCCAGATGGACAAAAGCTCATCCTATTGATCAGATCATAGGTGACTCTAGTAGAGGAGTTCAAACCAGAAGAGCCTCCAGTAATCAATGCTTATACGTTAGTTTTCTATCTTTGATGGAACAAAAGAAGATTGACGAGGCTATGGAAGATCCAAGCTGGGTGACTGCTATGCAAGAAGAGCTTCACCAGTTTGAAAGGAACAAGGTCTGGTATCTGGTTCCTTTCCCAGTTGGAAAGAAAGAACCAATTGGAACAAGATGGGTCTTCAGGAACAAAGTAGATGAAGATGGCCACGTAATCAGAAACAAGGCCAGACTGGTAGCACAAGGCTACTGCCAATCAGATGTCGACTTTGATGAATCATTTGCTCCAGTGGCTAGACTTGAAGCGATCAGAATATTCTTAGCATTCGCTGCTTATCATCAGTTCAAGGTTTACCAGATGGATGTAAAGAGTGCTTTCTTGAATGGAAAGGTTGAAGAAGAAGTTTATGTCAGACAACCACCAGGTTTCGTTGATGAAAAGCATCCACATTGGGTATATCGTCTGGACAAAGCGCTTTATGGCGTCAGACAAGCCCCACGTGCCTGGTATGACACTCTGACTAAACATTTGTTGAAAAATGGTTTCAAACGAGGTGCAATTGACAATACCTTATTTATTCTTCATGAAAAAGGTAATCTGTTAATGGTACAAATTTATGTTGATGATATTATTTTTGGGTCTACTGATAAAAACATGTGCAAGAAATTTTCGAAAATAATGTCAACTGAATATGAGATAAGTTTGATGGGTGAATTAACATATTTTCTTGGACTCCAGATTAAACAAAACAAAGATGGCATCTTTATTAATCAAGAAACATATGTTAGAGATCTCTTAAAGAAATTTGATATGAACTCTTCACCATCTAAACCAACTCCAATTTCTGCACCACTGACACTGGACTCCGATCCAGATGGAAAACCAGTGAACACCACTGTCTATAGAGGCATGGTTGGTTCACTGAAGTATTTAACTGCCAGTAGACCAGATATTATGTTTTCAACATGTTTATGTACCAGATATCAGTCTAATCCAAAGGAATCTCATATGCTTGCTGTAAAGCGCATACTGAAGTACCTTAAAGGTGTCCCCAGTCTAGGTCTTTGGTATCCCAAAGGCTCAGGCATGGATCTAATGGGTTATTCAGATTCAGATCATGCAGGTTGTAAGATAGATAGGAAATCCACGACTGGTGGATGTCATTTCCTTGGTGGCAAACTGGTCAGCTGGACCAGTAAGAAGCAAACTTCAGTTTCATTGTCCACTGCTGAAGCTGAATACGTGTCTGGAGCCAGTTGTTGTGCTCAGATACTCTGGATGAAGAACCAGTTGCTTGATTATGGTATTAAATATTCAAAGACCCCAATCTTTTGTGATAATACTAGTGCCATTGCTATCTCAAACAATCCAGTCATGCACTCCAGAACGAAGCACATTGATCTCAGGTATCATTTTATACGTGATCATATTATGAAAAACAACATTAAACTCCATTTTATTCCCACTGACAAACAACTCGCTGACATTTTTACCAAACCTCTGGATGTCAAAACTTTTGAATATCTTGTTGGTGAGTTGGGAATGTTAAACCCTTAAATCTGGTGACTGCTCAGATATTGAACGCTTTGTGTACTATCTTTGCATTATTAGATTTCTGGAACAACATTCCAGGGAAAGACTTGAAAGATATTTTTGTTCTTAAAAATGTTTTAAGTTCAGGGGGAATTTATTAATTAATTTTCTCACTGGATAAACTCTTCAGAAAATATTACTGGTACTTTGTAAATGTGTCCCTCTCACTGGTAACTGGACAGGTTGAAGTGCGTGTTTGAGGTGACTAATGCCTCCTTGTAAATATGTCCCTCTCATTTGTCTGTATTAGTTGACGTTCACGTTTGAGGTTACCAGTCTTTCAAAAATGGTTTTCACTGGTACTTTACTGGAGTGTCCCTCTAGTGTACCATCAGTACATGTTCACTGGACTAATCCACCAGTGATACTGGAGTGTCCAGTCAACCTCCAGATGCACTGAAATATGTCATAATATTTTCCAAATACTTGGTCATTGTGCGTGCCACGTAAGCAAACCTTTTTAAAGATATTTTAATACTACGTGGCATGTAACTTTTTCAACGTAATGATGGTATTTTTACATTGGGAAGTGAAAATGAGCAACTTGTTAATGTTTGTGGGCTGTAAACCGTCACACATTTATGTGTGATGTGATGTAATTAATGCGGATCTCAAACCCGACCAAAATTTTATTTGATAATTTCAAATTAAACCGTTTGAGTTCCACATTTTCTCTCCTATATATACCCACTTTCACTTTCAAATGCATTTACTTCGAACATATTTACTCCCAAATCTTTCAAATTCCTTCATTTACTTCTTCATTCAATTTCCAATCATATTTATCTCTCTTATTTACTCCATTTCCATTCAATTCCTTCATCAAATCTTCATCATAACCTATACATATTCAATTTCATCTTCATCTATTCTTTATAATGGCACCTAGACAGTCAAGATCGCCTAAAAATCTGCTTGCCACTGAATATAATCCTTCTGAAAATGTTGACAGGGCACCTCATATCACTCTTGAGGCAAATGCCATAAGAATGAACATGAACAACTGGATGGCCAGACTTTCTCTTTCCAGTGTTCATGATTCTCAATCTGTTATTGGGAGGTTAAACACATTTTTTCTCTCTTGCCCATTATATGGTGCGTTGACACTAAATCCAGGAAAGATGTACCACGATTACCTTTGTGAATTCTGGTACACTGCAAAATATGATGATGAAACTTCATCAATCAATTATACTCTCAAGGGAGGTACCAGATCCCTTGGTTTCACTGCTAGTCTTCTCAGGTCTGTTCTACAGTTAAACTATTTTGACCAGAATGAGTTGCCAATCGAACTTCCCTCTGGTATTAATACAAGGGAAGTGTACAGACTGATGGGGCACACAGATAGCATGGATGAGCATGGCCAGCTATCCAGGAAAGGAACTATCTACATGAGCAAACTGTCAGACTCATGGAGATACTTCTTCACCCACATTGTTGAATGTCTGAGAGGTAGTTCTGGAGGGTTAGACTAGATAAATCAAACCCATCTCCAGATTGCCTACTGCTTATGGTTTGGGCTTAGATTGGACTTTGCCCAGATTCTTTTTGATGATCTGGTAGTGCGCCTTAGAGTGAAAGGAAGAAAACCATTTGTTCCTTATATTCGTTTCCTTTCACTAATGTTTAAAAATGCTCTTGGAGACCAGTATGATTTTGATGCTACTCACTTTTCTGTGAGTGAGTATATGAGGGATCTGGTCAACCTTAGATCTCCACTGGACGAGGTAGATATTCCTCAGTCCATCCTTTCCTTTCAAATGGAAGAAGCTGAAATGGCTCCAGATAGAGGTCAAGTTGTTGAAGGACCATCTAGTGATCAGGATGTACAGATCATAGAAGCTGTACAGCCCATTAGACAAATTACTCCTGAAGGTCAAGGTACAAAAGTTGTTGAACCTTCCGGATAACCTAGAACTAACAGGCGTCTGATGAGAGCTGGACTTCAGGTGAATCCTGAAAGACATCCTGGTGATGTTATGAATCTGGATGGGTCACCAATTTTTGAACAAGAGAACGTACAAGAGGTTGTTGGGCAGGTGACTGATGAGGAGATTGAAAATGTGGCTCAAATTATTGAGCAGGTTGTTGAGGAAGTAGAACAAGATGTTCAGACTGATGAACATATGTCTGGTGAGCAAGAGGCTCAAATAGACTTGAATATAGAGGCTGGTGAACAGGTTAATGTAGAGACTGGTGAACAGCCTGGTGAACAGACAGTTGGGATGGCTCCAGAATGGGATGATGTAGATTCCCCAATGTCTGAAGGCTTTGATGTAAACATGAATTTCTTGGGTGAAGAAGAAGAAAATATTGACACATCTGCTATTGCTTCAGTCACCCAACCAATTACATCTTCTGAAATGCCACCACCACCAGAATCAAACATGCCACCACCACCACCACCACCTTCAATTCCTAGAAATACACAATACTTCACTCCAGCAACCACTCAACCTTCACAATCTCAACCTCCACCTCATGCGCCGGAGTCACCAGTTGCAACATCTGAAGCTGCAACTGAAGAGGACTGGGCACAAGTTACTCTTATGACCAGATTGCCTTCAACTCTTGAACCTCCCAGTGGTCTCTCCACTTCATCTTCTGTCGAGGTCCAAGGCCTTTTAAGTAAGGTGGCGGACCTGGAGAGATCAGTCCAGACTTCATCTCAGGTTATTTCAGACTTCAAATCCTTATTATCAAATAACCTTGCATCTGAGATGAATCTGTTTGCTGGGAATGAGAAGCTTGATGAACTGGTACTGGCCACAAACAACAATACTGAAAATTTCAAAGTGGGAGTCCAGGGTTTAGAGACAAGGTTGGTTAGTTCTGTTCAGACTGCAGTCACTGGTGAACTGGCAGGTCTGAAAGAAGAAGTTCAGAAGTTGGTTTCCAGGGTCAGTTCTCTGGATACTAGATCCACACTTGACCAGGATGCAGTGGTCAGTACAATAAGTGATGAATGCACAAAGAAGTTCAGAATCAGTATGCTGAAAGAACTATCTGAAGAAATCTCTGAAACTGTTCTTCGTACCATTCAAGATGGGGTGTTACCCCAAGTAGAGAAGTTACTGGAAGAGAAGTTGCCAAAACACTTGCCTAAAGCAGTTGCAAATGTTCAAAAGGAAGTGCAGGCACTTAAGAAAGTTATGACTGAAACAACTCCAGTGACAGGTATAACATTTGGTGCACTGGATAGACATATGCTGGAACAGTTATGGAATGATATCAGGTCAAGGACTGGTGATCATTCCAAGGGGGGAAAGTCGTCTGGTGACCAAACACTGAAGCACTTGGCACAAAGAGCATATGGTACTGAAGCCGGGCTAACTGAAGAAGCTACTGGTACTGAAGCCAGTGAGCCCCAGTTTGAGTCCTTCCCAGATATACCAACAACTCTGAAGTCAGTTAAGGGAAAACAACAAATGGTATCTGGTGAAGAAGAAGAGAAAACTGCTGAAGATGCTGATGATGAAACTTCCAAGAAGCTTGAACAAGAGTGCATTATGATTGAAATCTTCAAAAGAAACCAAAAAGATGAACTGCTGGCCCATCAAAGGGAGATGGCATCAATGGGGACTCTGGACTCTTACAATGCTGGAAGGTTAGGCATAAATGTTGATGTATATAAAAAGATGAAGGATGACCCCAGAGTTCATCAATGCCTAAATGCATTAGATGATGTTCATGTACGCTCATTTTACGCCGAAGAAGAACAGGTCTATGATTCTATAATTTATTGCGTGAGTGTACCAGAACTCATCAGACAAAGGAAGGATGAACTGGTAAGCCTCCAGAAAAAGATCAGAAAGAACGCTGGTGCTCTGGAGATAGAGTACAGGAAGAAACTTACTGGCTTACCAAAACTGACTACCAAATAAATCAAAACGATTAAAGATGCTGATGCAAGCAAATTCATTCCCCTGGACACTTCTCGAAAAATTAATCGTCAACAACTCCAGTATGCTGTAGAGCAAAAGAGAGTGTCTAAGGAAACTGAAGCATTGATCCAGACAGCCAAGTTGAAATACAAATACAATGAAATGTTAAATTTCAGGGCTGATGCTAGAAGGATCACTGGTGCTGAGATCAAATTGGCTGATAATCATGAAGGTATGTCTAAGTTTGAAGTAAAGTTGAACAGGGAGGGTAACTTTACTGATGAAAGGAAAAGTACTTCAGTCCAAACATTTGGATGGAGTGAACTGAAGGAAATTGCTTTAACGTTCAGGGGGAAGACAAATGTGTCGACTGATGTTAAAGCATTTCTGAAAAGAGTTGAAAAGGTATGGAGAAGAAAGCAACAGATGGAAGTTGCAATGGGCATAAAATCGCCAGAATCAATACCATATTCTCCATCATCAAAGAGAAAGGCTACTGAAGATGCTCCAGGACAGACATCAAAAAGAAGGGCCTGACTCTTATCATTTACTTGTTGTAAATTATTGTTTTATGAAAATTGTAAACTATTTATCAGTTGATGTATGTAATAATAGTTGCAATTTTTGATTCATATAAGTAAATGATCAGATTTAGTCTAAGTTAGAACCTAAAAGATGAAACTGAAAACACTCATGATCTATAAAGTGTTTTCCAGTAACTTAGATTTTTTAGACTAAGTCAAAACTTGTGTTTTTCAAGCATACAAAGAGTATAGATTTTAGCTTGAAAACACTTGCATTATTTCTAAACAAATAGGGGAATTTGTTAGGTCCAGATTTAGTCCAGATTTACTAGACTCGCTCCAGACTCGACTACTGGAGCCTTACTGAAGATCTGTCCAGAAACGTGTTCTACTGGACCTACTCCAGACTTGGAATCTGGAGTCCCTCAGAAGATTTGTCCAGAAATAATGGAAGACCAGTGAGCAAATACTTGTATAGGAAATCTGGAGTATTCTCCAGATTAGCTCACTGGACTTCACCCCAGTCCAGATCAACTCTACTGAAGACGTTCTCACTGAAGTCAGAATAAAGAAGACTTACAAATGGCGGAGTCCACTGGAAGTCTTACCAGATCTGTACACTGGAGGATTGTCAGTGTTCTAGACCTTACAAGTCTGAACACTGATATCGAGGATTGACTTTTGCCTTTACACACTTTCCAAAGAACAATCCACTTGTTCTTTACCAAAGTTTATGCGTGTAAAGGTGGTTGGATAAAAGGATACAAAGTCATTTGATGTGACTTTATCCTTATTCCTTATCCAATGCATTTAATGTTCTTGTCGGATCATTAAATACATGCAACCATATTTGTACGGCACAAAATTCACTGCCTATAAATACAAAGTCATTTCCATGACATAAAGACTTTTTAAGCATACATTTTGCATTAAAGTGAATTTGTCTAAATACTCTCGATCTTAAACAGGGATACTTCACAACTTTAAGTATCTCGATCCAAAAGAGTTATTTGACAAATATAGATCATTTGTAATTCATAGGTTGTTAGGATACATACTTATTTGTATTATCTTGATTCCGCACAACCTTGTATTTTATTTAACATCATAAATAAAATACACCATTGAAAAATACATAAGGTTCCACTTTACTTGTTTATTGCTTTAAGTCTTGTATTACTTTGTTTATATATTCTTGCATTTATTTACAAGTAATACTACTCCATTCTAGTGATTATTAGACTTGTTGTATTTTACACTTTCTAAATTAACCATCAAATTTCAGGGACTAACAGTCGTTTTCCTGAAAGGGTCAGAATCTGGACGAAAACCGATAAACTGAAATTAGGTGACCTTTTGAACAAGTTACAAGTATTGGAAAAATATGTAAAAATTCATGAATACTCTTAAGTTGTAGTATTAGATATTGTAAAAGGGTTATGACTTGAAACACCTTGTATCTACACTAAGAAGCCTCTCAAATAGAGCAAAAATATCTAAAATATATTTGATGATCTTAGGTTGGAATAAGTCTGAACATTGAATCACGTGTGAACTTATTAGTACGCCTACATGTACTAGTACTTGGATTTGCTCTACTTTCAGGTGAGTTCCGTAGCTCCCTACTCAATTGAGATTCAGGCTGTACTCATATCATCACATAGTAGGTCTTAACTACGAACTCACAACGTACACCTTTTAGGGTTCACATAATTCACGTTGCACACAAAATTCCTAACCATGCATGCTATATGAAGAGTTTTAACTTAAGCCGTAGTCTAGGTCAAACCGCCTAATTCTCTACGACCTGCATGGGCCACCATTCTGTAACACCCCGAGCTGGGCCTGAAGTATTACAGAAATTATATAGCACACAGTGGAATTATCGTAGGCTACTAAATGAAAATACATGAATTCAGTGAATCCGACGAGTAATGTCAAATGCAAGTAGTCACCATAAGTTTACAAGTCAACCCAAACGATGACAAACGATCCTAAGCATAATGCAAAAGATGGTAAATGAATCCTTGATCCATATTAGTCCAAGTCCGGGTTCAAGCAATCAACAATCATATATCTCTATCTTGATTCCCCTGATTACCTGAAAAGTGTACTAGCAAGTGTCAACACAATGTTGGTGAGTACGTAGTAATGCTTCTTAACACAATATATCACATAATATTTCATAATATCTTAATCATAGTCTCCAAGAACTTTGGCTCATTCTATCAGTAAATCATAATTATAAGTTTGAACTAGGTCTGTAGTTTATAATGAGTCCTTGGTCTATAATTATAGTTTATAAGCATCTTAATAACCAGGTATTCTAGTTCTTATTCTCATACTGTTATTTCAACAATGACTAATAACTGTAGATAATTATAAGTAATATGGCTTAGACATGGGTCATCCTATATACTTTGATAATGCTTATAATATAGAGCGCACCAACGGTCATACTACCACATTACTAACCCATCTAAGATTTTCCTTGTCTGTACTACCTTTTCAATTAACACAGATTTCAAGTTTACACAAATTCATACAAATTCAAACTCATACCTCATCAGTCAAGCTCAGGTTTTTGATATATCGTTTTAATTCAAATTTATGACATACCGTTTAAATTCAAGTTCATAACATATTATTCAATGTTTAAGTTCTTAACACATTATACAATCCAAGCAACTAAAACAAGTCAACTAAAACAAGTGGTTTAAATCACCGGTCAAGAAAGTGATCACAATAAAGGAAACTTTTGAGTTTCTCAGCCTAAGAATCCTTCAACAGGTTTGCTTTGAACTAACCGAACAAGACTAGTCCAAGTCCGGGTTCAAGCAATCAACAATCATATATCTCTATCTTGATTCCCCTGATTACCTGAAAAGTGTACTAGCAAGTGTCAACACAAGGTTGGTGAGTTCGTAGTAATGGTTCACAAGGAACCATCATCAAAATAACAACATGTGAAATAATAACATCAAACAATGTACTTACTATAAACCCATGTACGTCATCTGTCAAACAATTGAGGTTAACATATCGTTCAACCTTGTCACATAAATAACCGAACAACAAACGATATAAGATAGTTCATATACAATCAGCTACAACATCTATCATTACCAAGAAATGCCTCGTATGTGTAACAATATCATGCAATGTATCAAATGTGTATAAATGTCAATGCGTGCATCATATGTGTATCAATGTTATGCAATGTACTTCAAAATCTTATCAAATCATCAAGTATGGCCAATACTTGGCATCAAGTACTTGAAAGTACTCAGATGTACATATAGTACTTAAAGTACTCGAAATGTGGCCTTACAGTTCAACAACTTGCCTTGGTGGCCTTACAGTTAAACAACTTGCCTTGGTGTAAGTTTCCAATGCACACAACATGTTTCGTCTCAATAAACATAATCATCAACAAACAAGTCCATATGTCCAATACTCCAAACCAATCTATACGTACATACACTTAGGAGGATTCTACTTTCAGCAAGTCCTAGATGCTTATATATAGGGTCACCCGCAGCCTTCCCACCACATCTAAAACCCTTTGAAGGCATAACCGACTTCCATGTATGTACATCTATCCTAAATAAATTACTATATCATAATCACATGCGTAAACCATCAAACACTAAATCAAAACAATCCATCAATCATCAATCAATTAGTTTCATAATTCAATTGAAACATTTCATCCAACAATCAAATATACCGTAAATCAAATCAACCAAATAATCAAACAAGCACGTATATGTACACTTTTCAGCCCAAATCTCAATTGAGTAGGGAGCTACGGAATTCACCTGAAAGTAGAGAAAATCCAAGTACAGGTACAAGTACATGCACGTATAAGTTCACACGTGATTCAACGTTCAAGCTTATTCCAACCTAAGATAATCAAATATATTTTAGAAAGTTATGCTCTCTTTGAGATGTAAAGTGTTTCAAGACATATCCTTTTTACAACATCTAATACTATATCATAAGAGTGTTCATGAATTTTTACAGATTTTTCTAATATTCCCATTTCGTTCAAAAGGTCACCTAAGTTCAGTTATTCGGTTTTCGTCCAGATTCTGACCCTTTCAGGAAAAAAACATTTTTTGGGAGATAAGGAGACCAAATGCAACAAAACTTTGTTCTAGTCATATTTTGTATACACATAGGTCTTTTCAAAAAGTTAAGGTTCAACCTTTTTCGGCTTATAACGAATGAGATATGCTTTTTACAAAACAGGACTGTAACATTCTTTCAGAATCCGACCAGTTCTGAAAATCATCGTTTTTGTCACTTTTCTCGGCCAAACCAAAAGAAACTTAGTTCTTATCAAATTTGAAGGACACATAGAGGTTTCTAAAAATATAAGATTCAACTCCAAACTCGTTCAAATGCATTTTCTATGATTTTTGCAAGATGACTGAAATTTCGGTCTTAACAACCCTTATTTTTGAATATCATTTCGACTTTCAAGCAGTTGTTTCAAAATTCAATACTTTCCAAAACCTTAATAAGGACACAAATGGACATCTTAGGTGGTATTAAAACATACCCAAACTCTCTTGGGTGTTACATCATCAAAAGTTATGTAAACGACTCAAAACGACGTTTTCATTACGTAAACCAACTTTTCAACTTAACCATCAAACCTTAGACCATCCCACACCAACATAAGATAGAAAATACATAAACAAACATCAAGAAACATTACCTTACTACTAGAGTTAAACTTTGGGATGATTTCTAGTCAAAACAACCTATATAATTGATACGTCCCACGGTGTATCAATATACCAAAGTATATTGAACATAGAACAGTTGTAGAGGGGGGTGAATACAACTTTTCACAATCTTTACAAACTTTTAAACACAAAACGTTTTAAGATTCAGATAAAGAATATCAAGCAAGAAAGTGAAGTGCAGGAATCATTAAAACAGTAAAGCAGTAAAGGAATCAAAACATTCTTGAACACATATTGTTATTTTCAAATGTAATCCTTTATTAAGAAATAATCTATACAAAGAATTACAGGGTTGTTGCGGAATAAAGATAGCCTATAGATATCTAAACAACCCTATGAAATGACAAACAACAATCAATTAGTTTCAGCTCAAGAGAATCAGCCCAAGCTGATCTCGTACAGACTAAGCTGTGTGTAAGAGCAGAGAAACTTGTGTGAAGAATGATTCTCAGGAAAATTGCCACACATATGCAATCTATGAATGAGGCTTTTATAGGCACAAGCGCTCCTTCATTAGGTGTCCGTTGCAGCTACGTGTTCTTCAATCAGTGGTTGATGAAGGAATAATCAATCGTGCCTTTCATGGTACTTGTGGTTCCCCATGTACTGACGCACATTCTTCATCTACCAATAGGAGTATGGACACGCATATGTAAATAACCACCAACCTGGATCCTAGGATTCTTCCTAGTCACGTCATTTGTCCTTATCTTTAATCCAGGTTGTTATCTTCACTTGATTGTCAGACACAGATTGGGCCATTTGTCAAGGCACCAATCTGCCTAAGTGTTTCCAAGCTAACTGCTAATCCCAAGCTGTCTTCCACTAACAGCTTGGTCTTCTATCTTCAATCCTCCTCTTTGACTTGGACTGAATGCTAATACAATTTTGATGCAGCTTGAATAACACTTGCTTCCATAAGATATTACAATTACAAGTATGAAGCGTGATCTGGGTCAGAGACAGATCGTAAGCTGTATCAGCTTAGTCTGACCCAGATCAGAGTATAAGAACCAAAAGATTACTAAATGTTTATAGGTCAGATTTGTCATCATTAAATTTACAATTAACATTGGGACTCAACAATCTCCCCCTATTTGATGATGACAAAACCCAACTACACTTTTAACTATTAGCTTACAAAGAATCAAATGAAAATATGACTAACAGCTTGTGACCCTTTGAATCTTTTGGGTTCTTTACAATCTGATATGAAATTTTAACAAGACAACTGAATTTGTACAAATACTTGTATATATTGAGAAATACAATGTATTACAATGAGACTTTATTCCCCAATCAACTCTACAATTTCTTGCTTAACTTCAAAAGATGGAGCAATCGTCACATCTACTTGCCTATCTAACCCTTCATCTATAAGGAACTGCTCATACCCATTACCTTGTTCACTAAAGGTAACACAAAATCTGTACAAGGTAAAAAGGTGCATAGTTGGTACCTCTTTCAGCTCAGCAGTCCTTTGGAATACAAGTTGCCCTCTTGCATCCACAAAATACATACCATGTTTAGGTTCAGTAATGTGCATTCCACTTCTTTCATTTTCCACACCAGCAGGAAGAGACAGATTGAGATGACTTAGAATTCTGTCTAGAGCATCAGGAGATAATAGCCCAAGAAACTCTGAAGGGTTCAAGTTTCTGAGGAAGTCTGTGTGATCACCTTCAGGAGCTATGAGCCTAACACTTCTTTTCCTCTTCTTCTTGAATGGCTCTTCTGACTCATCTTCATCATCCAAATCATATGCTTTTGGTCTTGGAAGGCCAGTGATATCAACCTTGTATTTTATAATTGCAGCCAACTTTTTCTCAATGGCTTCCAAGACAGTCTCTCTATGAATTCCAGGCATACTAGTGATGATATCATGCAATTCAACCCACTCTGTGTAACCTAGATCAAGCAGTTTGTCAAGATCACGGGTTTCCCAGTTGGTTTCATAACCTCTCCTTGTAAGCCTTATGCTGGGAATGCTTTTTCTTTTTCGCCTTTTCAGTAGAACCTGGTGGATTGGTTCTGGATGACTTCTATAATGGATCTTTTCAGTGACTTGTCTTTTCTCCAGAGCATCAAACCAATTATGGGCTTTCACACTTTCTTTCACATCTTTTATCTTCTGTGATGGTTTAGAATGAACCACACTTTCTTTCACATCTTTTATCTTCTGTGATGGTTTAGAATGAACCACCACTTTTCTCTTTTCCTTTCTATTGCCCACAACTTTCTTTTTGGAACCAATGGCTGCAAGATCTTCTTCATCTTCCTTATTCAATTGATCTTGAACAGCCTTGGCAATTTCAGAATCAGACTTAGTTGCAGCAATTCTTTCTCTTTCTAGTCTATCCTCCTTAATCATCTTATATGCCACCTCGACTGATACCCCAAGTTGTGGAGCAGTTTGAGTTGCAAGCTCCCAATCCTTTTTTTTTCTCAGTTAAGATCTTCACACCACTTGACCCAGCTTCAGTTGTTCTTTTCTTGATCATGAACTGGGACAGAGTGGCTGTGTCTTCACTTGATGAGGATTCATCAATTTGTACTTTGGGAGCTGGGTCAACTTGAGTTGGCACAACTTGCACAGGAACAGCTTGGGAGGACTTTCTTTTCTTTTCAACTTTCTTATCTTTTTCAACACCAACTTCCTTCCTTATATCTCCCATTACATCATTAACAGTCTCCCCCTTGGTTGTATCACTCTCCTTAGTTTCTTCATTCAATTTTCCAACAGTTTCACCACCAGACTCAGATTCTGGTCTTTTTATCTCTTCCACATCTTCCTTCTCACTTTCCACCCTTGAACCATGCACAACCAATCTTCTATCTTTTTGTGCTTCCTCAGCTCTGGCCTTTTCCTGTCTCACTTTCAATCTTTCAAGGTATTCTTCAATCTCCTTGTCAACCTGAGCTTGTTGTCTTTCTCTTTCTAGTCTATCCTCCTTAATCATCTTATATGCCACCTCGACTGATACCCCAAGTTGTGGAGCAGTTTGAGTTGCAAGCTCCCAATCCTTTTTTTTTCTCAGTTAAGATCTTCACACCACTTGACCCAGCTTCAGTTGTTCTTTTCTTGATCATGAACTGGGACAGAGTGGCTGTGTCTTCACTTGATGAGGATTCATCAATTTGTACTTTGGGAGCTGGGTCAACTTGAGTTGGCACAACTTGCACAGGAACAGCTTGGGAGGACTTTCTTTTCTTTTCAACTTTCTTATCTTTTTCAACACCAACTTCCTTCCTTATATCTCCCATTACATCATTAACAGTCTCCCCCTTGGTTGTATCACTCTCCTTAGTTTCTTCATTCAATTTTCCAACAGTTTCACCACCAGACTCAGATTCTGGTCTTTTTATCTCTTCCACATCTTCCTTCTCACTTTCCACCCTTGAACCATGCACAACCAATCTTCTATCTTTTTGTGCTTCCTCAGCTCTGGCCTTTTCCTGTCTCACTTTCAATCTTTCAAGGTATTCTTCAATCTCCTTGTCAACCTGAGCTTGTTGTCTTTCTCTTTCTAGCTCCATTTCAGCTTCACTCATTGCACTCCTTTTTAGTAGCATTCTTCTCCCCCTTTTTTTCATCATCAACAGGGAAAGAGCTCACTGGAGTTGCAAAGATGCCTTTGAGTTCTTGGTTGATCAAGTCGATTTTGATATTTGTAAGACAGCAGGTTCTTCTCAGTTCAACATAATCCTCATGGAGGAGTTTGATCTTGGATTTAACACCCTTAGAAACTTCAATCAGATCATTTTTGAAGTCAGCTTGTGACTTATTTGAAGATCGAAGTTCTATGGTGACTTCCCTTTTAAATTTGGTTGCAGCATTTTCAATCTGACCCAGAGTGCTCTTGTTCCATTCATTCTCTACATTTACTGCTTTTGTAAGACTGTCAAGAGACTCTGTCAGCTTGCTCTGGTTCTGCTGCATCACATCAACTGCTTTCTTAACATATTCTTCCAATGTAGTCTGATCATGACTCAGCTTGTCCACCTTCTTATCCGTCAAATCCTGATCCTTTTGGATCTTTTCCAAGCATTCAGTCAGCTTTGAGCTCTCAACCTTAGAGGTTGAGTGAACTCAGTGAGCTGACCCACCACATCTGAAAATGAGATAGTGGCAGCTTGGGAAGAACTTGCAGTTGGCTTAAAAGCCACTGACTCTGGAAAGAGCAGCCTGCAATCCTTAATTTCAGGGAATTTGGGCACATTTAGAAGGGGGTGGAGGTTTAAGGAGTTTTGGAACATTTGCTCATGAGAGTGAGTCTCATGAGTGGATCTGTCAGAATTGATGATGAGTTGGTCAGCCTGAGAAAGATTGACGTTTAATTCAGGCTAAGGGCCAGTGGGAATGTGTTGATCTTGATTTTGATCAACTCCTCCACTGGCATCTTTCATCAAAGCATCCCTTAAGGATGGATGGGCAAACTCATCATCGAATGAAGAATCACTTCCGGAGATAGTGATCAAATTCTCATTGACATCGAGAGGACCATCAATGTTTCCCTTTGCTGCACAAGGGGCTGACATGACTGCCTTAAAGACAGCCAAGTAACCTGCAGAATCCCTTTGTCCGAGGACAGATGCAGACACAGACTCTGCAGGTGTAATGTTTTGTGCATTTGATTGCCCTTCAACAGAGGTGTGTTGTTGCACCAAAGTATCCTTAGGGAAAATTGAGGCCTGTACCCCTTCTTGTAACATAGAAGGGGCATTGGCAGCCTGTGCAGACTCAGAGTGTAAGATAGAAGGAGTCTGATCAGCTTGGGGAGGAGAAGAAGTGTCACCTATGCCTTCGATACATGTCTCCTTAGACTGACCATCCTCAGGAATGATGTGCATTGACTCTGACTCACTTTGGATCTGGGCTAGATCCTCTGTTACCCCTTTAATGATATCATCAACCTTTTGGGAGGCTGATGATGGTGAATTCGGTTTTGACACAGTATGACCTTGGGAGGAGGTCTTTCTTTCAATACCTTCACCCTGTTTGGAGGGTTGGGTAGCAATGGGTGTTCCCTTTAACTCGTCTACACTCTTTTGGGAGAGTGCAGATGGGCGTGGTGTTTTCGGCTTGTCAGCTTGGGTGGCAGGGACAGCTTCGGAACGTTCCTTTTCTTTCCCTGCACCTTGGGGGATCTCAAGAATGGATGAAGCAATATCAACCCCAGAAGCTGACACAGATTTCTTATTAGATCTTTTCTTTTGGCCTTGAGAGGTACTAAGTCCTCAACAAGGGGTCTTTTAGAGTCGGATTTTGAGCGAGTGGACGAAGGTGTGGCTAGGGAGGCTGATGTTTTGGCCAACCCTTCACCCTCTTTTGTAGGAGTAGAGTTTTGAACAGATTCAGAAGAGTTTGAGGGTTCAGAAGCATGTATACCTGGGTCCCCCTAATTAGCAGATTGAGTGTCAGACCCAGATCGCGTCGAAGAAGGGACAGCTTCCCTAAGTGTTTCTTGTTCCTCTTCTCTTTTCCTACAAAAATCAAGGTAGATCTGCATTGCTCGGGTCATACCCTGCACAGATACCTTTGGACTATTGAAGATGTTGTTATTGATAGATTTGCATTCAACAGTCTGACCAGTTGCCAGACTGAAATCATTGTCAAGAACGGCTTCAATGATAAGAGCAAGAATCCTACCATAAGGTATGGTAAGACTCTTCTTATGAACGCGATCAACAAGGTCCTTAAAGATTATAGCAACAAAATCTATTCTGGTCATGGTGACCATTGCATGAAAAATCTGCAATTCTAGGACATTAGGCTGATCAAAGCTGCCTGCCTTTACTTGTAAGGTTTTCGAAATTGTGCTCAATAAGTAGTTCCAAATGCCAGTTAAATGTTTCATTTTAACTACTGAAGCCAATGGACCAGTATATCCAACTTCTTGTAAAAGATTTTTGGCTTCAGTATGAGACACAACAACATCATATTCATCATCAGGCATATATGACAGCTCAAAAGCAGACCTAAGCCTCTCATAAGAAATGTATACCTTTTTCTTACCGTTGAGGATTGAGCCATAGATTGCAGCGTCTCCTTTCTTATTCTGTTTTACAACACAGCTCGCCCAAAATTCACATAAGAGATCTTGAAACACCCAGGCTGGCTTCTCAATCATCACCTTGCCGAAAGGATGATGCCATAAGAAAGCCACGATCTCATCGTATCCTTTTGCCCAAGAAGGAGGATAGATATTGGCATAAACCAGACTACCAATCTTGATTTTACCAGTATCAAGATCAGTAGGAACCACTACTACCTTATCTCCCACCACATAAAGAGACAGCTTGTTTGCGCTTATTGGAGTTGGGTATCGAATTTCAGATTCAGAACTGGATTGAGAGTTATTAGAATTGATAGAAACAGATGATGATGCCATTTTAAAAATAAATTTTAGAAGAAATTAAATTTAATAAAACAGTAATCAGATTTGAAAAAAAAAATTGATTTTAAGAAAATATGAACAAGTGATTTGGGATTTAGGTTAAATGAAAGTTATATACAAAACCCAAAATATCTTATTTTAAAAAGATGGAGAGAGAAAGTTTTTGATTGGAGGATCAACAAGTAGTGGTGGTACTTTTTCAGTAACCGGTAGGACCACTACACGTGTCACACTCCAATAGGATCAATAAGTAAGCTAAATAAAATAATGAAAGTAATAAAACGCACTGAGATATTTAATAACAAAAATAACCACGAAGCTGGGTCAGACTCAACTTACCCTCTTTCACTGGTAAAGCACCAAGTGTGAAAGGGTAATCTGGGTCTGACACAGCTTACCCTCAAAATTTTAGTATAAACTCTAAGGGGTCAGATTTGCTATTACTTAGCTCACTACATTTTACAAATTAAGCATACCTATCTTACTTATGAGGTAGTTGAACCTTGATTCATCCAATGGCTTTGTGAACAAGTCAGCAAGCTGATTATCTGTTGGAATGAAGTGGAGCTCAACATCTTCTTTCATTACATGATCCCTGATGAAATGATATCTTATATCAATGTGCTTAGTCCTTGAATGAAGCACAGGATTGTTCGAAATTGCTATGGCACTGGTACTGTCACAAAAGATTGGAGTTTTTGTTGCAGTGACACCATAGTCTTGAAGCTGAAATTGCATCCAAAGAATTTGGGAGCAACAACTTCCTGCAGCAACATATTCAGCTTCTGCAGTGGAAATAGAAACTGAATGCTGCTTCTTGCTGGACCAGCTTACAAGTCTATTGCCAAGTAATTGACAAGCTCCTGAAGTACTTTTCTGTCAATCTGCAAAGTCAGAATCTGAATAGCCAATTAGATCAAATCCTGAGTCTTTGGGATACCAAAGACCCAGATTGCGACTACCTTTAAGGTATCTAAAGATTCTCTTCACAGCTTTAAGATGAGATTCCTTAGGACTAGCTTGATATCTTGCACAAAGGCATATAGCAAACATAATATCTGGTCTACTAGCAGTTAAGTAAAGTAATGAACCTATCATACCCCTATAAGCTGTGATGTCAACAGATTTCCCATTTTTATGTTCATCCAGCTTATCACCAGTTCCCATAGGAGTTTTCATAGGTGAGCAATCAGTAAAGCCAAATTTGTTTAAGAGATCTTTAACATACTTTCCTTGGTTTATGAAAATTCCATTTTTAGTCTGTTTAACTTGTAAACCCAGAAAATAGTTTAGTTCTCCCATCATGCTCATTTCATACTTTTTAGACATTAATTCAGAAAACTTTTTGCAAAGTCTTGCCACACTTGTAACAAGTGACCTTGGACATATCAAATGGCTTCTTGGCTTTATCAGCTTGGCCACCTCTTCCTTTTCCTTTAAACTTGTTAAAGGATCTCCTTCTGATCCTCTCAGCCAACATAGCTACTTCATTAGCTAGTTCATCACCATCAGATTCATCACATTCAGATTCAGCACAAACAGAGCTAAGATTTGACATCACAGGAATATCATCATTAACATAAGGAATGATCTCATTACTAATTGAACTAGGGTGTTCAGTCATAGAAGCAACAAGTGAAGCAGTATGCTGACTATAAGAATCACCCATAGCAATTAGTTTTTCAGCCTCTGAACATTCTTGGTTATGAAGCAAACCAAAAAGTCCAGGGAGATCAAGATCATGATAAACCGAACTTAATTTAACAGATGAAATATAGTTGTTCCATTTGGGTAGTAATGAATCAAGAAATTTGCTCTTTAAAACCTCATTTTTCTTAATAATTCCAACAGCAGGTAAATCATTTACCAAAGCATTAAAGCGGGTATGAGTGTCAGTCAAGGATTCATTTCTCAAAGAGAAAAATCTCTCATACCTCCTGGTCAATGTAGTTATTGTGGATTCCATGGAGGTAGAGCAACCCTCAAACATAACAGTCAAAGTACCTCACATTTTCTTTGTTGTTGAACACATTTTAATTGAATGGTAAAGATCTTTGGGCACAGCTTGGACAATGAAATTTCTAGCCTTCACATCCAAGTTTGCCAACCTCCTATCCTCATCCCCCCAATCTGCCTTGTCCTTAACTATAGATTTGACTGTGGCTGGAATGGTTGGTTGACCTTCCCTGACCACAGCTTCTACTACAATGGTTTGTGTAGGAACATAAGGACCATCCGTAAGGATGTCAGGCATATTGTTATCGATGGATTCAAGGAACAAAGACATTCTACCTTTCCACCAACTGAAATCATCTTTGTCAAACATGGGTGGTCGGGTTGAAGAACCATTATCAATGTAAGATGACATTACGCTTTACTATATAAAATAAAAATATGCAAGGATCAAGTCAAGTTAATTCTTAACCACCGCTCTGATACCAATTGATACGTCCCACGGTGTATCAATATACCAAAGTATATTGAACACAGAACAGTTGTAGAGGGGGGTGAATACAACTTTTCACAATCTTTACAAACTTTTGAACACAAAACGTTTTAAGATTCAGATAAAGAATATCAAGCAAGAAAGTGAAGTGCAGGAATCATTAAAACAGTAAAGCAGTAAAGGAATCAAAACATTCTTGAACACAGATTATTATTTTCAAATGTAATCCTTTATTAAGAAATAATCTATACAAAGAGTTACAGGGTTGTTGCGGAATAAAGATAGCCTATAGATATCTAAACAACCCTATGAAATGACAAACAACAATCAATTAGTTTCAGCTCAAGAGAATCAGCCCAAGCTGATCTTGTACAGACTAAGGTGTGTGTAAGAGCAAAGAAACTTGTGTGAAGAATGATTCTCAGGAAATTCCACACATATGCAATCCATGAATGAGGCTTTTATAGGCACAAGCGCTCATTCATTAGGTGTCCGTTGCAGCTACGTGTAATTCTTTCAGTGGTTGATGAAGGAATAATATATATATATATATATATATATATATATATATATAGATATATATATATATATATATATATATATATATATATATATATATATATATATATATATATATATATATATATATATATATATATATATATATATATATATATATATATATATATATATATATATATATATATATATATATATATATATATATATATATATATATATATATATATATATATATATATATATATATATATATATATATATATATATATATATATATATATATATATATATATATATATATATATATATATATATATATATATATATATATATATATATATATATATATATATATATATATATATATATATATATATATATATATATATATATATATATATATATATATATATATATATATATATATATATATATATATATATATATATATATATATATATATATATATATATATATATATATATATATATATATATATATATATATATATATATATATATATATATATATATATATATATATATATATATATATATATATATATATATATATATATATATATATATATATATATATATATATATATATATATATATATATATATATATATATATATATATATATATATATATATATATATATATATATATATATATATATATATATATATATATATATATATATATATATATATATATATATATATATATATATATATATATATATATATATATATATATATATATATATATATATATATATATATATATATATATATATATATATATATATATATATATATATATATATATATATATATATATATATATATATATATATATATATATATATATATATATATATATATATATATATATATATATATATATATATATATATATATATATATATATATATATATATATATATATATATATATATATATATATATATATATATATATATATATATATATATATATATATATATATATATATATATATATATATATATATATATATATATATATATATATATATATATATATATATATATATATATATATATATATATATATATATATATATATATATATATATATATATATATATATATATATATATATATATATATATATATATATATATATATATATATATATATATATATATATATATATATATATATATATATATATATATATATATATATATATATATATATATATATATATATATATATATATATATATATATATATATATATATATATATATATATATATATATATATATATATATATATATATATATATATATATATATATATATATATATATATATATATATATATATATATATATATATATATATATATATATATATATATATATATATATATATATATATATATATATATATATATATATATATATATATATATATATATATATATATATATATATATATATATATATATATATATATATATATATATATATATATATATATATATATATATATATATATATATATATATATATATATATATATATATATATATATATATATATATATATATATATATATATATATATATATATATATATATATATATATATATATATATATATATATATATATATATATATATATATATATATATATATATATATATATATATATATATATATATATATATATATATATATATATATATATATATATATATATATATATATATATATATATATATATATATATATATATATATATATATATATATATATATATATATATATATATATATATATATATATATATATATATATATATATATATATATATATATATATATATATATATATATATATATATATATATTGTATATTTTTATATATATATATTGTATATATATATATATATATATATATTAATTTGTAAATGCTATGTAACTTCCTTGCTTCCTTAAGTCAATAAAGATAGATATCTTGTTATAACACGATTTTTGCTACTGAATTCAATCCAACAATGGCGGTTTTCAGTGTGTGTTCTTGGTGTGTTTTGTGTGTGTTTTGAGAGAGAATTAAGTAAATCTGGAATTAAAGGTGTAATGATTATTACAAGGTTATGTGTTAGTTATGATCTCTAAGGTATGAGATGGCTATTTATAGTCTAACTACTCAACTATTCTAATTTTCACTATTAGCCCCTCAACCTTAGTGATCATTTATCTATGACTTAACAACAAGAAATTCCTCTATTCTAGATTACAATTTATCACTATTTTTGGATTTCTAACATTCTCCCCCTTAGTGATATATTGTAATGAATGAAGTACGTGTTATACTGTCTTGTAGGAATGAATTTGATGAGCCCGGTGGTGAAGACAATTGGGGTGTTGAAACAAGTCTTCAAAGCTTTCTCTTTTGTCTTTGGAGAACTTGATTCAGTCTTGGTCTTGGTCTTGAACTTCTTGAAGTTAAATCATGTGATGATTCTCAATGTCTTGTGTTGGTCTAGCTTTCTCTTTTGTCTTTGGAGAACTTGATTCGGTCTTGGTCTTGGTCTTGAACTTCTTGAAGTTAAATCACGTGAGGATTCTCAATGTTCTTTTAGAACAAAGAATAATGAATGTGTCTGAGTCTTGGAAAAAGAGTATCATGAAGTCGAACAAATGTGTTGACTTGAATCTTCGAGAATTGATGAATCATGAATCAGAGTTGTCCTTTGAAATGCGGAAGGTATGAATCTTGGTTTCTAATGTATTAATCTTTGATTCTCGAGTGAGATTCAACTTTTTGATTCTTCGGTTTTAATTCTTGAATGAATCTCATCTTCTTGAAATGAAGTTTCATGAATATGAACTCTCCCCCTTGATGTATGCATTGGAGTTTCTTGATAAAATGTTGTTGTATGACTTGAAGATCTTGAATGAAGTGTGTTTGATGAAGACTCTTGTGAGGCTTTACTTTTTTTTTTGACTTGAATCTTCTACCAAATCTTTCAACCTTTTTGAAGCTATGATCTTTGTCACATCAACTCGAACACTTTGGAGAGTTAGCAATTGAATGAAGTTTAGATGAAATTCTTATGAAGTAATCATGCTCCCCCTCAATCCATGAGTATACATCTTTTGGAGCATCTTTGAATTGTTGAAGTGTCTTGAGTGAAAATCTTTTCATCTTTGGTTTCATTCTTATCTCTAAAGTCAATTCAGATTCCCCTTAAAATCAAAATCTTAATCAACTAAAGTCTAGTGAAAATCTGAAACTATTGATTCATCAATTATAGCTCTAGACACAAGATGAACAATTATATCACAAAGATAAGCAATTATATCACAAAGATAAGCAATTATATCACAAAGATAAGCAATTATATCACAAAGATAAGCAATTATATCACAAAGATAAGCAATTATATCACAAAGATAAGCAATTATATCACAAAGATAAGCAATTATATCACAAAGATAAGCAATTATATCACAAAGATAAGCAATTATATCACAAAGATAAGCAATTATATCACAAAGATAAGCAATTATATCACAAAGATAAGCAATTATATCACAAAGATAAGCAATTATATCACAAAGATAAGCAATTATATCACAAAGATAAGCAATTATATCACAAAGATAAGCAATTATATCACAAAGATAAGCAATTATATCACAAAGATAAGCAATTATATCACAAAGATAAGCAATTATATCACAAAGATAAGCAATTATATCACAAAGATAAGCAATTATATCACAAAGATAAGCAATTATATCACAAAGATAAGCAATTATATCACAAAGATAAGCAATTATATCACAAAGATAAGCAATTATATCACAAAGATAAGCAATTATATCACAAAGATAAGCAATTATATCACAAAGATAAGCAATTATATCACAAAGATAAGCAATTATATCACAAAGATAAGCAATTATATCACAAAGATAAGCAATTATATCACAAAGATAAGCAATTATATCACAAAGATAAGCAATTATATCACAAAGATAAGCAATTATATCACAAAGATAAGCAATTATATCACAAAGATAAGCAATTATATCACAAAGATAAGCAATTATATCACAAAGATAAGCAATTATATCACAAAGATAAGCAATTATATCACAAAGATAAGCAATTATATCACAAAGATAAGCAATTATATCACAAAGATAAGCAATTATATCACAAAGATAAGCAATTATATCACAAAGATAAGCAATTATATCACAAAGATAAGCAATTATATCACAAAGATAAGCAATTATATCACAAAGATAAGCAATTATATCACAAAGATAAGCAATTATATCACAAAGATAAGCAATTATATCACAAAGATAAGCAATTATATCACAAAGATAAGCAATTATATCACAAAGATAAGCAATTATATCACAAAGATAAGCAATTATATCACAAAGATAAGCAATTATATCACAAAGATAAGCAATTATATCACAAAGATAAGCAATTATATCACAAAGATAAGCAATTATATCACAAAGATAAGCAATTATATCACAAAGATAAGCAATTATATCACAAAGATAAGCAATTATATCACAAAGATAAGCAATTATATCACAAAGATAAGCAATTATATCACAAAGATAAGCAATTATATCACAAAGATAAGCAATTATATCACAAAGATAAGCAATTATATCACAAAGATAAGCAATTATATCACAAAGATAAGCAATTATATCACAAAGATAAGCAATTATATCACAAAGATAAGCAATTATATCACAAAGATAAGCAATTATATCACAAAGATAAGCAATTATATCACAAAGATAAGCAATTATATCACAAAGATAAGCAATTATATCACAAAGATAAGCAATTATATCACAAAGATAAGCAATTATATCACAAAGATAAGCAATTATATCACAAAGATAAGCAATTATATCACAAAGATAAGCAATTATATCACAAAGATAAGCAATTATATCACAAAGATAAGCAATTATATCACAAAGATAAGCAATTATATCACAAAGATAAGCAATTATATCACAAAGATAAGCAATTATATCACAAAGATAAGCAATTATATCACAAAGATAAGCAATTATATCACAAAGATAAGCAATTATATCACAAAGATAAGCAATTATATCACAAAGATAAGCAATTATATCACAAAGATAAGCAATTATATCACAAAGATAAGCAATTATATCACAAAGATAAGCAATTATATCACAAAGATAAGCAATTATATCACAAAGATAAGCAATTATATCACAAAGATAAGCAATTATATCACAAAGATAAGCAATTATATCACAAAGATAAGCAATTATATCACAAAGATAAGCAATTATATCACAAAGATAAGCAATTATATCACAAAGATAAGCAATTATATCACAAAGATAAGCAATTATATCACAAAGATAAGCAATTATATCACAAAGATAAGCAATTATATCACAAAGATAAGCAATTATATCACAAAGATAAGCAATTATATCACAAAGATAAGCAATTATATCACAAAGATAAGCAATTATATCACAAAGATAAGCAATTATATCACAAAGATAAGCAATTATATCACAAAGATAAGCAATTATATCACAAAGATAAGCAATTATATCACAAAGATAAGCAATTATATCACAAAGATAAGCAATTATATCACAAAGATAAGCAATTATATCACAAAGATAAGCAATTATATCACAAAGATAAGCAATTATATCACAAAGATAAGCAATTATATCACAAAGATAAGCAATTATATCACAAAGATAAGCAATTATATCACAAAGATAAGCAATTATATCACAAAGATAAGCAATTATATCACAAAGATAAGCAATTATATCACAAAGATAAGCAATTATATCACAAAGATAAGCAATTATATCACAAAGATAAGCAATTATATCACAAAGATAAGCAATTATATCACAAAGATAAGCAATTATATCACAAAGATAAGCAATTATATCACAAAGATAAGCAATTATATCACAAAGATAAGCAATTATATCACAAAGATAAGCAATTATATCACAAAGATAAGCAATTATATCACAAAGATAAGCAATTATATCACAAAGATAAGCAATTATATCACAAAGATAAGCAATTATATCACAAAGATAAGCAATTATATCACAAAGATAAGCAATTATATCACAAAGATAAGCAATTATATCACAAAGATAAGCAATTATATCACAAAGATAAGCAATTATATCACAAAGATAAGCAATTATATCACAAAGATAAGCAATTATATCACAAAGATAAGCAATTATATCACAAAGATAAGCAATTATATCACAAAGATAAGCAATTATATCACAAAGATAAGCAATTATATCACAAAGATAAGCAATTATATCACAAAGATAAGCAATTATATCACAAAGATAAGCAATTATATCACAAAGATAAGCAATTATATCACAAAGATAAGCAATTATATCACAAAGATAAGCAATTATATCACAAAGATAAGCAATTATATCACAAAGATAAGCAATTATATCACAAAGATAAGCATTGGTAGGATTTCCATTCGATCATTATATCAATAGATCAATTATATCACTACGAATGTTCCGGCTTTATCACAAAGATAAGCAATTATATCACAAAGATATGACTCGAATGTGTCCTATATAGACAATGAATAATGATCAAAATAATGACCAAGCAATATAGCTCTAGACACAGTGAACAAATGAAGTCGGGGACTGGAGCAGAATGTCGCCCTTTTTCAATATCGAGATATCAACAAATGAAAATCCGATAGGGACGTGTTTTACCCGGCTTTTTGAGAATTTAGGGAAGGGTATCATTTCTTTTAACCCTTTTCTCACAACATATCACCTTAACCTCTCACTTTTCGACTTTACTCCCTCCATCCTATTTGCACGAAAACAACATCACTCAAAATACCCTCACTATCTAATGAAAGAAGTGAATACTCCGGGGTTAGAACTCATCGGCGATGATGAAATTCATGGAGTATAATTTGAGAAATACTTATCACTCATGTGCAAACTAATCACCGAACTCCATTTGATTGAAAATCATTGGAAAAAAAACTTGATTGCTACTACACATACATATTCATATAAGAACTCTTGGAAGTACACAAAGGCGTTCAATCCGTCGCAACTTACAACAACACGTTGGAGGCAATAAAACTTTTAAGCAAAGGTTAACTTCCAATTGTTCAAGATGAGACAGCAAGAGAGTACACAAAGGCGTTCAATCCGTCGCAACTTACAACAACACGTTGGAGGCAATAAAACTTTTAAGCAAAGGTTAACTTCCAATTGTTCAAGATGAGACAGCAAGAGAGTACACAAAGGCGTTCGATCCCTCGCTTTCTCATATCAATAATTGAGAGTTTGAAAAACTTTATTTGGAAAAACTTGATTGCTACTACACATACATATTCATATAAGAACACTTGGAAGTACACAAAGGCGTTCGATTCCTTGTACTCTTATATCAATCTATATAAAACAAAAAAAAAAAAAAAAAAAAAAAAAAAAAAAAAAAAAAAAAAAAAAAAAAAAAAAAAAAAAAAAAAAAAAAAAAAAAAAAAAAAAAAAAAAAAAAAAAAAAAAAAAAAAAAAAAAAAAAAAAAAAAAAAAAAAAAAAAAAAAAAAAAAAAAAAAAAAAAAAAAAAAAAAAAAAAAAAAAAAAAAAAAAAAAAAAAAAAAAAAAAAAAAAAAAAAAAAAAAAAAAAAAAAAAAAAAAAAAAAAAAAAAAAAAAAAAAAAAAAAAAAAAAAAAAAAAAAAAAAAAAAAAAAAAAAAAAAAAAAAAAAAAAAAAAAAAAAAAAAAAAAAAAAAAAAAAAAAAAAAAAAAAAAAAAAAAAAAAAAAAAAAAAAAAAAAAAAAAAAAAAAAAAAAAAAAAAAAAAAAAAAAAAAAAAAAAAAAAAAAAAAAAAAAAAAAAAAAAAAAAAAAAAAAAAAAAAAAAAAAAAAAAAAAAAAAAAAAAAAAAAAAAAAAAAAAAAAAAAAAAAAAAAAAAAAAAAAAAAAAAAAAAAAAAAAAAAAAAAAAAAAAAAAAAAAAAAAAAAAAAAAAAAAAAAAAAAAAAAAAAAAAAAAAAAAAAAAAAAAAAAAAAAAAAAAAAAAAAAAAAAAAAAAAAAAAAAAAAAAAAAAAAAAAAAAAAAAAAAAAAAAAAAAAAAAAAAAAAAAAAAAAAAAAAAAAAAAAAAAAAAAAAAAAAAAAAAAAAAAAAAAAAAAAAAAAAAAAAAAAAAAAAAAAAAAAAAAAAAAAAAAAAAAAAAAAAAAAAAAAAAAAAAAAAAAAAAAAAAAAAAAAAAAAAAAAAAAAAAAAAAAAAAAAAAAAAAAAAAAACTTGATTGCTACTACACATACATATTCATATAAGAACACTTGGAAGTACACAAAGGCGTTCAATCCGTCGCAACTTACAACAACACGTTGGAGGCAATAAAACTTTTAAGCAAAGGTTAACTTCCAATTGTTCAAGATGAGACAGCAAGAGAGTACACAAAGGCGTTCGATTCCTCGTTATCTTATATGAATCCATATGGATAATAACAATATCTTAGAATGTATAAAACATTCTGAAAATAAATATATCTTTTAAGAACGGGTTGCATACATAGTATATACAAGCCACTAAAAAATCTTTTTGTTAATTTTTGTAATTTTTCAATTTTGTATTTTGTTTTCTGAAATGTGTCAAGAATTCCTTCAAATGAAAAAGATTAAGGTTTAAGATTTAACATACCAAGCTTGGAGATCAGAAAATTAAACCTCTTTTCGTCCAACGGTTTTGTGAACAAATCTGCAAGTTGAAATTCAGTTCCCACAAAGTAGAGTTCGATGTCACCTTTCTCAATATGATCTTTGAGAAAATGATATCTAACATCAATATGCTTTGATCGAGAGTGGTTTACTGAGTTGACTGCAATGGCAATGGCACTCTGAGAATCACAATAGATAGGAATATGATCATACGTCAGACCATAATCAGTCAGTTGTGTCTTCATCCATAAGACTTGAGCACAACAACTAGCCGCAGCCACATATTCTGCTTCAGCCGTTGATAGTGAAACACAGTTCTGTTTCTTGGAAGACCAACTCACAATTTTATCTCCTAAAAATTGTAAAGTACCGGAAGTGCTCTTGCGATCAAGTTTACAACCTGCATGATCTGCATCTGAATAAGCAGTTAGATTGAATCCAGTATCCCTTGGATACCAGAGACCTAAATCGGGTGTACCCTTCAGATAACGAAAGATTCGTTTCACAGCTTGATAATGTAAATCAGTTGGAGCAGCTTGATATCTAGCACACATACATGTTGCAAACATTATATCTGGGCGAGATGCTGTTAGGTACAACAATGAACCAATCATACTTCTATATCTCTTTGGTCAAATGGTTTCCCATTTGAATCAGTATTAATGGTTGTTCGAGCAGCCATTGGGGTAGAAATTGAAGAACATGAAGTCATATCAAACTTTTTCAACATGTCATTTATGTATTTACCTTGTGATATAAAAATACCAGTTGGTAATTGTTTGATTTGAAGACCCAAAAAGTAATTCATTTCCCCAATCATGCTCATTTCAAAATGATTGACCATTAGAGATGAAAAGTTTCGGCAAAATGTTTGACTGGTCGACCCAAATATAATGTCATCAACATATATTTGAACTAGTAGAACATGCTTACCTTGTTTGCAAATGAACAAGGTAGGGTCAATTATGCCTTTGGTAAATCCACCTTTAAGTAAGAAAGTAGTTAAAGAATCATACCATGCTCGGGGTGCTTGCTTAAGACCATAGAGAGCCTTGTCTAACCTGTAGACATGGTTTGGTCTTTGAGAATCAACAAAACCTTCAGGTTGATCAACGTAAACTTCTTCTTTGAGGTCACCATTCAGGAATGCAGTCTTCACATCCATTTGAAACACAGTGAAGTTTCGGAATGCGGCATAAGCTAAGAATATCCGAATGGCCTCCATTCTTGCAACTGGAGCAAAAGTTTCGTCGAAGTCAACACCAGGTTGTTGGCAATAACCCTTTGCAACAAGTCGAGCTTTATTTCTTACTACTACTCCATTCTCATCCTTTTTGTTTTTGAATATCCACTTCGTTCCGATTGGATCATCTTTTCTAGGATTTGGAACTAATCTCCATACCTTCAGTCTTTCAAATTGTGCGAGTTCCTCTTGCATTGCCTTAACCCATTCTGGATCTCGAAGAGCTTCAGATACTGTTTTGGGTTCGATATTGCTAAGAGAAAGTGCAACGAGACACTCATTCACTGAAGTACGAGTAGTTACTCCTGCTTGTGGATCTCCAATTATTTGATCAGTAGGATGATTTTTCTGCATGCGAATCCACTTGTGAGCATGAGGAAGAGGATCTTGTTGTTGAAGATCAACATCACCATCATTGAAACATGAAGTTTGGTGAGAGATGGAATCATAACTTGGTATAACCCTTTCCTCATATGCTGGATGATCA
>CM067175.1:36648709-36829961 GCA_034093135.1 Erigeron breviscapus | reverse complement strand
TATTTATAGACCAAGTCCATGATGACATGGACAAGATCGTACAAATGTGGTTGTGAGCATTTAAGGAATTAAACCATAATTCCTTACATGTTGCACTTGGAAGAGTATATAAGTCACTTGATGTGACTTATAGTACTAGGTTCCAAGCCTATACTTTGTACCTTTTGTTAATAGATAAATCTATTAACCGGAGAAAAGGTGTAAAGTAAAAGTCTTCCTCGTAATCAGTGTAAAGTGTTGTAAATACTTTACACTGAGATGCTTCAGTCTTCGATCTGGTAGAATCACTCTGATGCTCGCTTCTGAGGTGATTCTCTTCTTCATACTTCAGTCTTTGACTTCAGAATGAATGCTTCAGATTTATCTCTATCTGAACTGAAGTGAAGCTTCAGTGAAGGAATTCTGAGACATCTCAGAATTCTGATAAAACGTCCTCACTAAACTTCAAGCTATTTCTGAACAAATTAAACTTGGTCGATTCTCGACCTAACACTCTCTGTAACTGGTCGTCTCCAGTTCAGAGCTTATATTGCAAAGTAACTCCACCATCGACATTGAGGTGTCTTCAGGTAGTACCATCTATTGAGTTGGGACTTACAAGTGGTATCAGAGCAGAAGGCTAATAAACTTGCCTAGATCTGCTTAGATGAACACTACTGAAGGTGGAGATGGTTCTGGTCAAGGTGAAAACCCTTTGAATACTAATACACCACCTTTTCAAAATGTTAATACTAACCCTCCTCCTCCTACTGCCCCAAACCACGTCCATGTACATTATTCTAACACCTCTGTTCCAAAATTTGATGGAAATAGTGAGATCTTTGGTACATGGAAGGCTAAAATGCTTTTGCATTTCGGTAGAATAGAGAGGTATATGTTGAAAATCCTTAAGGATGGACCATATATACCCATGTCTCTTGGGGTAAGCCTCTTCTAGATACAACTGGAAGAAGAGGTTCAAGAGAAAAGCTCGAAGACCATTGGTCTGATGAGGATCGTAGACTTGTAGATCTGGACACCAGACTCCAGAACTGAAACTGGACCTGGCTGAATCATTAAGTGGTGATTTAGCTTTTGTGGAAACTGTTAGAGCAGATAGTGAAAGATATCTTGACACTATCTTAATTGAACTGAACAATGTTAAACCACAACTGAATGATTTACAAAGTGTCCAGTTGGCTCTCAAGGAGTCAGTTTTAAAAATCGAGGCTTTGGAACTTGATAATCAAAAATTATTTTCTAATCTTGAAAAAGAACAAAAGATTATCAAGTCATGGGTAAAAGCATCTGGAAAGAACTATGATGCATTTTCTAGAACTATTGATGCCCAGAATAATACATGGAAATCTGGAGATCTGGAGATGGCAGCTCTCATACCAGATCTTCATGCATTGCCTCCAGCTCTCAGGGTTGAAACTTCTTATGATCAACCTGAAGCTGTTAAAACTGAACCCATTGAGACCACCCCCATTGAGGTTAAACCTGGAGCCAAACAGGCTAGTGCTCCAGTTAAAAAGGCCACTGGTAACAAGCCTTTACCTCAAAAGTCTAAGGTGCCCAAGACCCAAAAGACTAAAACTCCAGCTGAACCAAGGTCCAAGGTACACTCAACGAAGGAGATGTTAAACAGTTTCTTGAACTCTGGCCTGACCACTGAAATCAGTGATGGTTGTGATGAAACTGACGATGATGATCTGGTAGCCATGATTGCTAAAACCTTAACAGGTTTAAGCATAAATCTAAAAGATTTAATGGCCCAAACAATGCTTCCAGCTCCAGCTCTCTGGATAAAACCAATCTTCCCTGCTATAAATGCAGTAAGAAAGGTCATTTTATGAAGGAATGCAGATCTAGTCAGATGAACAACCAAACTGGCCCCCCTGTCCCTAATTTCAATCGGCCTGATGATAGCTACAAAGCTAAATATAAAAAGCTTAAGGCCCAGATTGCCCTCTTGTCCATGGAAAAAGAAAAGGATCAGTGCTTAATGGCACAAACTGAGGGAAAATGAGAGTACTCTGATGACTCATCAGCTGATGAAGAAGAGGAAAGGGACATGTGTTTCATGGCCTTGGAAGATCAACAGCAGCATGTGGCAAAAGAAGATGTCGTCACTGGAAGATGGGTGGACATCATTTAGAAGAAGGTATGTGATTATGACAACCAAGTTGCTCCAGAACTGAAACTGGACCTGGCTGAATCATTAAGTGGTGATTTAGCTTTTGTGGAAACTGTTAGAGCAGATAGTGAAAGATATCTTGACACTATCTTAATTGAACTGAACAATGTTAAACCACAACTGAATGATTTACAAAGTGTCCAGTTGGCTCTCAAGGAGTCAGTTTTAAAAATCGAGGCTTTGGAACTTGATAATCAAAAATTATTTTCTGATCTTGAAAAAGAACAAAAGATTATCAAGTCATGGGTAAAAGCATCTGAAAGAACTATGATGCATTTTCTAGAACTATTGATGCCCAGAAGAATGCATGAAAATCTGGAGATCTGGAGATGGCAGCTCTCATACCAGATCTTCATGCATTGCTCAGGGTTGAAACTTCTTATGATCAACCTGAAGCTGTTAAATCTGAACCCATTGAGACCACCACCATTGAGGTTAAACCTGGAGCCAAACAGGCTAGTGCTCCAGTTAAAAAGGCCACTGGTAACAAGCCTTTACCTCAAAAGTCTAAGGTGCCCAAGACCCAAAAGACTAAAACTCCAGCTGAACCAAGGTCCAAGGTTCAGTTGCCTGATGAAAACAATATTTTGTTTAAACTGGAAAGTCAACTCCAACTTTTGTCTCGACAGGTTCAGAGTTGTACTGCCCGGATTAAAAATCTGGAAGGAGGTTCATCACCTCCAGTTTTTAAACAAAATATTAAACCCCCCCTTTCAAAACCTAAACAAAAGAATGTTCCATCTGGAACTAAATCTGGTAAAAATAAGGGGAGCAAGTATCAAATACCAATCGTTTTTACTCCTGCACCTGGATCTGGTGAAAAAGGTCCAGATGTAGTCTTCAGTTTACCTCCACAACAATCAACTGTGACTTCTGTAGAGAAGTCCAGTGAACCCATCAAGAAAAGATGGGTTCACAAAAATAACTGATGATTTTTGTGGGTGTGCAGGGCGATCGAAAGAAGAATATCTGGTATCTGGACAGCGCTGCTGGCCGGACTATGACCGGATGTAAGCCCCTGCTTGAAGAGTTCACTGTCCAAGATGGACCGACAGTGACGTTTGGTAATGATCAAAGTGGAAAGACTGAAGGATATGGTGTGCTCAATAATGGACAAGTCGAATTCAAGAAAGTTGCATTTGTGAATGGTTTGAAATACAACCTGATCAGTGTCAGCCAACTTTGTGATGATGGCTTCAGAGTTTTATTCGATATTGCTCAAGGCACCATATTTAACAAGGATTGGAAAGTGGTGATGGTTGTACCAAGAAAAGGTAATGTGTACATCATGGATATGGAACCAGCTCCAAAAGAGCAGTGCTTCTATACCAAAGCTGATGAGGACACCAACTGGCTGTGGCATAAAAGATTATCCCATCTTAATTTCAAAAATATTAACAAGTTGTCTCGCAAACAAATGGTTGATGGGATACCACATATTTCTTTTAATAAAGAAAAGCCATGTCCAGGGTGTAAGATGGGCAAGCAGAAAAGGGCCAGTTTCAAAACTAGGCAAAACTTTAGCATCACTGAACCCCTTCACATGCTACATATGGATCTCTTTGGTCCAGTGAATGTTCAAACTAGAGCTGGAAAGAAGTACACTCTAGTTGTGGTCGATGAATTCACCAGATGCTGTTGGGTGGGATTCCTTAGATCCAAAAGTGATGCACCTGCTAAAATCATCTCTCTCATCAAGAGAATTTGTGAGTCCCTTAAGTTCGAGATGGTTAAACCAGGAATGTGTAAATACAACAAGTCTAATAAGCACTAGAAAGGACTAGTATTACTTTAATATAAATGCAAGTATATAAATAAAGTAATACAAGACTTAAAGCAATAAACAAATATAGTGGAACATTATGTATTGTTTCATGGGTATTTTATTTATGATGTTAAATAAAACACAAGGTTGTTGCGGAATCAAGATAATACAATTAAGTATAGATCCTAACAACCTATGAGTTACAAATGATCTATATTTGTCAAATAACTCTTTAGGATCGAGATACTTAAAGTTGTGAAGTATCCCTGTTTAAGATCGAGAGTATTTGGACAATTTCACTTCAATGCAAAATGAATGCTTAAAAGTATTTTTGTCAAGGAAATGACTTTGTATTTATAGGCAACAAAATTCACCATTGAATTTTGTGCCATACAAATATGGTTGCATACATTTAATGATCCGACAAGAACATTAAATTAAATGTATTGGATAAGGAATAAGGATAAAGTCACATCAAGTGCAAGTGTATCCTTTTATCCAACCACCTTAACACACGTATACTTTGGTAAAGAACAAGTGGATTGTTCTTTGGAAAGTGTGTAAAGGGAAAAGTCAATCCTTGATATCAGTGTTCAGACTTGCAGGATCTAGAACACTAACAATCCTCCAGTGAACAGATCTGGTAAGACTTTCCAGTGGACTCCGCCATTTGTTAAGTCTTCTTTCTTCAGACTTCAGTCTTTGACTTCAGTCAGAATGTCTTCAGTAGAGTTGATCTGGACTGGGGTGAAGTCCAGTGAGCTCATCTGGAGAATACTCCAGATTTCGTATACAAGTATTTGCTCACTGGTCTTCATCTATTTCTGGACAAATCTTCAGAGGGACTCCAGATTCCAAGTCTGGAGTAGGTCCAGTAGAACACGTTTCTGGACAGATCTTCAGTAAGGCTCCAGTAGTCGAGTCTGGAGCTAGTCCAGTAAATCTGGACTAAATCTGGACCTAACAAATTCCCCCTATTTGTTTAGAAATAATGCAAGTGTTTTCAAGCTTGAATCTATACATTTTGTAAGCTTGAAAGACACAAGTTTCGATTTGTCTAAAAAATCTAAGTTACTGGAAAACACTTTATAGATCATGAGTGTTTTGAGTTTCATCAATTAAGTTCTAACTTAGACTAAATCTGGTCATTTACTTATAAAAATAAAAAATTGCAACTATTATTACATTCATCAACTGATAAATAGTATACAATTTTCATAAGACAATAATTTACAATAAGTAAACAATAAGAGTTAGGCCCCTCTTTTCGATGTCCTTTCTGGAGCATCTTCAGTAGCCTTTCTCTTTGGAGAAGGAGAGGAAGGTAGTGAATCTGGTGATCTTAAGCCCAATGCAACTTCCATTTGTTGCTTCCTTCTGAACTCCTTTTCAACCCTTTTCAGAAATCCTTTAACATCAGTCAACACATCTGTCTTCCCCCTGAACGTTAAAGCGATTTCCTTCAGTTCACTCAAACCAAAAGCTTGAACTGAAGTACTTTTCCTCTCATTAGTAAAGTTACCCTCTCTGGTCAACTTTACTTCAAATTTTGACATGCCTTCATGATCTTCAGCCAATTTGATTTCAGCACCAGTGATCCTTCTAGCATCAGCCCTGAAGTTCATCATTTCATTGTATTTTTCCTTCAGCTTGGCTTGCTGGATCAAGGCTTCAGTATCCTTGGACACTCTCCTTTGCTTTACAGCAGATTGGAGTTCTTGACGATTTATTTTTCGAGAAGTGTCCAGAGGAATGAAATTGCTTACATCAGCGTCTTTGATTGCTTTGATCTGTCTGGCAGTCAACTTAGGTAAACCAGTAAGTCTCTTTCTGTACTCTATCTCCAGAGCACCAGCATTCTTTCTTATTTTCTTCTGGAGACTTACCAGTTCAGCTTTTCTCTGTCTGATGAGTTCTGGTACACTCACGCCATAAATAATTGAGTCATAGACTTACTCTTCTTCAGCGTAGAATGAGCGTACATGAACATCATCTAATGCATTTAGGCGTTGATGAACTCTGGGGTCATCCTTCATCCTTTTAAAAACTTCAATATTAATGCCTAACCTTCCAGCATTGTAGGAGTCCAGAGTACCCATTGTTGCCATCTCCCTTTGATGGGCCAGCAGTTCATCCTTTTGATTTCTTTTAAAAATCTCAATCATGATGCATTCTTGCTCTAACTTCCTTGAAGTTTCATTATCAACATCTTCAGGTTCAAAGATTGGTGACCCATCCAGATTCATAACATCACCTGGATGTCTTTCTGGATTCACCTGGATTCCAGCTCTCATCAGACGCCTATTAGTTCTAGTCGTCTGGAAGGTTCAACAACTTCTTCAGGTTCAAAGATTGGTGACCCATCCAGATTCATAACATCACCTGGATGTCTTTCTGGATTCACCTGGATTCCAGCTCTCATCAGACGCCTATTAGTTCTAAGTCGTCTGGAAGGTTCAACAACTTCTTCAGGTTCAAGATTGGTGACCCATCCAGATTCATAACATCACCTGGATGTCTTTCTGGATTCACCTGGATTCCAGCTCTCATCAGACGCCTATTAGTTCTAGTCGTCTGGAAGGTTCAACAACTTCTTCAGGTTCAAAGATTGGTGACCCATCCAGATTCATAACATCACCTGGATGTCTTTCTGGATTCACCTGGATTCCAGCTCTCATCAGACGCCTATTAGTTCTAAGTCGTCTGGAAGGTTCAACAACTTCTTCAGGTTCAGAGATTGGTGACCCATCCAGATTCATAACATCACCTGGATGTCTTTCTGGATTCACCTGGATTCCAGCTCTCATCAGACGCCTATTAGTTCTAGGTCGTCTGGAAGGTTCAACAACTTCTTCAGGTTCAAAGATTGGTGACCCATCCAGATTCATAACATCACCTGGATGTCTTTCTGGATTCACCTGGATTCCAGCTCTCATCAGACGCCTATTAGTTCTAAGTCGTCTGGAAGGTTCAACAACTTCTTCAGGTTCAAAGATTGGTGACCCATCCAGATTCATAACATCACCTGGATGTCTTTCTGGATTCACCTGGATTCCAGCTCTCATCAGACGCCTATTAGTTCTAAGTCGTCTGGAAGGTTCAACAACTTCTTCAGGTTCAAGATTGGTGACCCATCCAGATTCATAACATCACCTGGATGTCTTTCTGGATTCACCTGGATTCCAGCTCTCATCAGACGCCTATTAGTTCTAAGTCGTCTGGAAGGTTCAACAACTTCTTGACCTTGACCTTCTGGAGCAACTTGTCTTATGGGCTATATAGCCTCTATTATCTGTACATCATCACCAGATGGTCCTTCAACATCTTGAACTCTAACTGGACCCATTTCAACTTCTTCCCTTTGGAAGGAAAGCATGAACTGAGGAATATCTACCTCGTCCATTGGAGACCTAAGGTTGACTAGGTCCCTCATATGACTCACAGAAAAGTGAGTAGTATCCATATCATACTGGTCGCCAAGTGCATTCTTAAACATCAGTGAAAGGAATCGAATATAAGGAACAAATGGCTTTCTTCCTTTCACTCTTAGGCGCTCAACCAGGTCATCAAAAAGGATTTGGGCAAAATCCACTCTAAGCCCAAACTACAAGCAATAGGCAATCTGGAGGTGTGTTTGATTAATCTGGTCTAATCCTCCAGAGCTGCCTCCTAGACACTCAACAATATGAGTGAAGAAATATCTCCATGAGTCTGACAGCTTGCTCATGTAGATAGTCCCTTTTCTGGATAGCTGGCCATGCTCATCCAATATATCTGTATGCCCCATTAGCCTGCATACTTCCCTTGTATTTATACCAGTGGGAAGTTCGATAGGTAACTCATTCTGTTCATGATAGCTTAACTGGAGAATAGACCTGAGAAGACTAGCTGTGAAACCAAGGTATCTGGTACCTCCCTTGAGAGTATAGTTGATCGATGAAGTTTCATCGTCATAAGTTGCAGTGTACCAGAATTCACACAAATATTCATGGTACATCCTTCCTGGATTCAATGTTAATGCACCATATAATGGGCAAGAAAGGAAGAATGAGTTTAATCTCCCAATGATCGATTGGGCATCATGAACACTGGACAGAGAGAGTCTTGCCATCCAGTTATTCATATTTATTCTTATGGCACTTGCCTCAAGATTGATATGAGGCGCCCTATCAACATTTTCCGAAGGAGCAAATTCGTTGGCAAGCAAATTTCTAAGAGATCTTGACTGTCTAGGTGCCATTTATGAGAATAGATGAAAATGAAATTGAATATTTAAGGTTATGATGAAGATTTGATGAAAGAATTGAATGGAATGGAATGGAGTAAATATGAGAGATAAATATGATTGGAAAATGAATGAAAAGAGAAATAAATGAAGGAATTTGAAAGATTTGGGAGTTATGTTCGAAGTAAATGTCATTGAAATTGAAGGTGGGTATATATAGGAGTGACAATGTGGAACTCAAACGGTTTGATTTGAAATTATCAAATTAAATTTTTGATCGGGTTTGAGATCCGCATTAATTACATCACATCACACATAAATGCATGACGGTTTACAGCCCACAAACAGTAACAACTTGTACTTTTTGTTTTCCCAAGGTAAAAAGACCATCATTGCGTTGAAAAAATTTACATGCCACGTAGGATTAAAATATCTTCAAAAAGGTTTGCTTACGTGGCACACACAAAGACCAAGTATTTAGAAAATATTATGACATATTTCAGTGCATCTGGAGGTTGACTGGACCTTCAGTATCACTGGTGGATTAGTCCAGTGAACATGTACTGATGATACACTGGAGGGACACTCCAGTAAAGTACCAGTGAAAACCATTTTTGAAAGACTGGTAACCTCAAACTTGCACGTCAACTAATACAGACAAATGAGAGGGACACATTTACAAGAAGACATAAGTCAACTCAAACACGCACTTCAACCTGTCCAGTTACCAGTGAGAGGGACATATTTACAAGGCACCAGTAATATTTTCTGAAGAATTTGTCCAGTGAGAAAATAAATTCCCCCTGAACTTAAAACATGTTTAATAGAAAATATTTTTCAAGTCTTCCCTGGAATGTTGTTCCAGAAATCTAATAATGCAAAGATAGTACACAAAAAATAGCAGCAAAAAAAAAAAAAAAAAAAAAAAAAAAAAAAAAAAAAAAAAAAAAAAAAAAAAAAAAAAAAAAAAAAAAAAAAAAAAAAAAAAAAAAAAAAAAAAAAAAAAAAAAAAAAAAAAAAAAAAAAAAAAAAAAAAAAAAAAAAAAAAAAAAAAAAAAAAAAAAAAAAAAAAAAAAAAAAAAAAAAAAAAAAAAAAAAAAAAAAAAAAAAAAAAAAAAAAAAAAAAAAAAAAAAAAAAAAAAAAAAAAAAAAAAAAAAAAAAAAAAAAAAAAAAAAAAAAAAAAAAAAAAAAAAAAAAAAAAAAAAAAAAAAAAAAAAAAAAAAAAAAAAAAAAAAAAAAAAAAAAAAAAAAAAAAAAAAAAAAAAAAAAAAAAAAAAAAAAAAAAAAAAAAAAAAAAAAAAAAAAAAAAAAAAAAAAAAAAAAAAAAAAAAAAAAAAAAAAAAAAAAAAAAAAAAAAAAAAAAAAAAAAAAAAAAAAAAAAAAAAAAAAAAAAAAAAAAAAAAAAAAAAAAAAAAAAAAAAAAAAAAAAAAAAAAAAAAAAAAAAAAAAAAAAAAAAAAAAAAAAAAAAAAAAAAAAAAAAAAAAAAAAAAAAAAAAAAAAAAAAAAAAAAAAAAAAAAAAAAAAAAAAAAAAAAAAAAAAAAAAAAAAAAAAAAAAAAAAAAAAAAAAAAAAAAAAAAAAAAAAAAAAAAAAAAAAAAAAAAAAAAAAAAAAAAAAAAAAAAAAAAAAAAAAAAAAAAAAAAAAAAAAAAAAAAAAAAAAAAAAAAAAAAAATTTACATGCCACGTAGGATTAAAATATCTTCAAAAAGGTTTGCTTACGTGGCACACACAAAGACCAAGTATTTAGAAAATATTATGACATATTTCAGTGCATCTGGAGGTTGACTGGACCTTCAGTATCACTGGTGGATTAGTCCAGTGAACATGTACTGATGATACACTGGAGGGACACTCCAGTAAAGTACCAGTGAAAACCATTTTTGAAAGACTGGTAACCTCAAACTTGCACGTCAACTAATACAGACAAATGAGAGGGACACATTTACAAGAAGACATAAGTCAACTCAAACACGCACTTCAACCTGTCCAGTTACCAGTGAGAGGGACACATTTACAAGAAGACATAAGTCAACTCAAACACGCACTTCAACCTGTCCAGTTACCAGTGAGAGGGACATATTTACAAGGCACCAGTAATATTTTCTGAAGAATTTGTCCAGTGAGAAAATAAATTCCCCCTGAACTTAAAACATGTTTAATAGAAAATATTTTTCAAGTCTTCCCTGGAATGTTGTTCCAGAAATCTAATAATGCAAAGATAGTACACAAAGGCGTTCAATATCTGAGCAGTCACCAGATTTAAGGATTTAACATTCCCAACTCACCAACAAGATATTCAAAAGTTTTGACATCCAGAGGTTTGGTAAAAATGTCAGCGAGTTGTTTGTCAGTGGGAATAAAATGGAGTTCAATGTTGTTTTTCATAATATGATCACGAATGAAGTGATACCTTAGATCAATGTGCTTCGTTCTGGAGTGCATGACTGGATTGTTTGAGATAGCGATGGCACTGGTATTATCACAAAAGATTGGAGTCTTTGAATATTTAATACCATAATCAAGCAACTGGTTCTTCATCCAGAGTATCTGAGCACAACAACTGGCTGCAGACACGTATTCAGCTTCAGTAGTGGACAATGAAACTGAAGTTTGCTTCTTACTGGTCCAGCTGACCAGTTTGCTACCAAGGAAATGACATCCACCAGTTGTGGATTTCCTATCTATCTTACAACCTGCATGATCTGAATCTGAATAACCCATTAGATCCATGCCTGAGCCTTTGGGGTACCAAAGACCTAGACTGGGGACACCTTTAAGATACTTCAGTATGCGCTTTACAGCAAGCATATGAGATTCCTTTGGATTAGACTGATATCTGGCACATAAACATGTTGAAAACATAATATCTGGTCTACTGGCAGTTAAATACATCAGTGAACCAACCATGCCTCTATAGACAGTGGTGTTCACTGGTTTGCCATCTGGATCAGAGTCCAGTGTCAGTGGTGCAGAAATTGGAGTTGGTTTAGATGGTGAAGAGTTCATATCATATTTCTTTAAAAGATCTCTAACATATTTCTCCTGATTAATAAAAATGCCATCTTTGTTTTGTTTAATCTGGAGTCCAAGAAAATATGTTAATTCACCCATCAGACTCTTTTCATATTCAGTGGACATGATTTTTGAAAACTTCTTGCACATGTTTTCATCAGTAGACCCAAAAATAATATCATCAACATAAATTTGTACCAGTAACAGATTACCTTTCTCATGAAGAATGAATAAGGTATTGTCAATTGCACCTCGTTTAAAACCATTTTTCAACAAATGTTTAGTCAGAGTATCATACCAGGCACGTGGGGCTTGTCTGAGGCCATATAGCGCTTTGTCTAGACGATATACCCAATGTGGATGCTTTTCATCAACGAAACCTGGAGGTTGTCTGACGTAAACTTCTTCTTCAAGCTTTCCATTCAAGAAAGCACTCTTTACATCCATCTGGTAGACCTTGAACTGATGATTAGCAGCGAATGCTAAGAATATTCTGATCGCTTCAAGTCTAGCCACTGGAGCAAATGATTCATCAAAGTCGACATCTGACTGGAAGTAGCCTTGTGCTACCAGTCTGGCCTTGTTTCTGATTACGTGGCCATCTTCATCTACTTTGTTTCTGAAGACCCATCTTGTTCCAATTGGTTCTTTCTTTCCAATTGGGAAAGGAACCAGATACCAGACTTTGTTCCTTTCAAACTGGTGAAGCTCTTCTTGCATAGCAGTCACCCAGCTTGGATCTTCCATAGCCTCGTCAATCTTCTTTGGTTCCATCAAAGATAGAAAACTTACGTATAAGCATTGATTACTGGAGGCTCTTCTGGTCTGAACTCCACGACTGGAGTCACCCATGATCTGATCAATAGGGTGAGCTTTTGTCCATCTGGAGTACTGACCAGGATTGTTACTGACAACAATATCAGTGCAAGAATTCAGTTGAGTCTCCTCTGGAGTTGCTTCAGAAGGAGGATCTTGCCAGATTACTTTAGTATCTTCATTTGAGTCATTTAAATTACGATTTGCATCATGAAATTCTTCATTTGAAGGTATTTCCTGGAGTACTGGTTCAGTCTGAAATTCTTCATAAGAGGACATTTCTGGTCTATTCTCAACTGACACTGATACTGGGGGAGTAGTACGTACATCTGAACCAATATTAATTTCAGAGGGTAGTTTGAAAATAATAGAGGGATAGAATGGAGTACTACTGTAGAGTTTCGGAACAGGTTCCAGATCAGGATGACTGGAAACTGTGTCTGGTGAATCTTCAAATTTGTCGTTTATAGGATCAGATTCACAAAAGACAATTGGAGTTACTGGGGGAGTGTCAAGGGCTGGCTTCTTGTTGATTGCAACATATGATTCATCAAATGTGACATGAATTGACTCATGGACCTTCTCCAGTCTCTTGTTGTAGACTCTGAAGGCCTTGCGAATGGCTGAATAGCCTAAGAAATACCCTTCATCAGCTTTGGCATCAAATTTGCCTAGCTGACTGGAGTAGTTCAGGATGTAAACTGGACATCCAAAAACGTGAAAATAACCAATGTTTGGTTTTCTATTTCTTAAGACTTCATAGGCTGTCTTTTTGTGTCTTTTAATGTACACTGATCGATTCTGGGTGTGGCAAGCAGTTGCAATTGCTTCCGCCCAGAAACTGGTAGACAGACCAGATTCAGCAAGCATACTCCTGGCAGCTTCTATCAGCGTTTGATTTTTTCTTTCCACAACTCCATTTTGTTCTGGAGATCGGGCTGATGAGAAATTCTGGGAGATGCCAGTGTCAGTACAGAATGACTCCAGAGTTGCATTCTGGAATTCTTCATAAGAGGACATTTCTGGTCTATTCTCAACTGACACTGATACTGGGGGAGTAGTACGTACATCTGAACCAATATTAATTTCAGAGGGTAGTTTGAAAATAATAGAGGGATAGAATGGAGTACTACTGTAGAGTTTCGGAACAGGTTCCAGATCAGGATGACTGGAAACTGTGTCTGGTGAATCTTCAAATTTGTCGTTTATAGGATCAGATTCACAAAAGACAATTGGAGTTACTGGGGGAGTGTCAAGGGCTGGCTTCTTGTTGATTGCAACATATGATTCATCAAATGTGACATGAATTGACTCATGGACCTTCTCCAGTCTCTTGTTGTAGACTCTGAAGGCCTTGCGAATGGCTGAATAGCCTAAGAAATACCCTTCATCAGCTTGAGTATAGAAACACTGCTCTGAAGGAGAGCTTTCCATATCCATCACGTACACATTCCCTTTTCTGGGAGCAATCAACACTACCTTCCAGTCCTTGTTGAATACGATGCCCTGAGCAACATTGAATAAGACTTGATAGCCATCGTCACACAGTTGGCTTACACTGATCAAGTTATATTTCAAACCATTCACAAATGCAACACGTGTAAACTTGACTTGTCCATTGTTCAGAACACCATATCCCTCAGTCTTTCCACAACCATCATTTCCAAAAGTGATGGAGGGTCCATCAGAAATGGTGAACTCCTCCAGTAGGGTCTTACATCCGGTCATAGTCCTGCCAGCTGCACTGTCAAGATACCAGATATACTTCTTTCGATCGCCCTACACATACACCAGATATTTATCAGTTAGATTTGGGAACCCATCGACTAATGGGTTCACTGGACCCTCCCTTATAGGTCCCTGGGGCAATCTGGTTCAGTTCACTTTCTTCAATAGTGGTCTTAGTTGAAAAGACCACTGGGGTTGATAGTTTTAAAACCTTTTTCTTTTTCTCAACTTGAGAAATAGATTTGTCTTTCTTAGCAAAAGGTTTTGTGTTTTGTCTAGGGCCAGATGAAGTACCCTCAATAAAGTTTAATCTTGCATTAAAACTTTGTAATTGACGAGTCAGAATTTGAATCTGGCTCTCTATCCTGGACAAAACAGTATCTTCAGATGATACCTTAGCCTTTCCAGTCCAAGGCTTTGGTAGGGGATTGGTCTGAGGCAAAGGTTTATTCCGATATACCTCTTTAACTGGAGCAGCCATCTGGAGCGCTCCAGTCTTGACCTCTGGGGATTGAAGTGGGCAAAACTTGGTCTTGGGAGTTACAGGCTTATCATAAACAGTGGTTGACCTGAACTCCTCTGGTAATAGATCGATTACAGGTATTAATGATGCTATATGAGTATTTTCATCTAAATATGCACGTTTCTGGGCAGGAAATTGTTTTACTGCAGCATCATATGGCTTTTTGGTTTCTAGCCATGACTTAATCACCAGTTTTTCTTTCTCTAAAATGATCTCAAGATCTTGTTTTTCTTGAATCAATTGTTCAGTTACCAGAACCTGGGCTTGAAATGCCAGTTCAATGTCTTGAAGTTCTTTTAATTTTGATTTTAAAGCATTTATTTCAGAAGAATCTGTTTCTAGACCATTTACACAATCAGATCTAACAGTTTCTACAAAAATCAAATCAGAATTTAAAGCTTCAGCAATGTCCAGTTTTAGTTCTTGGTCAGTTGCATTATCATAATCACTAACCTTCTTGATAACAATGTCCACCCATCGTCCAGATGTGACATCTTTCTCCACCAGGTGCTCTTCGCCTGCCAGAGCCATGTAGCAGCAATCTCTTTCTTCTTTTTCATCAATAGATGAGTCATCAGAAGGAACCCACTTCTCTTCAGTTGTTGCGATCATGCACTTATTATTGGTTTCAATTTGTTGTGCCATGAGAGCAATTTGGGCCTTAAGCTTTTTATATTTCATTTTATAGCTATCATCAGGCTTATTATTAGAAGAGAATGGACCAGGCTTGGATGCAAACTGGTTGGACCTGCACTCTTTCATGAAATGACCCTTTTTGCCACACTTAAAGCATGTCAAATTGGTCTTGTCAGTGGAAGAACTGGATGCAAATTGTCCAGATGGCCTATTTGCTCTTGCTTTGAAACGGTTAAACGTTTTAGCAATCATTGGAATAAGGTCATCATCTTCAGTTTCATCACAACAGTCTGGAGAGACTTGACTAGATTCTCCAGAATCCATGAGTTCAGACACCATCTTCTTCATAGAAAATACACTCTCAGAAGATATCAGTGCTGTACCTTGTGGTTCAGTATGACTGATCACATTAGAACTACTGGAGGCATGGTTAAAGGCATCTTGTTCTGCCACCACTCTCTGAGCTTGATTTTCTTCAGTGCACCTGAAAGCTCCATAAAGAGTTGAGAGAGTGTGTGTGTGCAGAGTTTTTCCTTGTCGTAAGACTAGGATCATGTGAGACCATTTGGTGGGTAGAATGTCACAAAATTTCTCCAGAAGTATATCGTTGTCCTTCTCAACCCCAAGACCTCTCAATTGGTTTATGATACTCATAAATCTGGTGTAAGTACCATTGAGAGACTCGTTAGGTTGAGCAAAAAATGACTCATACCTCTTGTTTAAGGAGACCTTTCTGGTGACAATGGTGTCATCTCCTCCTTCATGTTGGTTTAAAAGTTCATCCCACTTGGTTTTAGCACTAGGAAAAAGAACTAGTGTGGAATTAGGGTTTCTGGAACGGCCCCGAGGATCATGTTTTTGAGAAGGGTGTCTAGATTCACCAATCTCCTCTCCTCTTCTGACCAATGTTCCTCCCTTTTTTCCCTTCCTCTTCTAGATCCAGAAGGATCAAAAAGGGATTGAGAGGTGATGTTGGAATATATGGACCTTCGTTTAAAATTTTCATCATGTTCCTCTCAATACCAGTGACATGCAAAACCATCCTAGCCTTCCACGTACCAAATTCATCACTGTTCCCACTGAATTTAGGAACAGGATTATTTGAGTAGTGCACATGCACGTGTGGAGAAGCAGGAGTAGGAGGAGGAGGAGGAGGTGGATTAGTGTTATTGACAATTGGTGGTTCATTTTGATCATTAATGTTTGCATTAGGATCGGGACCAAGACTAAAACCTTGTGTATTTTCTTGGTTAGCCATAAAGAAACAGATCTAGGCAATGTTTAGCCTTCTGCTCTGATACCAAATGTGAGTCCCTTAAGTTCGAGATGGTTAAACCAGGAATGTGTAAATACAACAAGTCTAATAAGCACTAGAAAGGACTAGTATTACTTTAATATAAATGCAAGTATATAAATAAAGTAATACAAGACTTAAAGCAATAAACAAATAAAGTGGAACATTATGTATTGTTTCATGGGTATTTTATTTATGATGTTAAATAAAACACAAGGTTGTTGCGAAATCAAGATAATACAATTAAGTATGTATCCTAACAACCTATGAGTTACAAATGATCTATATTTGTCAAATAACTCTTTAGGATCGAGAGTATTTGGACAAATTCACTTCAATGCAAAATGAATGCTTAAAAGTATTTTTGTCAAGGAAATGACTTTGTATTTATAGGCAACAAAATTCACCAGTGAATTTTGTGCCGTACAAATATGGTTGCATACATTTAATGATCCGACAAGAACATTAAATGTATTGGATAAGGAATAAGGATAAAGTCACATCAAGTGCAAGTGTATCCTTTTATCCAACCACCTTAACACACGTATACTTTGGTAAAGAACAAGTGGATTGTTCTTTGGAAAGTGTGTAAAGGGAAAAGTCAATCCTTGATATCAGTGTTCAAACTTGCAGGATCTAGCACACTAACAATCCTCCAGTGAACAGATCTGGTAAGACTTTCCAGTGGACTCTGCCGTTTGTTAAGTCTTCTTTCTTCAGACTTCAGTCTTTGACTTCAGTCAGAATGTCTTCAGTAGAGTTGATCTGGACTGGGGTGAAGTCCAGTGAGCTCATCTGGAGAATACTTCAGATTTCCTATACAAGTATTTGCTCACTGGTCTTCAATTATTTCTGGACAAATCTTCAGAGGGACTCCAGATTCCAAGTCTGGAGTAGGTCCAATAGAACACGTTTCTGGACAGATCTTCAGTAAGGCTCCAGTAGTCGAGTCTGGAGCGAGTCCAGTAAATCTGGACTAAATCTGGACTTAACAGAATTGAACTCAAGTATACTCGAAAAGTCTGTCAGTTGCGAAGTGATAATGGTATTGAATTTCGAAATAAGGTACTTGAAACATTTTGCAATGGCACTGGCATCTCTCAAAACTTCTCATCAGCACACTCTCCAGAGCAGAATGGAGTTGTGGAAAGAAAGAATCGCACACTGATAGAAGCCGCCAGAAGTATGCTATCTGAATCAGGTCTTCCCATCAGTTTTTGGGCTGAAGCAGTTGCAACTGCTTGTCACACCCAAAAACGGTCAGTCTACATCAAGAGACATAAGAAGACTGCCTATGAAGTACTTAGGAATCGTAAACCAAATATTGGATACTTTCATGTATTTGGTTGTCCAGTTTATATTTTAAACAATTCCAGTCAGCTTGGAAAGTTTGATGCAAAAGCTGATGAAGGGGTATTTTTAGGTTATTCAGATATTCAAAAGGCCTTTAGAGTTTATAAATATAGACTCCAAAAGGTTCATGAGACAATTCATGTCACATTCGATGAATCAACTGAAGCAATCAACAAAAGACCAAGCCTTGATATTTCTTCACTCATTCAAATAAATTTTCGCGAAACTGACCAAGTTCATCAGTCAGTTGCCTCACCAAAAGATGTTTCCAGTTACAACAAATTGAACCAGTTAAGAAGAAGAACACCACCAGTGACATATCATTCTATCCCTCCATCAATTTCAACTTACCACAAGAATTGGTGATTGGATCTGATGTACGTGCCACTCCAATATCAGCACCAGTTCAAACTCCAACTTCTCCAGTTCTTCAAGAAATGCCCTTGAATGAAGAATTTCATGATGCAAATCGTGACCTTATTGACTCTGATGAGGATGTAGAAGTAGTTTGGACCGATCCTCCTCCAGAAGCTGCTGCAACTAAAGAAGATCGCCAGGTGACTTGCACTGATATTGTTTTACACCAGCCTAGTCAATACACTAGATGGACTCGAGCACATCCAATTGAACAGATTGTGGGAGATCCAAATAGTGGGGTTCAGACTAGAAGAGCCACCAGTGAGCAATGCTTAAACGTCACCTTCTTATCACTAATTGAACCAAAGAAGATTGACGAGGCTTTGGCAGACCCAAGCTGGGTGGAAGCTATGCAAGAAGAGCTCGTCCAGTTTGAAAGGAACAATGTTTGGGAGCTTGTTCCTTGTCCGCCAGGGTTAAAGAAAGAACCTATTGGTACAAGATGGGTCTACCGAAACAAGATGGATGAAGATGGCCATGTTGTAAGAAACAAGGCCAGATTAGTTGCCCAAGGTTATTGTCAAGCAGAAGGCGTTGACTTTGATGAAACTTTTGCTCCACTTGCAAGACTTGAAGCCATCAGAATATTTTTGGCTTATGCAGCCCATCTGGAACATTGGAAGAAGAAATTTATGTTAAGCAGACTCCAGGCTTCATCAACGAGAAGCATCCTCACTAGGTATATAGACTGAACAAAGCTTTGTATGGTCTAAGACAAGCCCCAAGACCCTGGTATGATACTTTAACTAAACATCTTCTTAAAAATGGCTTTCAAAGAGGTGCAATAGATAATACCTTATTTATCTTGAAAGAAAGAGGTAATATCTTATTGGTACAAATTTATGTTGATGACATTATATTTGGTTCAACTGATGATGCAATGTGTAAAAAGTTTTCTAAAATCATGTCATCTGAGTATGGGATGAGTTTAATGGCAGAATTAACATTTTTCTTAGGTCTTCAGATTAAGCAAACTGAAAATGGAATTTTCATAAACCAAGGAAAATATGTCAGATTTGTTAAGAAAATACAAATATGATTCAATCCCCTCGAAAAACACACCTATTGCAGCACCATTAAATTTGGACTCTGACCCAACTGGCAAACCAGTGAACATAATTGACTATCGTGGTATGGTTGGTTCACTGATGTATTTAACTGCCAGTCGACCAGATATAATGTTTGCAACATGTCTATGTGCCAGGTTTCAGGCTAACCCAAAAGAATCAGACTTGCATGCTGTTAAGCGTATCTTTAGATACCTGAAAGGGTGTCCTAATCTTGGTCTTTGGTACCCTAAAGGCTCAGGATTAGATCTAATGGGTTATTCAGATTCAGATCATGCAGGTTGTAAGATAGATAGAAAATCAACAATTGTTGGTTGTCATTTCCTTGGAGGAAAACTGGTAAGTTGGACCAGCAAGAAGCAGACTCCAGTCTCTATGTCCACTGCTGAGGCAGAGTACATTTCTGTGGCCAGTTGCTGTGCCCAGATTCTCTGGATCAAGAACCAGTTACTAGATTATGGTCAAAAGTATACAAGGACCCCAATCTTTTGTGACAACACCAGTGCAATTGCTATATCTCACAACCTAGTGATGCACTCCAAGACAAAGCATATTGACATCAGGTATCATTTTATTCGTGATCATGTTATGAAAGGAGACATTGAAATTCATTTCATCCCCACTGACAAACAGCTCGCTGATGTTTTTACAAAACCTCCTGATGAGAAAACCTTTAAACATCTCATCAGCGAACTGGGAATGTTAAATCCTTAAAACTGGAGATTTCTTTGTTATTGAACGCGTCAGTGACACTAATGAAGTTCTCCAGTTGAGGAGGTCCAGATAATCTTTGCTCGCCAGGCTATCGAATGCCTTTGTGATACTATCCTGGCACTAATTGATTTCTGGATCAAGAACCAGTTACTAGATTATGGTCAAAAGTATACAAGGACCCCAATCTTTTGTGACAACACCAGTGCAATTGCTATATCTCACAACCTAGTGATGCACTCCAAGACAAAGCATATTGACATCAGGTATCATTTTATTCGTGATCATGTTATGAAAGGAGACATTGAAATTCATTTCATCCCCACTGACAAACAGCTCGCTGATGTTTTTACAAAACCTCCTGATGAGAAAACCTTTAAACATCTCATCAGCGAACTGGGAATGTTAAATCCTTAAAACTGGAGATTTCTTTGTTATTGAACGCGTCAGTGACACTAATGAAGTTCTCCAGTTGAGGAGGTCCAGATAATCTTTGCTCGCCAGGCTATCGAATGCCTTTGTGATACTATCCTGGCACTAATTGATTTCTGGATCAAGAACCAGTTACTAGATTATGGTCAAAAGTATACAAGGACCCCAATCTTTTGTGACAACACCAGTGCAATTGCTATATCTCACAACCTAGTGATGCACTCCAAGACAAAGCATATTGACATCAGGTATCATTTTATTCGTGATCATGTTATGAAAGGAGACATTGAAATTCATTTCATCCCCACTGACAAACAGCTCGCTGATGTTTTTACAAAACCTCCTGATGAGAAAACCTTTAAACATCTCATCAGCGAACTGGGAATGTTAAATCCTTAAAACTGGAGATTTCTTTGTTATTGAACGCGTCAGTGACACTAATGAAGTTCTCCAGTTGAGGAGGTCCAGATAATCTTTGCTCGCCAGGCTATCGAATGCCTTTGTGATACTATCCTGGTACTAATTGATTTCTGGATCATCATTTTAGGGGGAAAGACTCAAAAATAATTTTCTGACTAAAATTTGTTTTTGTTTGAAAATGGCAACTGGAAAACTCTCCAGTTGGAAATTGGTACTGGACTAATCCTCCAGTGACCAGATCCAGTCTTGTCTTATTTTTTATAACGTTAGAAATACTTGGTCAATATTTGTGACATGTGATGGTACTCGAGTGTTTTAAACCACTTGGTATCGTCATCTGACGTGTTTAAAGTCATTTTGGTAAATGAACACTGTTTGTATTAGGAAAATTAATGTTAGTGGGCGCGTGGGTAAGATAAGTCGTCGTAGCATTTAATGCTGACACAATTAATTATGTTTTTATTTCAAAATTCAAACTTATTTTGTAAAAATATCTACAAAATTGATTTTGTTAATAAAATATAATTTTTGGTATTACATTGGGATCTTGAATTCCTTATAAATACCCTTATTTACTCCGAACATATTTACTTTCCTTCACATTCTTTCATTTACTTCCCAATCATCTAAAAAAAAAAATTGCCTCATTTCTCTCTCTGCTTCATAAATCAAGAACCCTAATTCTAAAAAGTTTTCTAAAAATCATGTCATCTGAGTATGGGATGAGTTTAATGGCAGAATTAACATTTTTCTTAGGTCTTCAGATTAAGCAAACTGAAAATGGAATTTTCATAAACCAAGGAAAATATGTCAGATTTGTTAAGAAAATACAAATATGATTCAATCCCATCGAAAAACACACCTATTGCAGCACCATTAAATTTGGACTCTGACCCAACTGGCAAACCAGTGAACATAATTGACTATCGTGGTATGGTTGGTTCACTGATGTATTTAACTGCCAGTCGACCAGATATAATGTTTGCAACATGTCTATGTGCCAGGTTTCAGGCTAACCCAAAAGAATCACACTTGCATGCTGTTAAGCGTATCTTTAGATACCTGAAAGGGTGTCCTAATCTTGGTCTTTGGTACCCTAAAGGCTCAGGATTAGATCTAATGGGTTATTCAGATTCAGATCATGCAGGTTGTAAGATAGATAGAAAATCAACAATTGTTGGTTGTCATTTCCTTGGAGGAAAACTGGTAAGTTGGACCAGCAAGAAGCAGACTCCAGTCTCTATGTCCACTGCTGAGGCAGAGTACATTTCTGTGGCCAGTTGCTGTGCCCAGATTCTCTGGATCAAGAACCAGTTACTAGATTATGGTCAAAAGTATACAAGGACCCCAATCTTTTGTGACAACACCAGTGCAATTGCTATATCTCACAACCTAGTGATGCACTCCAAGACAAAGCATATTGACATCAGGTATCATTTTATTCGTGATCATGTTATGAAAGGAGACATTGAAATTCATTTCATCCCCACTGACAAACAGCTCGCTGATGTTTTTACAAAACCTCCTGATGAGAAAACCTTTAAACATCTCATCAGCGAACTGGGAATGTTAAATCCTTAAAACTGGAGATTTCTTTGTTATTGAACGCGTCAGTGACACTGATGAAGTTCTCAAATTGAGGAGGTCCAGATAATCTTTGCTCGCCAGGCTATCGAATGCCTTTGTGATACTATCCTGGTACTAATTGATTTCTGGATCATCATTTTAGGGGGAAAGACTCAAAAATAATTTTCTGACTAAAATTTGTTTTTGTTTGAAAATGGCAACTGGAAAACTCTCCAGTTGGAAATTGGTACTGGACTAATCCTCCAGTGACCAGATCCAGTCTTGTCTTATTTTTTATAACGTTAGAAATACTTGGTCAATATTTGTGACATGTGATGGTACTCGAGTGTTTTAAACCACTTGGTATCGTCATCTGACGTGTTTAAAGTCATTTTGGTAAATGAACACTGTTTGTATTAGGAAAATTAATGTTAGTGGGCGCGTGGGTAAGATAAGTCGTCGTAGCATTTAATGCTGACACAATTAATTATGTTTTTATTTCAAAATTCAAACTTATTTTGTAAAAATATCTACAAAATTGATTTTGTTAATAAAATATAATTTTTGGTATTACATTGGGATCTTGAATTCCTTATAAATACCCTTATTTACTCCGAACATATTTACTTTCCTTCACATTCTTTCATTTACTTCCCAATCATCTAAAAAAAAAAATTGCCTCATTTCTCTCTCTGCTTCATAAATCAAGAACCCTAATTCCTAAATTTTAATTTCATTTTCAAATGGCTCCTAAATCATCCCGTTCAAGAGATGTAAATCTCTTAACTGTTCCATATGCTCCTTCACCAGATGTCAAACCGACATCTGGTGCTCAGAGTAACACTTCGCTCATCAAACTCAATCCAAATAATCCGATGGCGAGTTTACAAGGATCTCAAGGGTCCAATACCCTTATTGGAAGAATTCAAAGATTTTTGAAGGATTCTCCAATTGGACCCTCATTCTCTCTAAACCCACGCAAGATGTTTCACGACTACTTGTGTGAGTTTTGGTACACTGCCACTCTTTCTTCCGATTGTTCTTCCATCACTTTCACATTAAAAGGTGGAACAATCCAGTGTACCTTGTCCACTGATGTGTTGAGGGATGCCTTACACCTCAACTACTGGAGAGAGGGTGAATCTACAGTTGTCTTACCCCCAAACGTCAATTTTCGCCAGGTCCTCCTTGAAATGGGACATAAGGAGTGCCTGGACAAAGGGGTTTTGAAGACAAAAGGTGCGATGACCATGAAGGGCCTTAGACCTTCATGGAGGTATTTTTTCATCCACCTGGTGGAGAGTATGGGTGGAAGTTCTGGTGGTCTAGACCAGATTAACTCCTCACAAGCAGAAATGGCATACTGCTTGTGGAATGGATTGAGAGTAGACTTTGCTGATATCCTGTTTAGAAGCCTAGTACAAAAACTGAAGGGCACCAGGGGAGTTTGCATCCCCTTCTCAAGGATTCTCTCTCTTTGTTTTCTACAAATTCTGGATAGTGAAGCATACTTTAGTACAGATTCACCTTACACTGTGCCAGATTTGTTGAGGAATTTAGACTCTCTAGTATCTGAAGCTGGAGAGGTCGAGATTCCAGATCAAATGCAGCTGGCATTCGCCAAAACTGATGCACCAATTCTAGGTGAGTCAGAAAGACAACTGGGCGGGCCTCAAAATAATGAGGGACCCTCCAGTTCGTCTAATGTTATGGTTGAGGATAGAGCAACCATAACTGAGGCAACTCCAATAACATCTATCCCTGGTGAAGATACCTCGGTATCTGATCCTCCAACAGATGTACCCAACCAGGAAACTGAGGAAGGTCATCTAGAGACTGACCCTTCTGGTCAGCCCTCAGTTACATTCATGGATCTGGACATCAATGTTAATGACGAGGAAATCCTTATAGAATCTTCGGATTCTGAAGGTACTGCTTCAGACTTGGAGATTTTTGATTCTGCTGTACAAGATCAAAACCCTTCATCTTCAGTCTCGCTTCCAGATGCATCAATTTCACTTTCACCATCCCAACAAAATGAGCCTACAGATATTTCATTCCCAACTTATAACTATATGTGTAGAAACAGACGTATGGCACTCTCACCATCTGGGCAATTCTCACTCCTTCGAGAAATGCCACCCCCACCGCCGCCGTTGTTCACACCTGAGCATTCTCAGCATGAACAATACATTGAACTTCCAGTCCTTTCTTCTACCACCACTCCTACTATTTCTTCAACTGCTGGACTGACAACTAGGGAGACTTCTCTAAGTTTGCCTCCTCCAGTTGCTCCAGTAGAAACTGCTGCTGGTCCAGTGACACCTTCTCCTCCGTCACTGGACAGTCAAGTTGTCTCTGTACAAGCCTATCTCCAAAACCTTCTCACCAGGATGGAGGAGATTCAAAAGACACTTGACAAAAATACAAAGTCTTTCTCCAGATACCACAAGGATCACTTGACCAATATTAAAGTGGTTGATCTGGGGATTAACAAGTTTTCATCTAATGAAGACTTGATGTTGAAGAAGCTGAATGAGTTGGTCACTGGCTGCAACAATCTGGCAGGTACTTTAAAAGAAGCCTTTGACCTCACTCAGTCCAAGGTCACAACCTCAATCTCCAACTTGCTGGGTAACACTGTTAGAACATCAGAAGTGGATTTAAGGGAGATTGAAAAACAGGTAAAGGAATTGGTTGACAAACCTGGGTTGAATGTGACTGAACTTGGAGAGCAGTTAATGACTTCAGTTGGTCAGAAGCTAGAAGATACGCTGGGTGCAAGAGAAGCACAATTGATTGAAATGGTGATGTCTGAGATCACCAAGCTGGCCACTCCTCAGGTTGATCTGGCCCCACTCACAAATGAGATCAACCAGTTGAGGGGCAGCATTGATAACTTGAACACCCAGGTATCACTTCATGCTCAATCTTTGGATAAACTGACAACTGAAGTAGAAAGTTTGAAGAAGAAGGATGAAGAAGTGAAGGATAAGGTGGTTTCTGGTTTGGATGAAGATTCCAAGATTTTAAATGAATTGAAAACTGAACAAGAACAAGTTGCAGCTAATGTTCTGACCCAGTCTAAAGAAACCAACCACCTTTGGAGATCTTTCAGGATGATGTGCACAATCTTTAAAGAATGCAAGAACATGCAATCATGGCAGCCTCTTGACCGGTTGCCAGCTCACCATTCTGAATGGAAAGTGATTAGGGCAGGTCTAGATGTTGCCAAGGGGGAAAGAAGTGCAGTTCTTGCACCAATTACAACTGAAAGCACTCCATCTGGAGGTCAATCTGGTATAGAATTGCTTGTGGCTGGCAGTACTGAAGCTGGTGAGCAAAGAGTTGTTGAAACTGGTGATGTAGGTGATAGGGGGAATGTTGTTGATAAGGGCAAAGGTTTAGCATGTGATGTATCTGCCCAACCGGCCACTGATGTACCAATGTTAGAAACTGCAATGCTGATGTACTTCCTCCAGTTTCAGATAGTGATAGCAGAAGATTGGCTAGACTTGGCAATGAAATTAAAGAAAGAAAAGAAGATGAAACAAAGAAACCAAGCTGAAGCCAGAGCACATCTTGCACAGATTAAGTTGCTTGATATGAGTGATGTTCATCTTTTGGGAATTACTAAGGAGGAGTATGCCAGAGTAAAGAATGATCCCAGGATAGTTACCAGTTTGTAACCACAAGGTAGATAATAGATTGGATCTAACAAACTTAAAAGAAAAACCCAAGGCATTTATTGATCTATAAAAATGCCTTGGAAAACTTAGATAAATTTAATCGAACAAGTCTCTACAGTTCACACTTGTACAGATACAAGGACTGAAAAAGACTTGCCAATATTTCTAGACAAATAGGGGGAATTTGTTAGGACCAGTTTACTGGTAAACTGGCCAGTCTCCAGTTGCACCTGGAGACCAGAAGATTTGTCCAGAAATATATTGAAGTCCAGTTGCATCGTACAGTCAATGCAACTGAAGACTTCCTCCAGTTTCAGATAGTGATAGCAGAAGATTGGCTAGACTTGGCAATGAAATTAAAGAAAGAAAGAAGATGAAACAAAGAAAACAAGCTGAAGCCAGAGCACATCTTGCACAGATTAAGTTGCTTGATATGAGTGATGTTCATCTTTTGGGAATTACTAAGGAGGAGTATGCCAGAGTAAAGAATGATCCCAGGATAGTTGACCAGTTGAAAGAAATGCTTGATGTTGAACTGGACAGACACTATCATGAGGATGAAGCTGAATTTGATGCCTGAAATTTGAACATATCAGTGGAGAAGGCGAAGGAGAACAGGGCCAGTGGGATTCTAAAAAGAATTGAACATATAAAGAAGCTTGTGAAAAGGGTTTTGAATCCACCAAGAAGGATTTCTCAACCAAGAAGACCACTGACCAGAGATGCTGACCTTAGCACGTTTGTTGAACCAACTGGCGAGGTATCAAAAAATGACATCAAGTCTGCTGTACTGGCTGCTGGAGCTGGGAGTATTAAAATAACAAATGAATCTGAAGTAAGAAGTTATTACTCCCAGATCATGGCAACCAGAAGACATAGTGGGACTATCAATGATGTTAATGTAACCATTAAGCCAGGCACCAAGCACTTTCAAGTTAAAGTTAGTTATACCAGAGGGCCACTGGTTAAAACTGACAATCCTGGTGCAATGCAGTATGGGTTCACTGAATGGGTTGAAATGGTGAATGTTTTGGATGCAAAGGCACAAAAGAATAGGTTTGAGAAAGCATGGGTGAACTTCTTAAGGGGCAAGATTCAACATAAAGAAAATCTGGAGCTAAAGTTGAATATTGATCCTGAAGACTCTCAGCCTATCTCTTCAGTGACCAAGAGAAGAAGAACTGGCGAAGGGCCATCCCATTAAGTTCTCTTTTCAGTTATCTACTTGTAATTTTATTTACATTCTGTAACTTGTATAAATTTTATTTCCTTGTACAAATGAAGTTACCAGTTTGTAACCACAAGGTAGATAATAGATTGGATCTAACAAACTTAAAAGAAAAACCCAAGGCATTTATTGATCTATAAAAATGCCTTGGAAAACTTAGATAAATTTAATCGAACAAGTCTCTCAGTTCACACTTGTACAGATACAAGGACTGAAAAAGACTTGCCAATATTTCTAGACAAATAGGGGGAATGTTGTTGATAAGGGCAAAGGTTTAGCATGTGATGTATCTGCCCAACCGGCCACTGATGTACCAATGTTAGAAACTGCAATGCTGATGTACTTCCTCCAGTTGAGAACTGACCAGTTGAAGAATCCTTCCAGTTGGAGTCGAAGACAACAAGTGGAAGATAGAGAATGACAATGGCAGCGAAGCCCAGTTGACATTCTAGTCAGTTACAAACTGGAGACCGTCAGTGGAAAGCTCTTACAAAGCTTTACACTGATTACGAGGAATTGACTTTTGTGCTTTATGTGCTTTTACCCGGATAATAAGATTTATCTTATTATTTAAGTACAAAAAGGTACATAAAGCTGGTTGAATAAAGTTGCTTTATACTGCAACTTTACACTGCATTTTAAGGAATTAAATGCTATTCCTTAAATGCTCTCAACCACATTTGTACGGCCAAAGTTAACATCCCAAAGTTAACTTTGCCTATAAATACAAGTCATTGCACACCAAGAGTATTACTTCTTCGAACACACTTCGAAAGATTTCACACTTTGCATACCTGCAATATTCTTGGTGAACTTGTGCAATATTCTCTCAATCACAAAAGGAACATTTCACAACTTTAAGTGTTTCGATTGTTTAGAGAAATTCCAAGTGTAGATCAATTGTAGTTATCTTGGTTCCGCAACAACCTTGTAATTTATTTAAAGTTAATAAATAAATTACACTTGAAAATTACATATTGTCTCACCAATTTACTTTGAGTATTTTACTTTATTGCATTGTTCTTTACTTATTGTCACTTAATAAGTAATCTATCTAGAACTTGGTATATACTCTCTGTAACTGGTCGTCTCCAGTTCAGAGCTTATATTGCAAAGTAACTCCACCATCGACATTGAGGTGTCTTCAGGTAGTATCATCTATTAAGTTGGGACTTACAAGTGGTATCAGAGCAGAAGGCTAATAAACTTGCCTATATCTGCTTAGATGAACACTACTGAAGGTGGAGATGGTTCTGGTCAAGGTGAAAACCCTTTGAATACTAATACATCACCTTTTCAAAATGTTAATACTAACCCTCCTCCTCTTACTGCCCCAAACCACGTCCATGTACATTATTCTAACACTCCTGTTCCAAAATTTGATGGAAATAGTGAGACCTTTGGTACATGGAAGGCCAGAATGCTTTTGCATTTCGGTGGGATAGAGAGGTATATGTTGAAAATCCTTAAGGATGGACCATATATACCCATGTCTCTTGGGGTAAGCCTCTTCTAGATACAACTGGAAGAAGAGGTTCAAGAGAAAAGCTCGAAGATCATTGGTCTGATGAGGATCGTAGACTTGTAGATCTGGACACCAGACTCAAGAACATAATCCTGGAGCTTTTCCTGAAGATCTAATTCCAACACTTGTGTTGTTCCCCAGTGCCAAGTCAATGTGGGATGAATTAGTTATTCAGTTTGAAGGAGGTGATGACACTTGTGTTGTAAAGTAAGTTGGTGAGACAATATGTAATTTTCAAGTATAATTTATTTATTAACTTTAAATAAATTACAAGGTTGTTGCGGAACCAAGATAATACAAGAATGTAAATATCCTAACAACCTATGAAATACAATTGATCTACACTCGGAATTTCTCAAGACAATCGAAACACTTAAAGTTGTGAAATGTTCCTTTTAGCGATTGAGAGAATATTGCACAAGTTCACCAAGAATATTGCAGGTATGCAAAGTGTGAATTCTATCGAAGTGAGAGAATTAATGTTCTTGGTTGTGCAATGACTTGTATTTATAGGCAAAGTTAACATTGGGATGTTATCTTTGGCCGTACAAATGTGGTTGAGAGCATTTAAGGAATAACATTTAATTCCTTAAAAAGCAGTGTAAAGTCGCATGATAAAGTAACTTTACTCAACCACCTTTATGTACCTTTTATTACTTAAATAATAAGATAAGGCTTATTATCTGGGTAAAGGTACATAAAGCATATAAGTCAATTCATCGTAATCAGTGTAAAGCTTTGTAAGAGCTTTCCATTGATGGTCTCCAGTTTGTAACTGACTAGAATGTCAACTGGGATTCGCTGCCATTGCCATTCTATATCTTCCATTTGTTGTCTTCGACTTCAACTGGAATGATTCTTCAACTGGAGGAAGTCTTCAGTTGCGTTGACTGTACGGTGCAACTGGACTTCAATATATTTCTCGACAAATCTTCTGGGTCTCCAGATGCAACTGGAGACTGGACAGTTCACTGGACAGTTCACTGGACAGTTTCACTGGCCAGTTTACCAGGTGAACTGGTCCTAACAAATTCCCCCTATTTGTCTAGAAATATTGGCAAGTCTTTTTCTAGTTCTTGTATCTATACAAGTGTGAACTGAAGAGACTTGTTCGATTTAAATCTATCTAAGTTTCCAAGGCATTTTTATAGATCAATAAATGCCTTAGGTTTTTCTTTTAGGTTTGTTAGATTTTAATCTATTATCTACCTTGTGGTTACAAACTGGTAACTTCATTTATACAAGGAAATGAAATTTATACAAGTTACAGAATGTAAAACAAAATACAAGTAGATAACTGAAAAGAAAGAACTTAATTAGATGGCCCTTTGCCAGTTCTTCTTCTCTTGGTCACCAAAGAAATAGGTTGTGAGTCTTCAGGGTCAATATTCAGCTTTTGCTCCAGGTTTTCTTTATGTTGAATATTGCCCCTTAAAAAGTTCACCCAAGCTTTCTCAAACCTATTCTTTTGTGCCTTCGCATCCAACACATTCACCATTTCTACCCATTCGCTGAACCCATATTGCATAGCACCAGGATTGTCAGTTTTAACCAGTGGCCCTCTAGTATAACTAACTTCAACTTGAAAAACTTTGGTGCCTGGCTTGATTGTTACATTGACACCATTGATAGTACCACTATGTCTTCTGGTTGACATAATCTGGGAGTAATAGCTTTTTGCTTCAGATTCATTTGTTATTTTTATACTCCCAGCACCAGCAGCCAGTACAGCGGACTTGATGTCTTCATTGGATACCTCGCCAGTTGGTTCAACAAATGTGCTAAGGTCAGCATCTCTTGACAGTGGTCTTCTTGGTTGTGGAATCCTTCATGGTGGATTCAAAACCTTCTTCACAACCTTCTTAACATTTGCAATTCGTTTAAGAATCCCACTGGCACTATTCTCTTTAGCCTTCTCCACTGAAATGTTCAAACTCTTGGCATCAAATTCAGCTTCATCCTCAGGATAATGTCTGTCCAGTTCTACATCCAGCATTTCTTTCAACTGGTCAACTATCCTGGGATCATTCTTGATTCTAACATACTCCTCCTTAGTGATACCCAAAAGATTGGCATCACTCATATCAAGTAACTTGATTTGTGCAAGATGTGCCCTGGCTTCAACTTGGTTTCTTTGTTTCATCTTCTTTCTTTCATTAATATCATTACCAAGTCTGGCCAGTCTTCTGCTATCACTATCTGAAACTGGAGGAAGTATATCAGCATTGCCAGTTTCTAACATTACATCAGTGGCCGGCTGGGCAGATGCATCACCAGCTAAACATTTTCCCTTATCCAACACATTCCCCCTAACATCTTGCTCACCAGCTTCAGTACTGGTAGCTACAACCATTTCCAAACCAGCTTGTCTTCCAGATGAAGATCTTCCAGATGCAACTGGTGGAAGAACTGCACTTCTTTCCCCCTTGGCAGCATCTAGACCTGCCCTAATTCCTTCCCATTCAGAGGGGTGAGATGGCAACCGGTCAAGAGGCTGCCATGATTGCATGTCCTTACACTCTTTGAAAATCCCACACATCATCCTGAAAGACCTCCATAAATGATTGGTCTCCTTTGACTGGGTCAAAACATTGGCAGTGACTTGTTCTTGACCAGTTTTTAATTCATTTAGAATCTTGGAGTCTTCATCCAAACGGAGACAACCTTTTCCTTCACTTCATCATCCTTCTTCTTCAAATTCTCTACTTCAGTTGTCAGTTTATCTAAAGATTGAGCATGTAGAGATACCTGGGTGTTCAAATTCTCAATGCTGCCTCTCAACTGGTTGATCTCACTGGTGAGTGGGGCCAGATCAACCTGGGGAGTGGCCAGCTTGGTGATCTCAGACATCACCCTTTCAACCAATTGTGCTTCTCTAGCACCCAGCGTATCTTCTATCTTCTGACCAACTGAAGTCATCAACTGCTGTCCAAGTTCATTTATATCTAGGCTAGGTTTTTCAATCAGTTCCTTTACCTGCCTTTCAATCTCCCTCAAATCTACTTCGGATGTTCTGACAGTGTTGCTAAGCAGATTAGAGATTGAACTGGTGACCTTAGACTGAGTTAGGTCAAAGGCTTCCTTTAAAGTACCAGCCAGATTGTTGCAGCCAGTGACCAACTCCTTAAGCTTTTTAAACACCAAGTCTTCATTTGATGAAAACTTGTTTATCCCCAGATCAACCACTTTGATGTTGATTAAGTGATCCTTGTGGTATCTGGAGAAGGACTTGGTGTTTTTGTCAAGTGTCTTCTGAATCTCCTCCACCCTGGTAAGAAGGTTTTGGAGATCGGCTTGTAATGAGACAACTTGACTGTCCAATGACAAAGGAGAAGGTGTCACTGGACCAATTGCAGTTACTACTGGAGCAACTGGAGGAGGCAAACTTAAAAAAGTCTCCCCAGTTGTCATGCCAGCAGTTGAAGATATAATGGGAGTGGTAGATGAAGAAAGGACTGTAAAATCAAAAGTGTTGTTCATGCTGAGAATGCTCAGGTGTGAACAACGGCGACGGTGGTGGGGGCATTTCTCGAGCAAGTGAGAATTGCCCAGTTGGTGAAGGAGCGGTATATGTTGGGAAAGATATATTAGTAGGCACATTTTCTTGTGGTGGTGAAAGTGAAATTGATGCGTCTGGAAGCGAGACTGGAGATGAAGGGTTTTGATTTGGTACAGCAGCATCAAAAGTCTCCAAGTCTATTTCAGTTCCTTCAGAATCCGAAGACTCTATCAGGATTTCCTCGTCATTAACATTCATGTCCAGATCCATGAATGTAACTGAGGGCTGACCAGAAGGATCAGTCTCCAGATGACCTTCTCCAGTTTCCTGGATGGGTGCATCTGTTGGTGGATCAGATACCGAAGTATCTTCACCAGGGATAGATGTAATTGGGGTTGCTTCAGTTATGGTTGCTCTATCCTCAACCACAACATTAGACGAACTGGAGGGTCCCTCATTATTTTGAGGCCCGCCCAGTTGCCTTTCTGACTCACCTTCAATGGGTGCATCAGTTGAAGCGAATGCCAGTTGCATTCGTTCTGTAATTTCAACCTCTCCAGCTTCAGATACCAGAGAGTCTAAATTCCTTAACATATCTGGAGCAGTGTACGGTGAATCTGTACTTAAATATGCCTCTCTGCCCAGAATATGTTTAAAACAGAGAGAGAGGAACCTTGAAAAGGGGATACAAACACCCCTTGTGCCCTTCAGCTTTTGTACCAGGCTTCTAAATAGAATATCTGCAAAGTCCACTCTCAATCCGTTCCACAAGCAGTAAGCCATTTCTGCTTGTGAGGAATTAATCTGGTCAAGTCCACCAGAACTCCCACCCATGCTCTCCACCAGGTGGATGAAAAAATACCTCCATGAAGGTATAAGACCCTTCATGGTCATCGCACCTTTAGTCTTCAACACCCCATTCTCCAAACACTCCTTGTGTCCCATTTCAAGAAGGACTTGGCGAAAATTTATATTTGGGGGTAAGACGACTGGAGATTCACCCTCTCTCTAGTAATTGAGGCGTAAGGCATCTCTCAATACGTCAGCAGACAAGGTACACTGGATTGTTCCATCCTTTAATGTGAAACTGATGGAGGAACAATCGAAAGAAAGACTGGTAGTGTACCAGAACTCACACAAGTAGTTGTGAAACAACTTGCGTGGGTTAAGAGAGAATGAGGGTCCTATTGGAGAATCCTTTAAGAACTTTTGGATTCTACCAATAAGGGTATTGGACCCTTGAGATCCTCGTAAGCTTGCCATCGGATTATTAGGATTTAGTTTGATGACCGAAGCATTACTAGGAGCACCAGATGCCGGTTTGACATCTGGTGAAGGAGCATATGGAACAGTCAAGAGATTTACATCTCTTGAGCGAGATGATCTAGGTGCCATTGAGAAAGAAATTGAAAATTTGGGAATTAGGGTTCTTGATTTATGAAGCAGAGAGAGAAATGAAGCAATTTTGATGATTGGAAAGTAAATGAAAGAATGTAAAAGAGAAGTAAATGAGTTCGGAGTAAATAAGGGTATTTATAAGGGATTCAAGATCCCAAGGAAATACCAAAAATTATATTTTAATAAACAAAATCCTTTTTGAATTTAAAATAAAATAATAATTTGCCATGTCAACATTAAATGCTACCATGTCAGCATTAAATGCTACGACGGCTTATCTTACCCACGCGCCCACTCACTTTTTATTTTCCCAATACAAACAGTTGTCAAGTACTAAAATGGCTTGAAACACGTCAGATCACGATATCAAGTGGTTTAAAACACTCGAGTACCATCACGTGTCACAAATATTGACCAAGTATTTCTAACGTTATAAAAATTAAGACAAGACTGAACCTGGTAACTGGAGGATCAGTCCAGTACCAGTTTCCAACTGGAGAGTTCTCTAGTTGCATTTTCAAACAAAAAAAGAATTTTAGTCAGAAAATTATTTGGACTCTTTCCCCCTAAAATGATGATCCAGAATTCGATTAGTGCCAGGATAGTATCACAACGACGTTCGATAGCCTGGCGAGCAAGGATTATCTGGACCTCCTCAACTGGAGAACTTCATCAGTGTCACTGACGCGTTCAATAACAAAGAAAGCTCCAGTTTTAAGGATTTAACATTCCCAGTTCGCTGATGAGATGTTTAAAGGTTTTCTCATCGAGAGGTTTTGTAAAAACATCAGCTAACTGTTTGTCAGTGGGGATGAAATGAATTTCAATGTCTCCTTTCATAACATGATCTCGAATGAAATGATACCTGATGTCAATATGCTTTGTTTTGGAGTGCATCACTTGGTTGTGAGATATAGCAATTGCACTGGTGTTGTCATAAAAGATTGGGGTCCTTGTATACTTTTGACCATAATCTAGTAACTGGTTCTTGATCCAGAGAATCTGGGCACAGCAACTGGCCGCAGAAATGTACTCTGCCTCAGCAGTGGACATAGAGACTGAAGTCTGCTTCTTGCTGGTCCAACTTACCAGTTTTCCTCCAAGGAAATGACAACCACCAGTTGTTGATTTTCTATCTATCTTACAACCTTCATGATCTGAATCTGAATAACCCATTAGATCTAATCCTGAGCCTTTGGGGTACCAAAGACCAAGATTAGGACACCCTTTCAGGTATCTAAAGATACGCTTTACAGCGTGCAAATGTAATTCTTTAGGGTTAGCCTGAAACCTGGCGCATAAACATGTTGCAAACATTATATCTGGTCGACTGGCAGTTAAGTACATCAGTGAACCAACCATACCACGATAGTCAGTTATGTTAACTGGTTTGCCAGTTGGGTCAGAGTCTAAATTTAATGGTGCTGCAATAGGTGTGTTTTTCGATGGGATTGAATCATATTTATATTTTCTAACAAATCTCTGACATATTTTCCTTGGTTTATGAAAATTCCATTTTCAGTTTGTTTAATCTGAAGACCTAAGAAAAATGTTAATTCACCCATTAAACTCATCTCATACTCAGATGACATGATTTTAGAAAACTTTTTACACATTGCATCATCAGTTGAACCAAATATAATATCATCAACATAAATTTGTACCAATAAGATATTACCTCTTTCTTTCAAGATAAACAAGGTATTATCTATTACACCTCTTTGAAAGCCATTTTTAAGAAGATGTTTAGTTAGAGTATTATACCAGGCTCTGGGGCTTGTCTTAGACCATACAATGCTTTGTTCAGTCTATAAACCCAATGAGGATGCTTCTCATCGATGAAACCTGGAGTCTGCTTAACATAAACTTCTTCTTCCAATGTTACATAAGCCAGAAATATTCTTATGGCTTCAAGTCTTCCAATGTTTCATCAAAGTCAACGCCTTCTGCTTGACAATAACCCTGGGCAACTAGTCTGGCCTTGTTTCTTACAACATGGACATCTTTATCCATTTTGTCTCGGTAGACCTATCTGGTACCAATGGGTTCTTTCTTTAACCCTGGTGGAAAAGGAATAAGCTCCCAAACATTGTTCCTTTCAAACTGGATGAGCTCTTCTTGCATAGCTTCCACCCAGCTTGGGTCTGCCAAAGCCTCGTCAATCTTCTTTGGTTCAATTAGAGATAAGAAGGTGACGTTTAAGCATTGCTCACTGGTGGCTCTTCTAGTCTGAACCCCACTATTTGGATCTCCCACAATCTGTTCAATTGGATGTGCTCGAGTCCATCTAGTGTAATGACTAGGCTGGTGAACTACAATATCAGTGCAAGTCACCTGGCGATCTTCTTCAGTTGCAATAGCATCTGGAGAAGGATCAGTCCAAACTACTTCTACATCCTCATCAGAGTCAATGAGGTCATGATTTGCATCATGAAATTCTTCATTCAATGGTATTTCGTGAAGAACTGGAGAAGTTGGAGTTTGAACTGGTGCTGATATTGGAGTGGCACGCACATCAGATCCAATCACCAATTATTATGGTAAGTTGAAATTGATGGAGGGATAGAATGATGTGTCACTGGTGGTGCTCTTCTTCTTAACTGGTTCCAATTTGTTGTAACTAGAAACATCTTTTGGTGAAACAACTGACAGTTTCACCAAAATTGATTGGAATGACTGGAGTAATATCAAGGCTTGGTCTCTTGTTGATTGCTTCAGTTGATTCATCGAATGTGACATGAATTGTCTCATGAACCTTTTGGAGTCTATAATTATAAACTCTAAAGGCCTTTCAAATATCTGAATAACCTAAAAATACCCCTTCATCAGCTTTTGCATCAAACTTTCCAAGCTGACTGGAATCGTTTAAGATATAAACTGGACAACAAAATACATGAAAGTATCCAATATTTGGTTTACGATTCCTGAGTACTTCATAGGCAGTCTTCTTATGTCTCTTGATGTAGACAGACCGGTTTTGGGTGTGACAAGCAGTTGCAACTGCCTCAGCCCAAAAACTGGTGGGAAGACCAGATTCAGATAACATACTTCTGGCTGCTTCTATCAGTGTACGATTCTTTCTTTCAACAACTCCATTCTGCTCTGGAGAGTGAACTGATGAGAAGTTTTGAGAGATGCCAGTGTCATTGTAAAATGTTTCAAGTACCTTATTTTGGAATTCAGTACCATTATCACTTCGCAACTGACAAACTTTTTGAGTATACTTGAGCTCAATTCTTTTAATGAGAGAGATGAGTTCAGCAGGTGCATCACTTTTGGATCTGATGAATACCACCCAGCAGTATCTGGTGAATTCATCAACCACAACTAGAGTGTACTTTTTTCCAGCTCTAGTTTGAACATTCACTGGACCAAAGAGATCCATATGTATCATGTGAAGAGGTTCAGTGATGCTAAAATTTTGCCTAGTTTTGAAACTGGCTCTTTTCTGCTTGCCCATCTCACACCCTGGACATGGCTTTTCTTTATTGAAAGAAATTTGAGGTATCCCATCAACCAGTTGTTTGCGAGACAACTTGTTGATATTCTTAAAATTAAGATGGGATAATCTTTTATGCCAAAGCCAGTTGGTGTCCTCATCAGCCTTGGAAAAGAAATATTGCTCTTTTGGAGCTGGTTCCATATCCATGATGTACACATTTCCTTTTCTTGGTGCAATCATCACCACTTTCCAATCCTTGTTAAATATGGTGCCTTGTGCAATATCGAACAAAACTCTGAAGCCATCATCACAAAGTTGGCTGACACTGATCAGGTCGTATTTCAAACCATTCACAAATGCAACTCTTTTGAATTCGACTTGTCCATTATTGAGCACACCATATCCTTCAGTCTTTCCAGATTGATCATTACCAAATGTCACTGTCGGTCCATCTTGGACAGTGAACTCTTCAAGCAGGGGCTTACATCCGGTCATAGTTCGGCCAGCAGCGCTATGCAGATAACAGATATTCTTCTTTCGATCGCCCTGCACAACCACAAAAATCATCAGTTATTTTTGTGAACCCATCTTTTCTTGATGGGTTCACTGGACTTCTCTACAGAAGTCACAGTAGATTGTTGTGGTGTTGAACCGGAGGCTGCATCTGGAGCTTTTTCACCAGCTCCAGGTGCAGGAGTAAAAACGATTGGTACTATATACTTACTCCCCTTATTTTTACCAGATTTTGTTCCAGATGGAACATTCTTTTGATTAGGTTTTGAAGGGAGTGGTTTAATATTTTGTTTGAAAACTGGAGGTAATGAACCTCCTTCCAGATTTTTAATCCGGGCAGTACAACTCTGAACCTGTCGAGACAAAAGTTGGAGTTGACTTTCCAAATTAACCAAAATATTATTTTCTTCAGGCAGTTGAACCTTGAACCTTGGTTCAACTGGAGCTTTAGTTTGTCGGGTCTTGGGCACCTTAGACTTTTTAGGTAAACGCTTGTTACCAGTGGCCTTTTTTACTGGAGCTTTAGCCTGTTTGGCTCCAGTTTTAACCTCAGTGGGGGTGGTCTCAAAGGTTTCAGTTTCAACAGCTTCAGGTTGATCATAAGGTGTTTCAACCTTGAGAGCTGTAGGCAATGCATGAAGATCTGGTATGAGAGCTGCCATCTCCAGATCTCCAGATTTCCATGCATTCTTCTAGGCATCGATAGTTCTTGAAAATGCATCATAGTTTTTACCAGATGCTTTTACCCATGACTTGATAAGCTTTTGTTCTTTTTCAAGATCAGAAAATAGTTTTTGATTATCAAGTTCTAAAGCCTCAATCTTTAAAACTGACTCCTTGAGAGCTAACTGGACACTTTGTAAATCATTTAGTTGTGGTTTAACGTTGTTCAGTTCAATTAAGATAGTGTCAAGATATCTTTCACTATCAGCTCTTACAGTTTCCACAAAAGCTAAATCACCACTTAATGATTCAGCCAGGTCCAGTTTCAGTTCAGGGTCAATCTGGTGATCATAATCACAAACCTTTTTCAAGATGATGTCCACCCATCTTCCAGTGATGACATCTTCTTTTGCCACGTGCTGCTGCTGTTGATCTTCCAAGGCCATGAAACACATGTCCCTTTCCTCTTCTTCATCAACTGATGAGTCATCAAAGTACTCCCATTTTCCCTCAGTTTGTGCCATTAAGCACTGATCCTTTTCCTTTTCCATGGACAGGAGGGCAATCTGGGCCTTAAGCTTCTTGTATTTAGCTTTGTAGCTATCATCAGGCCGATTAAAATTAGGGACAGGGGGGCCAGTTTGGTTGTTCAACTGACTAGATCTGCATTCCTTCATAAAGTGACCTTTCTTACCACACTTATAGCATGTAAGATTGGTTTTATCCAGAGAGCTGGAGCTGGAAGCATTGTTTGAGCCATTAAATCTTTTAGATTTATGCTTAAACCTATTAAAGGTTTTAGCAATCATGGCTACCAGATCATCATCGTCAATTTCATTACAACCATCACTGTTTTCAGTGGTCAGACCAGAGTTTAAGAAACTGTTTAACATCTCCTTCATTGAGTGTACCTGGACACTCTCTGCAGACATTAAAGCAGCACAAGGTCGCTCAGGTACACTAGCAACCTTGGAACTCTGGGCATGGTTCATGGCATCTTGCTCAGCCACCAGTCTTGCAGCATTGTTATCTTCAGTGAATCTGAAGGCTCCATAGATTGATGCAAGAGTATGGTTGTGCAAGGTTTTACCTTGTCTCAAGATAAGAACCATGTTTTCCCATTTGGAAGGAAGAATATCATAAAACTTCTCAAGAAGAATATCCTTATCCTTCTCTACACCCAAGCCTCTCAGCTGATTAATGAGGATAGAAAATCTGGTGTATGTACCAGTTAGACTTTCATTGGGCAAGGCAAAGAAGGATTCATACTTCTTGTTCAAGGCAACTTTTCTGGTGACAATAGTGTCATCACCTCCTTCAAACTGAATGACTAATTCGTCCCACATTGATTTTGCACTGGGGAACAGCACAAGTGTTCGAATTAGATCTTTAGGAACAGCCCCAAGGATCATGTTCTTGAGTCTGGTATCCAGATCAACCAGTCTACGATCCTCATCAGACCAATGGTCTTCAGGCTTTTCTCTTGAACCTCTTCTTCCAGTTGGATCTAGAAGAGGACTTACCCCAAGAGACATGGGTATAAATGGTCCACCCTTAATGAATTTCAACATATACCTTTCAATCCCACCAAAATGCAAAAGCATTCTAGCCTTCCATGTACCAAAAGTCTCACTGTTTCCATCGAATTTGGGAACAGGAGTGTTAGAATAGTGTACATGGACGTGGTTTGGGGCAGTAGGAGAAGGAGGGTTAGTATTAACATTTTGAAAAGGTTGTGCATTATTATTCAAGGGGGTTTCACCTGAACCAGAACCATCTCCACCTTCAGTAGTGTTCATCTTAGCAGATCTAGGAAAGTTTATTAGCCTTCTGCTCTGATACCACTTGTAAGTCCCAACTCAATAGATGGCACTACCTGAAGACACCTCTATGTCGATGGTGGAGTTACTTTGCAATATATGCACTGAACTGGAGACGACCAGTTGCAGTGTGTTTATACCAAGTTCTAGATAGATTACTTATATAAATGACAATAAGTAAAGAACAATGCAATAATACAAAATACTTGTAAGATAACTTGATGAGACAATATGTAATTTTCAATGTGTAATTTATTTATTGATGTTAAATAAATTACAAGGTTGTTGCGGAACCAAGATAATACAAGAATGTAAATATCCTAACAACCTATGAAATACAATTGATCTACACTCGGAATTTCTCAAGACAATCGAAACACTTAAAGTTGTGAAATGTTCCTTTTAGCGATTGAGAGAATATTGCACAAGTTCACCAAGAATATTGCAGGTATGCAAAGTGTGAATTCTATCGAAGTGAGAGAATTAATGTTCTTGGTTGTGCAATGACTTGTATTTATAGGCAAAGTTAACATTGGGATGTTATCTTTGGCCGTATAAATGTGGTTGAGAGCATTTAAGGAATAGCATTTAATTCCTTAAAAAGCAGTGTAAAGTCGCATGATAAAGTAACTTTACTCAACCACCTTTATGTACCTTTTATTACTTAAATAATAAGATAAGGCTTATTATCCAGGTAAAGGTACATAAAGAATATAAGTCAATTCCTCGTAATCAGTGTAAAGCTTTGTAAGAGCTTTTCAATGATGGTCTCCAGTTTGTAACTGACTAGAATGTCAACTGGGCTTCGCTGCCATTGCCATTCTCTATCTTCCATTTGTTGTCTTCGACTTTAACTGGAATGATTCTTCAACTGGTCAGTTCTCAACTGGAGGAAGTCTTCAGTTGCGTTGACTGTACGATGCAACTGGACTTCAATATATTTCTCGACAAATCTTCTGGGTCTCCAGATGCAACTGGAGACTGGACAGTTTCACTGGACAGTTCACTGGACAGTTTCACTGGCCAGTTTACCAGGTGAACTGGTCCTAACAAATTTGTTTTAAAATTAACTGGTTGCAGAGCATTTTGCTCGGCAAACAGTACAATGTGAATTTTCACAAAATGTTTTTGGGTGAAAATTGTTTTTTCCAAAACTTCAATTTTTCATTGAAATAGTCCTTTATCAATTGACAACATTATTGTTGATCAATAAAAGGTAATTTCATACATTGAAAAGGAGTTGGTCTGAACTGCTCATTTGCAGAGCTTTGAGGTCGGCATTTACTTGTTTCAACTCCAATACACGATGACTTGGTGCCAGACTTGAGATTTTCTTGTGTTTGCCGAGAAGTTTGCTCGGCAAACAATACAAATCATAAAATTTTACCTAAAACCAATTTTTGATACTTGTCAATTTATGGGCAAATTTTCCAAATTGTACTATTTGCCGAGGTTTTTGCTCGGCAAACAGTACAAATGGAATTAATTTTTTTTTTTCTTCAATTATTTTTATTCTATGTTTCTTTTATTATTATTTGTGTTGTGTTTTAAAATGTATAAATGTATATGTGTATTGTGTTTGTATATATAGTATTTCATAAGTGTTTGGGGTGAGAGGCAAGGTATCGAACGCCTTTGTGTACTACCTTGTTTTCTTATCTTTTAATACTTATGTGATCCTATATATTGTCATGTTTTATATATATTTGGGTGAGATGCAAGGTATTGAACGCCTTTGTGTACTACTTTGTTTTCTCATTTTAATATATATGCAAAACATTGTCTATGTGTAATAAATGTGTTTCTTAAATGTTGGTATGTGTTGTTATTTTTTCTGTGTTTAAAATGTAATTTCTGGTCAAAACTTTGGTTAGTTTGTGTTAACAGAAAATAGTAAATCACCAAGATGGCTATGTTCAAAGAAGAAGATTCAATGAAAATGCAAGCCAATCAAGCACTACATATCCCATTTGCTTGCAAATTCCCAATCATAACGGAGATTTTGAGCCATCATCTGTTGAATAATGCTTTGACTGGAGGTGCAATTGTTCCCGAAAAGTATGTATTTGAGTTGTGGGAATCAATTGCATATGTAAAAGAAAGTAAAAGGCATAAGACAACAGACTACTTCAAATTTTCTCTACAGTCAGAAGATGAAATTTTCAATTGTAAATTCACTCTGGATGAGTTCCAGACGATCATTGGATTTCCTGAACATGAAGAATACGAAGAACTACCATGAGTTGAAGAAATGTTGGCTGGAGTTCATTCGTTGGGTTATGAAGGAGAGTTGGCAACGATGAGAGATTTTAGAAGAATGAATGTAGCAACTCTCTGGCATACGATGTACAATGTTCTTACCACTTGTTTGATGCCATCACAGAAAGGAATTGATCTCATGACGAAGCATTCATTATCAATTTACTATGCAGTCACTCACAATGTGCAGTGTAACTTTGCGAAGATAATATGGGATAAGATGATACAAGTTGTCAAGGGAAAGGATAAACAAGAAAGAAAATATATTCCCTTTATCAGATTCTTCACACTGATTATCGAAGATGTTCTTGATAATACAGAAGAAATTCCAAAATTGGAAGACAGCTTCAAGTGTGTAATTGCTATGTATAAATCCAACTTGAGAGGCACAGGAAGTGAAACTGCAAGACCTTTTCCGAATCCACCATTCCTGATTAATCTGGTTCCTGCTCAGAGTCCTCACATTAGGGCTTATCTCGAGTGGTTAGTATCAGAAATGGGGTCTGAAAGCCGACAGACTCCTACCCAAGCTGTGCATTGGTCGCCTAGTGAGGGTCCTAGGATTATAAAAAGAAAAAGAGGGGTTAGTGATGAAAGGACTTCTGAGCAGAGGAAAAGAAAGTCAAAAAGAGTTGTATTTGACCAAGATGTTGTAACACCTGAACCGATTACTTCACCTACTTCACAATCTTCACCGAATATTCAATCAACACAATCTCCACCAACCGCTCAATTTTCACAATCTTCACCTTCTCAATCTATACCAATACCATCCATTGTTTCACCAAATCCACCAATTCTAACACCACCTCGTTTATCACCCGTACTCAATCCTACACCGCTTGCTTCAGCACTACCAAATGAACCACCGGTAATACCTGGTAGACGAATAAAAATGATTGCTCGAAGGTCACCAAAGAAATCAAAGAAAAATCAAGAAATCCAAAAGAAAGCATAAGTCTGCTAGATCTGAACATATTGGTGCCTCAGCAGAGTTGGATGTTGAGCAAGCAACACGAATTGTTGATAATATTGTATCTGAATTGCAATCTGAGAATGTTAGCACAGGAGATGCAGATGTGTAGGAGGAACAAGGAGGGAATGAGGACGGAGTTGAAAATACCAGAGAGGTTGAGAGGTCCGGGTTAGGACAAGGGCATAAAGAAAACGTTGGCCCTCCGATAGTTGAAACTAATGTGTCTAGCCGGGATGTCAACCCTAGGGTAGAAGTCGAGAACTCCCCATTCTCGCTTGCACCAAACTTTCCTCGCCATTCTGACTCCTCACAACAGGAGTTAGTCTCACAAACGCACGGGGAACAGCCACGTTCACCACACTCTCCTCATTTGGAGGATGAGAGTGTTGAAATAAGAGAGGATCAGCCCTACCTCTCGCCTTCATTTCGTGCACATGAGTCTAGATCTCCTAGGTTCACGGATTCACAAGCTCAGTTGAGTACTGATGCCGGAACAAGCGGAGGGGGACCCACTTTGTGTGACCCTCAAGGACAGCTTGGAAATCCTGCCTTAGCTAACATCACGCCAGCTTTAGCCGCAGGTAACAGTTCTCAAACCGAGACTGGGGGACAGTATGAACGCCGTAGTGACACTACTGTTCCTCGGGATCAACCTGAGACTGTATTAACGGGCATTCTCAGTGACCCCGGTGTTGTGAGAGGTGTTGCCCAACAACAACAAGTCCCGGACAGTGATTTATCACAGTCTAGGACACAACTTGATTCGGGTTGCAAAGCCCATGAATCTGAAACTGCTGGTGAGGGTATAACCGAGGATCCGCAGGAAATCCTGAATCAGCTTCGCTGAATTTAGGTCACACCACAAATGTGCAAACAATCCCCGGGTTGGCTACTCCACCTCCTACCCAAACACAAAGAACACCAACACCTATTCAAACATCATCAACCACAACAAATCTTCCAACCAAAGATCAAGCTTGTGAAGTTTTACTTGGCATTCTACGTTCTGAAGGGGATTTGCTGACTATGACTGAAAGGGGTGTGTTGAATGCTCTTGAGGTAAGAGAAAGAGAAATTGCTAACGAACGAAGACTCAAAGCTTTACAAGATCAAGTTGAAAAACAAAAGGCTGAATATGATGCGAAACTTGCTGCATTTGAGCTAAGATTGTTAGCGTTAGAATCTTGTCGACCGGCCTCGGTTGCTTCTCGACGGGATGATCCTGATTCTGATGATCACCCCGAGGGGGAGAACCAAGGAGAAGGTCAAACTAATATTGATAATTTTTCGGCAAGAGTTGATGTGAATGTTGAGGATGTAGTAATGGAAGAAAGAACCGAGGGTGGAAACCAAGATGAAACTCAAAGAGAAGTTGATCAAATAGTTAAAGAATTCACTGAAAGATTGAATGAAAGAAACAATGAAGATGATCCAGAGGAGATTGAAAGAATTGCTGAAATAAAAAGAAAATTTTATGAAGTGTTTGGAGCTGATAGTGATGAAGAAGAAAAAGAAGAGAATGAGAATGTTGTAGTTGATGAAGAAGAAGGGTTTGTGATTGAAAATGAAGTTATGGAATATGCTGATGGCGAAGCAGAAGATGAGGCAAGAAAAGATAATGTAATCTTGGATGCGCCGGAAATAGTTGAGACTCCAGCGAATGTAGAAGCTGATGAAGAACCAATGTTTGAAGAATTTCCAGATCTTGACTACTTTAAAACAGGTTCTTCAAGCAGAATTGAAGTTGGAGAATCTTCTATTCCTGCTAGTACAACTCCACAGCATTACACTTTTGAAGACTTCAATAGTTTTGATGAATTGAGAAAGACTCCTGAAGCTGCATCTCAGAATTTCAAGAAATCAACATATAAACAAGTGTTGAAAGAAGCAATCATATCCGAGGAAGTTCTTCCTGATTACTTTCCAACAGAATTGACTGAAGAACAAAGGAGGTTTATTAATCGGGGATACTTCTTGAGGGATAAAGAAAGAATGGTTGCTCTGGGTGTTAAGCCAAAGGAGGCAGCTAAGAAGTCTAGATTTCTGGAAGAAAGAGCTTATCGGATCTTTTGTGGAGCTACCAAAGTGACCAAAACAAAGAGACCAGAATTGGATTCGATGTACAAGTTTAAGGAAGCAAGGCAAATTGAAGAATACAAAGAGCTTCTTAAACTCACTAAGCAATACAATCCAAAGCTTCTCGAAGAACAAAGAAACCACAAGATTTTGGTGCTTGTCAGAGTAATCTTGGTTAAAAGGGTTTCTATCTCTGTACCTTGCTTTCATGTGAAAAGAGATAACAATAAGATGTACAGATTCACAGAAGCTCACTTCAAGTTGCTGCCAGTTGATGACATTATCTTTCTTTACAACCTTTCTTGAATGCAATGCAAAGATACAAAGAAGATGTTATTGCCTTTGAAGCTGTTAAAAGATACATGTCAAGCTGCATTCAATACGCTTCATTGGAAGACTTTCAAATTGGTTTTGAAGTTGTTAAGAGAAAGATTAATGTACCATATCCAGATCAAAGTCTTTACACAGGAAACATCAAACAGCTCAGTATTGATCATGTCATAGAAGAACCATCCTTTGGTGTTCTCTTTTTGAACAGCAGAAAGAAGAAGATTTTCATTCATATGGATGAACTTGCTTCTTATTCAGATGGAACATTAGAATTTTGTAAGAATGTTTTGTTGTGCTTGAAAGAAGATGATCAAGATGAAAAGAAAAAGGAAGTATTTGATAAAGTAATCTCCAAGATCAATCAAAGACTCGAGTACAGAGACAGTATCAGAATGATGAGAGAGGCAAAGAATGTTCAGAAGTCTAAGTACGTCGTACGTCGTAGAGGAGGTTGTTGGATCAAGTACGAGCCAAGTCATCTTCCAGGCCCACAAAACATTCCACCAAGAAACTATGAAGCAAACATGTTTGTTCCTGATGACAGACCTGAAGGAGATAATTGGTTCTGGCGTCCAAACAAAGATAGACCGAATACAAGAGCTTGAAGAATGACAAAGACTGGACATTTTTCACAAATCACGACTAAGGGGGAGATTGTTAGAAATATAGATGTAGTAGTTGATTTGTGTACCTTTATGTTAATTTGTACTTATAATGTAAACTTGTTAATATGGAAGGGGGCATAGTGTAAATAGCTCATATGTATATAAACCCCCTCCATAAGTGAAAATGTAACCTTTCAACCCATTTTATGCAAACTAATCTTCCCTGCCAAACACACTTTCTCTCTCTACTTTCTCTCTCTACTTTCTCTCTCTACTTTCTCTCTCTTCAAACCACCATTGTTACACACACATAACCTCAAATTCTAAACTTTACAAGGGTGTACCAGCGGCTAACCCTCCACCTAATCAATTTCCATTAAGCATATCGGTTCCTTATTATACCCTAAACCAAGCGTATGCAATCCGTGATGTCATTAACTTGTTATAATACCGGTAACCATAAAATAGTTGATCAAGCTCTTTTAGGGTTGTCACAATGTTATATCAAGTTAACGCCATAACTTCATTTTGCCCTAAATCATCAAACTATTATCAATTAATAACAACAATCCATCTCAACCATAATCAAGTTCAAATCAATGCATAAGTTGACCACATTGTACTCATGTCATCACATCGTAGGTCTTAACTACGAACTCACAACGTACACCTTTTAGGGTTCACATAATTCACGTTGCACACAAAATTCCTAACCATGCATGCTATATGAAGAGTTTTAACTTAAACTGTAGTCTAGGTCAAACCGCCTAATTCTCTACGACCACGCATGGGCCACCATTCTATAACACCCCGAGCTAGGCCCGAAGTATTACGGAAATTATATAGCACACAGTGGAATTATCGTAGGCTACTAAATGAAAATACATGAATTCAGTGAATTCGACGAGTAATGTCAAATGCAAGTAGTCACCATAAGTTTACAAGTCAACCCAAACGATCACAAACGATCCTAAGCATAATGCAAAAGATGGTAAATGAATCCTTTATCCATATTAGTCCAAGTCCGGGTTCAAGCAATCAACAATCATATATCTCTATCTTGATTCCCCTGATTACCTGAAAAGTGTACTAGCAAGTGTCAACACAAGGTTGGTGAGTTCGTAGTAATGGTTCACAAGGAACCATCATCCAAATAACAACATATGAAATAATAACATCAAACAATGTACTTACTATAAACCCATGTACGTCACCTGTTAAACAATTGAGGTTAACATATCGTTCAACCTTGTCACATAAATAACCGAACAACAAATGATACAAGATAGTTCGGATACAATCAACTACAATTGCTATCATTACCAAGAAATGCATCGTATGTGTATCAATGTCATGCAATGTATCAAATAGGTATAAATGTCTATACGTACATTATATGTGAGTTAATGTCATGCATTGTACCTCAAAATCATCAAGTATCACAATACTTGGTCCACATCGTGGTGTTAATCATATCATATCATATCATATCATCAAGTATGGCCAATACTTGGCATCAAGTACTTGAAAGTACTCGGATGTATATAAACATATAGTACCCAAAGTACTCGAAATGTGGCCTTACAGTTCAACAACTTGCCTTGGTGGCCTTACAGTTCAACAACTTGCCTTGGTATAAGTTTCCAATGCACACAACATGTACGTCTCAATAAACATAATCATCAATAAAAAGTCCATATTTCCAACAAACTAAACAAGACTATACGTACATACACTTAGGAGGATTTTACTTTCAACGAGTCCCAGATGCTTATATATAGGGTCACCGGTTGCCTTCCCACCACATTTAAAACCCTTTGAAGGCATAACCGACTTCCATGTATGTACATATATCCTAAATAAATTACTATATCACAATCACATGCGTAAACCATCAAACACTAAATCAAAACTATCCATCAATCATCAATCAATCAGTTCCATAATTCAATTGAAACATTTCATCCAACAATCAAATATACCGTAAATCAAATCAACCAAATAATCAAACAAGCACGTATATGTACACTTTTCAGCCCGAATCTCAATTGAGTAAGGAGCTACGGAACTCACCTGAAACTAGAGCAAATCCAAGTACCAGTACAAGTAGGCGTACTAATAAGTTCACACGTGATTCAACGTTCAGACTTATTCCAACCTAAGATCATCAAATATATTTTTGATATTTTTGCTCTATTTGAGAGGCTTCTTAGTGTAGATACAAGGTGTTTCAAGTCATAACCCTTTTACAATATCTAATACTACATCTTAAGAGTATTCATGAATTTTTACAGATTTTTCCAATACTTGTAACTTGTTCAAAAGGTCACCTAATTTCAGTTTATCGGTTTTCGTCCAGATTCTGACCCTTTCAGGAAAACGACATTTTTGGGAAATAAGGAGGTCGAATACAACAAAACTTTGTTCAGATCGAATTTAGTTTACACATAGACCTTTCTGTAATGTTAAAATTCAATTGCTTTCGACATAAAACGAATGAGATATGATTTTTACAAAATACTAAATTTTCAGTCATAAAAATCAGTTTCGACCAGTTTTTTTTAAACGTTCATAACTTGAGTTTTACTCAGTGTTTTTACGTAATTTAAGTGGAAAAATAACCTAGACACATAAAACTAAATATTTTGTTTTTCACTCAACAACTCAATCATTTTTCATCTATTTGGTTTAACCCTTCCAAGTCTGAATACAAATTATGTTCAGAACCAGTTTGGTTATTATTACTTCATTTTTTATCTTCAATTATAAAATCCTTATTTATACATATCATCAAGACTCATCAACACTTATTTAACAATAACTCCAGACCTCTCTTTATACAAAATTAATTGATATTAACATCATATATATATACTCATTTTGATTATTGAAATATAAAGATTTAATTATACAACTAGTAATCGACAAAAATCATTTCTTTAGTAATTCTTTCAACTAAATAACCCAACCCAAGCCATAATCTACAAATTGACACCAATAAAAGCCTTGTAAATTATGATTAAGAGATCAAGAATTATTACCTTATATATGCACTTAATCAAAAGGATGATTTAAGGAATGATCAAAGGTGACTTAAAGCTAACAATCACTGAAATTCCCAACCCTCTGCTCTAGCCTTGTAACTCGACTTCTGGACCTCTTTAGATAAATTCAACGGTTGAATATGTTGGCCCATATGTCAGGAAGCTACTGTCAAAGATTGAAGATGATCCGACAGTTGAATCTTCGATCCGACGAGCTTTTCTGGGCTATGGTATATAAAAACGGGATTCTTTTTGTGGTTTTTCTTTCTTGTTCTTTCTTTTTCTAATCAAGTATGGAGTTCTAATATTTGTTGCATATATTTGTGTGTGTTTGTGTACATGAGAGAATGCAGAGGAAGTAGGAATGATTAGCATGAAGATAGAGAAGTCTCATGCATTTATGCATGCATGAAACATGCATGGTGACTCATGTAGGCTCCTAGGTGGTTTCATTAGTCAACAATGGGTTTTGTCTTGAAAACTTTCCAGCCATTTGGTTCTTGGATTGTTGTTTAATGTTGTCCATATCTAGCTAGTGGGTTTTGTTTGTCAACAAAGGAAGAAAGTGTGTCTCATTTAACATATAGCTAGATATTTTTGTTATAGAATATAGATGTCGATACATGATTTTAGCTAGTATTTAGTTAGGATTAGGATTATTAATAGTATAATATACCACTTAATTTACATACCTATAATGCCTAATGTTAGGTCCAGATTTAGTCTAGATTTACTGGACTCGCTCCAGACTCGACTACTGGAGCCTTACTGAAGATCTGTCCAGAAACGTGTTCTACTGGACCTACTCCAGACTTGGAATCTGGAGTCCCTCTGAAGATTTGTCCAGAAATAATAGAAGACCAGTGTGCAAATACTTGTATAGGAAATCTGGAGTATTCTCCAGATGAGCTCACTGGACTTCACCCCAGTCCAGATCAACTCTACTGAAGACATTCTGACTTAAGTCAAAGACTGAAGTCTGAAGAAAGAAGACTGACAAATGACGGAGTCCACTGGAAAGTGTTACCAGATCTATACACTGGAGGATTGTCAGTGTTCTAGACCCTACAAGTCTGAACACTGATATCGTGGATTGACTTTTCCCTTTACACACTTTCCAAAGAACAATCCACTTGTTCTTTACCAAAGTTTGTGTGTGTAAAGGTGGTTGGATAAAAGGATACAAAGTCATTTGATGTGACTTTATCCTTATTCCTTATCCAATATATTTAATGTTCTTGTCGGATCATTAAATGTATGCAACCATATTTGTACGACACAAAATTCTCTGGTGAATTTTGTTGCCTATAAATACAAAGTCATTTCCTTGACATAAATACTTTTAAGCATACACTTTGCATGAAAGTGAATTTGTCCAAATACTCTCGATCTTAAACCGGGATACTTCACAACTTTAAGTATCTCGATCCAAAATAGTTATTTGACAAATATAGATCATTTGTAATTCATAGGTTGTTAGGATACATACTTATTTGTATTATCTTGATTCCGCACAACCTTGTATTTTATTTAACATCATAAATAAAATACACAATTGAAAAATACATAATGGTCCACTTTACTTGTTTATTGCTTTAAGTCTTGTATTACTTTGTTTATATATTCTTGCATTTATTTACAAGTAATACTAGTCCATTCTAGTGCTTATTAGACTTGTTGTATTATACACTTTCCTGGTTAACCATCGAACTTAAAGGGACTCACACCTAATTATTTTATCAATATTTATTTTTAACTATACAATATTTCTAGCTAATTGATTGAGTTCATTATCAACAAACAACCAAAACAAATCACGGGTGTTCACCTTTTTATAAAGGTTGTGTCGGCCTTTGTCCCATTAGTACCATTATTTGCTGGCTGCCGACACTCGGGTATAATCTAAATATTTAATATCGTATATTATACTAAGGCATAGAAATACGTTTTCCCAAATAATTTTTACATTCGTATTTAGTTTATTTATCATATCCTAATAATGCAAGTTTCATATCAAATATGGACAACAACAATGGCCTCATTACATGAGCTTAATCACATCGAATCATTTACAATATCTGAATCCATCTAAATATTGTAATTAGCCCAACTCATATATATATATATATAGCACCAAAAATACCCAAAGTTTTCTTATATTCATAAAGTTTGCCATTATCATATATAACAAGTAACAGACCAAAATGGTAAATGTTACATTATTCCCCAGTTAAAAGGATTTCGCCCTCGAAATCTAGATTGTATCAAGTAAAAATATACTTAACTTGATTTATGCTTTGTTTAAGTGACAATTAATTTATATTAGAAGACATGACATCTAGGTATCTAATACACATTCACATTTACATAATTAACAGCAAGATACAAGGAGCACCCATAATTGATGCCTTCTACTCTCAACAGAGTAGGATGAACTCATATGATTCTAAATAGAATCCTTCTACACGATCGTATTCATATATCGTTACTTTGATCCTAGAATTTATAATTCTCCAAGCTGGTAAGTGTTTCTATGAAACCTTACTATACTTTGCTTTATTATTATATAACTATATGTTATGTATTGAAATGCTTGTCAACTTACTTTTATACTCAATTGATACAGTAAAGAGTAGAATTTGAGCTTATGTGTGTGTTAGTGTGTGTGTTAATGGCGGTTTGATGAGAGAGAGAAAGTGTGTTTGGCAGGAAAGATTAGATAGCATAAATGTAGTGAAAGGTTACATTTTCACTTATGGAGGGGGTTTATATACATATGCCTAATTTACACTAAGCCCCCTTCCATACTTAGACATTTACATTCTAAGTACAAATATATATAAAGGTAAACAAATCAACTACTACATTTATATTTAGTATCCCAGAGTGTAAGTAACTTTGCAACTTTTTCTATTGTATGTAAGTATCAAAAATTTTGTACAGTTTATGTAAGTATCTCGCTAAATTGAACACTTAATGTAAAATATTTACGTTGACCAATCAAAAACTTCTACGTGGACAGCTCATATGGTTGCCACGTATACATTTTTACATTAAACGTTCAATTTAGCGAGATACTTACATATATTGTTCAAAATTTTTGATGCATACACATAATAGAAAAAGTTGCAAAGTTACTTACACTCCAGGATACTTAACCCTTTATATTTCTAACAATATCCCTCTTAGTAGTGATTTGTCAAAAATATCCAGTCTTTGTCCATCTTCAAGCTCTTGTATTCGGTCTATCTTTGTTTAGATGCCAGAACCAATTATCCCCTTCAGGTCTGTCATCAGGAACAATTATGTTTGCTTCAAAGTTTCTTAGTGGAATGTTTTGTGGACCTGGAAGACGACTTGGCTCGTACTTGATCCAACAACCTTCTCTTCGACGTACGACGTACTTAGACTTTTGAACATTCTTTGCCTCTCTCATCATTCTGATGCTGTCTCTGTACTCGAGTCTTTGATTAATCTTGGAGATTGCTTTATCAAATACTTCCTTTTTCTTTTCATCTTGATCATCTTCTTTCAAGCACAACAAAACATTCTTGCAAAATTCTAACGTTCCATCAGAATAAGAAGCAAGTTCATCCATACGAATGAAAATCTTCTTCTTTCTGCTATTCAAAAAGACAACACCGAAAGGATGGTTCTTCAATAACATGACCAATACTGAGCTGTTCGATATCTGCTGTGTAAAGACTTTGATCTGGATATGGCACATTGATCTTTCTCTTTACAACTTCAAAACCAATTTGAAAATCTTCCAATGAAGCGTATTGAATGCAGCTTGACATATATCTTTTTACAGCTTCAAAGGCAATAACGTCTTCACTATATCTTTGCATTGCATTCATGAAATGATTGTAGAGATAGATAATGTCATCAACTGGCAATAGTTTGAACTGGGATTCTGTGAATCTGTAGATCTTGTTGTTATCTCTTTTCACTTGATAGCAAGGGACAGAGATAGAAACCCTTTTCAAAAGAATAACTCTGACGAGCACCAAGATTTTATGATTTCTCTGTTCTTCAAGTAGCTTTGGATTGTATTGCTTTGTGAGTTGAAGAAGCTGTTTGTATTCTTCAACTTGTCTTGGTTCTTTAAATTTGAACATAGAGTCTACTTCTGGTCTTTTAGATTTTGTAACTTTGGTAGCTCCACAGAATATTGGAAACGCTCTTTCTTCCAACTATCTAGACTTCTTTGCTGCTTCTTTTGGTTGAACACCGAGAGCAACCGTTCTTTCTTTATCCCTCAAGAAGTATCCTCGATTAATGAACCTCAGTTGTTCTTCTGTCAATTCTGTTGGAAAATAATCAGGAAGGACTTCTTCGGATGTGATTGCCTTTCTCAATACTTGCTTATAGGTGGATTTCTTGAAATTTTGTGCAACAACCTCAGGAGTCTTTCTCAATTCATCAAAACTGTTGAAGTCATTGAAAGAATAATTATGTGGAGTTGTACAAGTAGGAATAGATGATTTTCCAACTTCAATTCTGCTTGAAGAACCTGTTTCAAAATAAGCAAGGTCTGGAAATACTTCAAACATCGGTTCCTCAACAGCTTCTACGTTTGCTGGAGTTTCAACTATTTCTAGCTCATCCAAAATTACATTGTCTTTTGCAGCCTCAATGTCTGCTTCTCCCTCAGCATATTCAACTATCTCATTTTCAATCACATACCCTTCATCTTCATTTTCAACAACACTTTCATTTTCTTCTTCTTCATCATCATCAGAATCAGCTCCAAAAACTTCCTCAAATCTTCTTTGAATTTCTTCATTCTCAGATTTTCTTCTAATTTCTCCAATCATAACATTTCCATCTGGATCAACATTAGTATTTCTTTCAGCAAGATCTCTAAACATTTGATCAACATCTTCTTGTGTTTCTCCTTGTGATCTATCCCTCATCTCCACATTCTCACCATTAACCTCAACTCTTGCTGAGATATTTTCAACATTAGTTTGACCCTCTCCTTGGTTCTCCCCCTCGGGGTGATCATCGGAATCAGTATCATCCCGTCTAGAAGTAACCGAGGCCGGTCAGCAAGATTCTAATGCTAACAATCGTAATTCAAATGCTGCAAGTTTCGTATCATATTCAGCCTTTTGTCTTTGAACTTGTTCTTGTAAAGATTTAACTCTTGTTTCATTTTCAAGTTCCCTTTCTCTAACTTCTAAGGCATTTAACACTCCCCTTTCAGTCATGGTCAACAAATCTCCCTCCGAACGTAGTATGCCAAGTAACATTTCACATGCGTGATCTTTGGTTGGATTTGTTGAGGTTGATGATATGTGAATGGGTGTTGGTGTTCTTTGTGTTTGTGTTGGAAGTGGAGGAACCAACCCTGAGGTTGTTTGCACATTTGTGGTGTGACCTAAATTCAGCGAAGCTGATTCAAGATTTCCTGCGGATCCTTGGGTTAAACCCTCACCAGCAGTTTCAGATTCATGGGCTTTGCAACCCGAATCAAGTTGTATCCTAGACTGTGATAAATCACTGTCCGAGACTTGTTGTTGTTGGGCAATACCTCTAACAACACCGGGGTCACTGAGAATGCCCGTTAATACAGTCTCAGATTGATCCTGAGGAACAGCAGTGTCACCTTTGCGTTCATACTGTCCCCCAGTCTCTGTTTGAGAACTGTTACCTGCGGCTAAAGCTGGCATGATGTTAGCTAAGGCAGGATTTCCAAGCTGTCCTTGAGGGTCACACAAAGTGGGTCCCTCTCCGCTTGTTCCGGTAACAGTACTAAACTATGCTTGTGAATCCGTGTGCCTAGGAGATCTAGACTCTTGTGCACGAAATGAAGTCGAGAGGTGGGGCTGTTCCTCTCTTATTTCAACACTCTCATCCTCCAAATGAGGAGAGTGTGGTGAACGTGGCTGTTCCCCGTGCATTTGTGAGACTAACTCCTATTGTGAGAAGTCAGAATGGCGAGGAGAGTTTGGTGCAAGCGAGAATGGGCAGTTCCCGACTTCTATCCTAGGGTAAGTAACCCAGTTAGACTATGTGGTTTGAACTATCGGAGGGTCAACATTTTCTTTATGCCCTTGTCCTAACCCGGACCGCACATCCTCTCTTACATTTTCAACTCTTCCCTCAATCCCGCCTTGTTCCTCCAGCACAACATCATCTCCAATGCTAACATGCTCAGTTTGCAACTCAGATACAACATTATCAACAATTCGTGCTGCTTGCTCAACATCCAACTCTGCTGAGGCACCAATATGTTCAGATCTAGCAGACTTATGCTTTCTTTTAGATTTCTTTTTCTTTGATGCCTTTTTTGGTGCACTTGTTGCAGCCATTTTAAGACTTCTACCTGGTTGTGGAGTTGGTTCATTAGGTAGTGCTGAAGCAAGCGGTGTTGGATTAAGTACAGGTGATAAATGAGGTGGTGTAAGAATTGGTGGATTTGGTGAAACAACGGATGGTATCGGTGTAGATGGTGAAGATTGCGAAAATTGAATGGTAGGTGAAGATTGTGTTGATTGATTGGTTGGTGTATATTGTGATTGAATATTTGGTGAAGATTGTGAAGTAGGTTAAGTAATCGGTTCAGGTGTTACAACATCTTGGTCAAACACAACTCTTTTTAACTTTCTTTTCCTTGGCTCAGAAGTCCCTTCATCACTAACCCCTCTTTTTCTTTTTATAATCCTAGGACCCTCACTTGGCGACCTATGCACAGCTTGGGTAGGAATCTGTCGGCTTTCAGATCCCATTGCTGTGTTTAACCACTCTCTATAAGTCCTAAGGTGGGGACTCTGAGCATTAGCCAAGTTCAACAAAAATGGTGGAATTGGAAAAGGTTTGACAAGATCACTTCCTCTGCCTCTCATGTTGGCTTTATACCTAGCAATTACACACTTGAAGCTTTCTTCCAACTTTGGAATTTCTTCTGCATTATCAAGAACATCTTCGATAATCAGTGTGAAGAATCTAATAAAGGGAATATATTTTCTTTCTTGTGCATCCTTTCCCTTGACAACTTGTATCATCTTATCCCATATGATCTTCGCAAAGTCACACTGCACATTGTGAGTGACTGCATAGTAGATTGATAATGAATGCTTCATCATGAGATCAATTCCTTTCTGTGATGGCATCAAACAAGTACTTAGAACATTGTACATCGTATGCCAAAGAGTTGCTACGTTCATTCTTTTAAAATCTCTCATCGTTGCCAACTTTCCTTCATAACCCAACGAATGAACTCCAGCCAACATTTCTTCAACTGATGGTAGTTCTTCGTATTCTTCATGTTCAGGAAATCCAATCACAGTTCTGAACTCATCCAGAGTGAATTTACAATTGAAAATTTCATCTTCTGACTGTAGAGAAAATTTGAAGTAGTCAGTTGTCTTATGTCTTTTACTTCCTTTTACATATTCAATTGACTCCCACAACTCAAAAACATACTTTTCGGGAACAATTGCACCTCCAGTCAAAGCATTATTCAACGGATGATGGCTCAGAATCTCCGTTATGATCGGGAATTTGCAAGCAAATGGGATATGTAGTGCTTGATTGGCTTGCATTTTCATTGAATCTCCTTCTTTGAACATTGTCATCTTGGGAATTTATTATTTTTCTGTTAAGACAAACTGACCAAAATTTTGACCAGGAAAAATACATTTTAAACACAGAAAAATAACAACACAAACCAACATTTAAGAAACACATTTATTACACAAATACAATGTTTCGCATATATATTAAAAATGAGAAAACAAAGGTAGTACACAAAGGCGTTCGATACCTTGCATCTCACCCAAATATATATACAAAACATGACAATATATAGCACATTTTTAAAAAAATTTTGAAAATTTGATGATTTGTATTGTTTGCCGAGCAAAGATCTCGGCAAACACGAGAAAATATCAAGTCTGGCACCAAGTCATCGTGTATAGGAGTTGAATCTCGTAAATGCCGAGCTCAAAGCTCTGCAAATGAGCAGTTCAGACTAACTCCTTTTAAATGTATGAAATTTTCTTTTATTAAACAACAATAATGTTGTCAATTAATAAAGGACAATTTCAATGAAAAATTGAAGTTTTGGAAAAACAATTTTCACCCAAAAACAATTGATTTTAAGAAAAATTTTGGTGAAAACTCACTTTGTACTGTTTGCCGAGCAAATTGCTCTGCAAACAGTTGGTTTAAAAAATTTTGTGAAAATTTCAATTTGTATTGTTTGCCGAGCAAAGATCTCGGCAAACACGAGAAAATATCAAGTCTGGCACCAAGTCATCGTGTATAGGAGTTGAATCTCGTAAATGCCGAGCTCAAAGCTCTGCAAATGAGCAGTTCAGACTAACTCCTTTTAAATGTATGAAATTTCCTTTTTAAACACAGAAAAATAACAACACAAACCAACATTTAAGAAACACATTTATTACACAAATACAATGTTTCGCATATATATTAAAAATGAGAAAACAAAGGTAGTACACAAAGGCGTTCGATACCTTGCATCTCACCCAAATATATATACAAACACAATACACACATACATACACACATTTTTAAAAAAATACAACACAAATAAAAAAAAATTAAAAATCCAATTTGAACTGTTTGCCGAGTAAAAACCTCGGCAAATAGCATATTTTGAAATTTTTGCCGAGAAATTTACAAGTACCAAAAATTGGTTTCGGGAAAAATTTGATGATTTGTATTGTTTGCCGAGCAAAGATCTCGGCAAACACGAGAAAATATCAAGTCTGGCACCAAGTCATCGTGTATAGGAGTTGAATCTCGTAAATGCCGAGCTCAAAGCTCTGCAAATGAGCAGTTCAGACTAACTCCTTTTAAATGTATGAAATTTTCTTTTATTAAACAACAATAATGTTGTCAATTAATAAAGGACAATTTCAATGAAAAATTGAAGTTTTGGAAAAACAATTTTCACCCAAAAACAATTGATTTTAAGAAAAATTTTGGTGAAAACTCACTTTGTACTGTTTGCCGAGCAAATTGCTCTGCAAACAGTTGGTTTAAAAAATTTTGTGAAAATTTCAATTTGTACTATTTGCCGAGCAAAATGCTCTGCAAACAATTGTTTCCAAATCTTTAAAGAAATTGAAAATCCATTTTGTGTTGTTTTCCGAGCAAAATGCTCTGCAAACAGTTGTTCTAAGACTTGGAAAAAGTTTTGAACAAAATGCATTGTTTGCCGAGCAAACTGCTCTGCAAACAGTTGTTTTAGACTTGGTAAACTTTTGGAATTCAAAAAGGCCTGTTTGCCGAGCTTAAAGCTCTGCAAACAGTTGACACTACTAGAAACAGGGCTAACCTTGACCCGCTTTTTATGACCCACGCTAATAGATGACGCGCAAATTGAGAAGTCATAAAATAAGGGTCATTACGAGTAAATTTACGACGCGTTTTCAGAAGCGTCATAACATATGGGTCATAATCTGTTAAAATTTAGGCATGTGATAAATTCCTCAATATAACACAAACATCCAGTCATCTTCATAACCTAATCTCTCTGATTTCCATTTCGTTTATTTCACACATAGTTTCCCCCAAATCCCGACCTAATCTCTCTGATTCTTCTCTTTCAGATTCGTTTCTTCTTCCTAACCTAATTTCAGATTCGTTGATATATATATATATATAATTTCAGATTCGTTTCTTCGTTGATATATATATAATTTCAGATATATATTCCCAAAATCGAGACCTAATTTCTTCGTTTCTCCTCTTCAGATTCGTTTCTTTTTCGTTTCTCTTTAGATTCGTTTCTAATTTCAGGTTCGTTAATACATATATGTATATGTATGTATATATATAGATAAAGATCCCCAAATCGAGACCTAATTGCTCTATTTCTTTTTTTTTTTCCAGATCTGCTCCTCTTTTTCATGACCTAATTTCAGCTTCATTTTGTATATATATATATATATATATATAAACATATATATCCTATCATATATATATATATATATATACGTATATATCTGTAAATATATCCCCAAAATCGAAACCTAATTTCTTCGTTTCTCCTTTTCAGATTCGTTTCTATTTCTCCTAATTTCAGGTTCGTTAATTTTTGTACAGATATATATATACTTACAGTGATATTTATATAATTTATATGTATTATTGTCATTTTTTAGTGATTGAATGATCCGTAATTGTCTTGTTTTGAGTATTGATATTTATATAATTTATATATATAGGTAAGGATTTGATTGGCTCTGCCAATTACTTCAGTTCGTTGATATATATATATTAATTTCAGATTCGTTTCTTCTTCCTAACCTAATTTTAAGTTTCGTTGATATATATATATAATTTCAGATTCGTTTCTTCGTTGATATATATATAATTTCAGATATAATTCTATTCTTTTTTTACTGGTAATATCTATATCTATATTAATTATATTTGCTACTAATTTTTTTACTGGTAAAAAGGAAAATGAGACTTTAGCTTTAGCTTGGGCTGCGAAATTTGCAACAAACGGGTCGATTTTCGAGAAGAATTTTAGTTTGTTAGGTGTAGGAGAAGGTGAGGATTCACCTTTGTTGTTAAAAGAAGGTTGTATAATATGATTGTGCCATGTAAAGATGAGATTACGTTCGAGGTTTATATGAACGATGATGCTATGGATTGTGTTGTTTTTGGTTTGGCGAGAAAGAAGGCGGCTAAGGTTATGCAGAAGGAGGCTATGGATTACGTTTTGGTTTGATGGCTCCATCGGGTAATAGGAAAGGGATTGCGGAGGAATTAGGTGTTGTTACCGAGTCTAAAGAGGTGGCAAATGATTTGATCACTGAGGCTGTTCTTGATCAGGTTTGTAATTCGTTTACTGGATCTATGGTTTTAAATGTAATGTTTTCATTTTTGTAGGGAACTTGCCATTCAGATTTCTGAGCAGTTTGAGGCTTTAGGTTCTCGCATTCGTGTGAAGTCTGCTGTGGTGAGCTATTACTAGTAAAAGTCATGTTTTCAAACTTTTGTTCACTAGACCCTGCGTGTATTGTTCGCTTGATACGTCTTATATATATTTCTGTTGGTTCAGGTTGCAACTCCTGGACGTCTTGTGGATCATTTGTCCAATACCAAAGGCTTTTCTCTTCGTTCTATTAAGTACTTGGTAAGAACTTGACATACTGTATATATGTTTTGTCTTGGTAAATAGGTTTTATGGTTAGCTTAAGTTCTTTGTTGCTTGAGGATGGTATATTGTTTTGTCTTGGTTGTTAAAAGCATGCCTAGGCTCAGAGACTCACCTGCTCAAATCATGGGTTTTTTCTTGTTCATGCGAGTTATACTCATGCTGTTGGCAGCCGATGTATATAAGTTAATTATAATAAGTTAATTAAAAGCAAATGTATTATAATACTTTTTTTGTTATTTTGGGAACAGGTGGCTAGCAACTCGTCCCAAAATGTCGAACTACTGCTTCAGGAGAGCTGCACGGATGACTCGGGTAGTCTTGTTGTATACTCAGTGGTCGATGTGGAAGCTGTCAAACTAACTTGTGAATTACTATCGATATGTAATTTTTGTCGTTAATTAACTTGTGACTTATCGTGAATTAGTACTTGAATTAAACGCGTTGTTTTGATAGTATATATATATATATATATATATATATATATATATATATATGAAATGCGTTATTTTGATATTTGTGTTTTTAATTTTGTATTATCAGGTTTTTAATTGTCATTTAATAGAAAATTAGGAACTGAAAAAAATTAATTTTAAAAAAAAAAAAAAATATAATTATGACGCGCAAAAACGAATGTCTAGAAAAGAGGGTCATAAATGCGTGTCATAAGTGCGCGTCATAAAAGGATGACGCCCAAATGCGGGTCATGAAAATTTATGACTGGTCCTTCCTTGACGCGCTTTTGCGCGTCATCTGACCCATTTATGACGCGCATTGCGCGTCAAGAATAGCCCTTTTTGTAGTAGTGTGATTTTAAAACTTGGATTCATTTTGAAAACTAAAAAGCCTTGAATGCCGAGCAAAATGCTCTGCATCAAGTTGTTTTAAAGACTTGGTGAAAAATTCATCTGGTTTGATAAAAGCAAATATTTGCCGAGCTAAAAGCTCTGCAAATGATACTTTTGATCCAAAGATTTGTTTAAGAAATGTATGAACATGTTAACCAGAAATTATGAAGATTTGAAGATCATCAAGAACAATTATCGCATTTGCCGAGCAAAATGCTCTGCAAATGGCACTTTTCTTCAAAAACTCATATTATTACCCAGCCCATCATCAAACAAACCCAGAAAATTTCAAACACATGCAGAATAAGGCATAAATTCATATGAACAATAAGCATAAGTCCTAATCATGCAACTAAAACATCAAAAATACACAATCAATCTTCATAAAATGCACAAAAATCATAACAGTTCATTCTAGCATTTTATCAAACAGTTGGAGTGCAATATTTAAACAAGAATTATTAACTCAAAACTGATGAAATGATCGAAGTAACAAGACGATTTAGATCAGAAAATGATTACTTGTTTAACCCCACGTTTATTATTATGAATTAGATTGAAAAATATTGATTGATTAATGTAAATTTTGATCGGTTTCTTTGAGAGAAAACAAAGATATTTGTTGGTTTGAATTTGAATTGACTCAAAATGGACCGCCCATTTTCTATTTAAAACTCAAATTCGGGTCGCGGGTCTGGGTTTGACCCGCATGACAACCCGGTTTCCGAACATGTATTGGGCTTTTCATGGGTTTTGGGCTCATCTTTGGGTTTTACACAAAACAAACAAACAAAAATAAAAATAAAATAAAAATAAAAAAAAACAAACAAAAACAAAAATATAAGCAAACAAATATTCACATGTATTTGCACACTCCCCCTCAAATTAAGCATATATCACAACAGTGAATTTACAAACTCCCCCTAAAATCATGCATTCTACCCTTTTTCTCCCCCTCAAACATTGCATGTAATAGCAGATAAAACACATCAATGTTTGAAACAGAAAATGAACATAGAATACATGGCATGAAAGCATTTAAGTTTGTAAATCTAGCATTCCCAACTTGGTTTTAAGAAAATTAAACCTTTGCTCATCTAGAGGTTTAGTGAAAAGGTCAGCAAGTTGGTAGTCTGTCGGGACAAAATAGAGTTCGATGTTACCTTTCTCGACATGATCTTTAAGAAAATGGTACCGAACATCTATGTGCATGGTCTTTGTGTGTTGCACCGGGTTGCAAGAAATAGCAATAGCACTCTTTGAATCACAGTAAATGGGAATTCTGTTGAATTGAAATCCATAATCAGTCAACTACGTCTTCATCCAAAGAACTTGTGAACAACAGCTTGCTGCAGCAACATATTCAGCTTCTGCAGTAGATGTGGATACACAATTCTGTTTCTTTGAAGACCAACTGACCAATCTATCCCCTATAAACTGTACACTCCCAGAAGTACTCTTTCGATCAAGCTTACAACCATGCACGAGGGGCTTGTTTCAGACCATATAAAGCCTTATCTAACCTGTAAACATAGTCTGGATGTTTGGAATTCACAAAACCTTCTGGTTGTTCAACATACACTTCTTCTTTGAGAATCCCATTCAAGAAGGCAGTTTTGACATCCATTTGGTAGACTGTGAAGTTCTTGTAGGCAGCATAGGCAAGAAACATCCGAATAGCCTCAATTCGTGCAACTGGTGCGAATGTCTCATTGTAATCAATTCTATCTTGTTGGCAATATCCCTTTGCAACCAATCGTGCTTTGTTACGTACAACAACTCCAATTTCATCCTTTTTATTCTTGAAGATCCATTTGGTCTTAATTGGCTCCTTATTCTTGTAAGGATTGGGAACCAATTTCCATAACTCAAGACGTTCGAACAGATTAAGTTCTTCTTGCATTGCTTTCACCCAATCTGGACAACTTAGAGCCTCATTCACTGTCTTTGGTTCAACAATACTCAGAAAATTCACAAACAGACATTCATTCGCGGATGCGGATCTTGTCTGAACTCCAGTTGTTGAATTTCCAATGAATTGAGAAATTGGATGAGCTCTTGTCCATTTGGATGTGTGAGGAATTGAATCAAGTGGATCACCGGATTCTACAAAATCAATAAAACCAGGAGAATGTTGTTCTGTCAATTGTTCAAATGAAGTAGCAATTGGTTCAACAAAGTCGTCTGGATCATAATCTTCAGGATTGGTTGACGGACTTGTCACTTGAGAGATATTAAGAGGTTGAGTATGCAACTCTGAAGTATCGGTGGTGAAGGAGAATCAGATGATGAATTAACATCTGATGATTGTAATGGTGAAGACTCATTGGGGTCCATCTCTTTTGAGTTTGAACTGGATGGTTCATTTGTATTCACGTCATATTCAGGAACTTTCTTCGGAACTTGGAAAAATTCTTCAAATAAGATATCGAAGTCTTGTGTTGTTGGAGTAGAGAATGATGATTTGATATTTGAAGCAGTCTTTGTTGCGGAAGCTTGTGGACTTTGAAGTTCGGGTCTTGAACTGTGTTGTTCAAGAACCATACCCGAGAGTTCATCAAATCTAACATTCATACTCTCTTCAATTCTCTTGGTTCTTCGGTTATATACACGATATGCTATCGATTCTCTCGAATAACCGATGAAATATGCCTCATCGCCTTTTAGTTCAAACTTGCCTAGATTATCTCGATCATTGAGAACATAACAAACACATCCAAATATGTGTAAGAAGTTCACATTGGGCTTTCTTTTGTTAATCACCTCATACGGAGTTTTATCAAACCTTTTGTTGATGATGGATCTATTTTGAGTGAAACAGGCAGTAACAACAGCTTCAGCCTATAGATTCGGAGGCAACTTAGAATAAGCAAGCATTGTTCTAGCTACTTCAACAAGAGTTCGATTACAATGTTCAACTACTCCATTCTGTTGAGGTATCCTGGCAGCGGAAAATTGATGAGTAATACCCATGGACATAAAGAAAGAATCAATTGTTGAATTCTTGAATTCAGTGCCATTGTCTGAGCGAACAATTCTAACTGATGATTTAAGATTTACTTGGGTCTTCTTTATGAAATCAATAATTGCATTCGGAGTGTCACTCTTTGCATGAAGAAAGAATACCCAAGTGTAACGAGAATAATCATCGACAATCACAAGAATGTATCTCTTGCCATGGATAGTTTGAACTTTCATAAGGCCACACAAATCCATATGAATAAGGTGTAAAGGACCTTCTGTACTTAGAAACTTCTTCGGTTTGTGTGAAGCTTTCTTCATCTTTCCAATTGCACAAGCTGGACACAGATGTTCACTTTCATACTTGTAGTCCGGAAGACCTTCAACAAGTTGTTTATCCACGAGCGCATTAATCGTTTGAAAATTAAGATGAGAAAGACGGCGATGCCATAACCAAGAATTTTGTGCAGTTGCTTTTGAAAGAAGACAAATCTCAGAAGAATTAGTTGGAATGTTGTTGAGATCAATAGTGAACAAATTATTTTCTCTTGTTCCAGTAAGAATTTGCACACCATCTTAAGTCTGCACTTTACATTCATATCTCCTGAATAATACTTGAAGATCATTGTCACAAAATTGTCCAAGACTAAAAAGATTGTGTCCTAGGCCTTCAACATAGGAAACTCTCTTGATAGTGACACCATTTTTAACAATGTCTCCATAACCGAGAATAGGAGCGATATGATCATTTCCGAATCTGACGGTTCCCATGAACTTCTCGACAAAGTTTGTAAGAATGGACTTCTTTCCAGTCATATGACGAGAACATCCCGAGAGTTCATCAAATCTAACATTCATACTCTCTTCAATTCTCTTGGTTCTTCGGTTATATACACGATATGCTATCGATTCTCTCGAATAACCGATGAAATATGCCTCATCGCCTTTTAGTTCAAACTTGCCTAGATTATCTCGATCATTGAGAACATAACAAACACATCCAAATATGTGTAAGAAGTTCACATTGGGCTTTCTTTTGTTAATCACCTCATACGGAGTTTTATCAAACCTTTTGTTGATGATGGATCTATTTTGAGTGAAACAGGCAGTAGCAACAGCTTCAGCCCATAGATTCGGAGGCAACTTAGAATAAGCAAGCATTGTTCTAGCTACTTCAACAAGAGTTCGATTACAATGTTCAACTACTCCATTCTGTTGAGGTATCCTGGCAGCGGAAAATTGATGAGTAATACCCATGGACATAAAGAAAGAATCAATTGTTGAATTCTTGAATTCAGTGCCATTGTCTGAGCGAACAATTCTAACTGATGATTTAAGATTTACTTGGGTCTTCTTTATGAAATCAATAATTGCATTCGGAGTGTCACTCTTTGCATGAAGAAAGAATACCCAAGTGTAACGAGAATAATCATCGACAATCACAAGAATGTATCTCTTGCCATGGATAGTTTGAACTTTCATAAGGCCACACAAATCCATATGAATAAGGTGTAAAGGACCTTCTGTACTTAGAAACTTCTTCGGTTTGTGTGAAGCTTTCTTCATCTTTCCAATTGCACAAGCTGGACACAGATGTTCACTTTCATACTTGTAGTCCGGAAGACCTTCAACAAGTTGTTTATCCACGAGCGCATTAATCGTTTGAAAATTAAGATGAGAAAGACGGCGATGCCATAACCAAGAATTTTGTGCAGTTGCTTTTGAAAGAAGACAAATCTCAGAAGAATTAGTTGGAATGTTGTTGAGATCAATAGTGAACAAATTATTTTCTCTTGTTCCAGTAAGAATTTGCACACCATCTTAAGTCTGCACTTTACATTCATATCTCCTGAATAATACTTGAAGATCATTGTCACAAAATTGTCCAAGACTAAAAAGATTGTGTCCTAGGCCTTCAACATAGGAAACTCTCTTGATAGTGACACCATTTTTAACAATGTCTCCATAACCGAGAATAGGAGCGATATGATCATTTCCGAATCTGACGGTTCCCATGAACTTCTCGACAAAGTTTGTAAGAATGGACTTCTTTCCAGTCATATGACGAGAACATCCCGAGTCAACATACCATACACAAATGAGATATTCCTGCAAGGACAAGAGAATGATGATTTGATATTTGAAGCAGTCTTTGTTGCGGAAGCTTGTGGACTTTGAAGTTCGGGTCTTGAACTGTGTTGTTCAAGAACCATACCCGAGAGTTCATCAAATCTAACATTCATACTCTCTTCAATTCTCTTGGTTCTTCGGTTATATACACGATATGCTATCGATTCTCTCGAATAACCGATGAAATATGCCTCATCGCCTTTTAGTTCAAACTTGCCTAGATTATCTCGATCATTGAGAACATAACAAACACATCCAAATATGTGTAAGAAGTTCACATTGGGCTTTCTTTTGTTAATCACCTCATACGGAGTTTTATCAAACCTTTTGTTGATGATGGATCTATTTTGAGTGAAACAGGCAGTAGCAACAGCTTCAGCCCATAGATTCGGAGGCAACTTAGAATAAGCAAGCATTGTTCTAGCTACTTCAACAAGAGTTCGATTACAATGTTCAACTACTCCATTCTGTTGAGGTATCCTGGCAGCGGAAAATTGATGAGTAATACCCATGGACATAAAGAAAGAATCAATTGTTGAATTCTTGAATTCAGTGCCATTGTCTGAGCGAACAATTCTAACTGATGATTTAAGATTTACTTGGGTCTTCTTTATGAAATCAATAATTCCATTTGGAGTGTCACTCTTGGGTGATGGGTTGGTCTTTGGTTTTGATCATTCTTGGGTGATTGGTCTTTGGTTTTGAATTAGTCTTTGTTGATTGTTTGGTCTTTGGTTTTGAATCAGTCTTGGGTGATGGGTTGGTCTTTGGTTTTGATTCATTCTTTGGATTGGTCTTTGGTTTTGAATCAGTCTTGGGTGATGGGTTGGTCTTTGGTTTTAATTCATTCTTGGGATTGGTCTTTGGTTTTGAATCAGTCTTGGGTGATGGGTTGGTCTTTGGTTTTGATTCATTCTTGGGTGATTGGTCTTTGGTTTTGAGTTAGTCTTTGTTGATTGTTTGGTCTTTGGTTTTGAATCAGTCTTGGGTGATGGGTTGGTCTTTGGTTTTGATTCATTCTTGGGATTGGTCTTTGGTTTTGAATGTCTTTGTGATGTTTGGTCTTTGGTTTTGAATTAGTCTTTGTTGATTGTTTGGTCTTTGGTTTTGAATCAGTCTTGGGTGATGGGTTGGTCTTTGGTTTTGATTCATTCTTGGGATTGGTCTTTGGTTTTGATTCATTCTTGGTTGATTGTTTGGTCTTTGGTTTTGAATTCAGTCTTGTGATGTTTGGTCTTTGGTTTTGAATTCAGTCTTTGTGATTGTTTGGTCTTTGGTTTTGAATTCAGTCTTGGGTGATGTTTGGTCTTTGGTTTTGAGTTAGTCTTTGTTGATTGTTTGGTCTTTGGTTTTGAATCAGTCTTGGGTGATGGGTTGGTCTTTGGTTTTGATTCATTCTTTGGATTGGTCTTTGGTTGTTTGGTGGTCTTTGGTCTCTTGAACTTATCAAATGGGGAAGGTTGTGAAGAGTGTGGCTTTGGAATCTTCTGTAGAAAAAATTCATGTTTATCATCCTTTTGAACAAAATGTTTTTCAAATTCAGGATTAAAATCATAATTTCCTTCCAATATTGTTGACATATCATCAGTTTCCAACTTCACACTTGCTTCTCTGTTCTTAAACGGACAAGGACTTCCCTTGAGTGGAATTGATGCTTTTTCTTTCTCTTTAAAAGATTGAAGTGCAATTTTCTGAATTTCGAATTCCACTTTCAGGTTATTAAGTTCCTTTAGCACATTCAACTTTTGTTCCTTTTCTTTTTCAAACTTTTGTTTGAAAGCATCAATTTCATTCAAGTATGATTGAGTTCCCTCAGAAAACTTGGTAAAAGACTCAGTTTCAGAAGCAGTCGGGAAGAAATAATCATCAACATCATAGAATTCATCTAGATCACCATCAGTTTGAACAGACACATGAACAACTTCATACTCTGTTTGCACAGATGCATTTACAATTTCACAGATAGAACATGCAGTTTGTGAAGTTTTCTCAATTTGAAACACAGAATGGTTTGGTGGAGTTGGGGTGGCCATAACTTCACAAACAGGACAATTTAGGTGATCACAGTCATTGTCATGACTCTTGGGTGGGTCATAGTGATTTTGAGTCTTCAAATTACCTATTAAAGATTGTTTTTCATCAAGAGACTTTTGCAAATCCTCTATTACCTTTTCCAAAACACTTTGTGGAACATACGGTCTTTCAACAGCAGGTTTTGGAATTGGAATAGGTTCTTCTAAAGGTTTTTCTTTAAAACACTCAAGAATTTCAGGAATTATAGCCTCATGAGTTTCTTTTTCGTGATTTTCTTTTTCGATTTTATGTGTAGGGTGAATGAAAAAATCATATGAATCATCCATTAACTCATAGTTAAAATAGACTTTTGCACCCTTCTTTAGAAAATCATCAGCCTCAAAATCACTATCAGTCGGTCTCACAAATTGGTCAGTCATCCCACATCTTAAATAAGATTCCTAGTATAATGATGGGACTTCGTCTTGTGCTTTGAGCAAATGATTTGGATTGACATAATGTAACATCCCGAACTTTTATTTAATGTTTGACTAATGCCGTTAAGTCAATTTGGGGTGTCGTTAAGTCTTTACTTAACATTTGAATGTAGTTATGTGTGGTTAACGTAGATAAAGTAGTTAGGTTTAAAAGCCTAAATTCGTTTAAGTTCGTACGAAGATTAACTTCGTTAGCTAAGTTCGTACGAAGATTACTTCGTTAGCTAAGTTCGTACGAAGATTCTTCGTTAGCTAAGTTCGTACGAAGATTACTTCGTTAGCTAAGTTCGTACGAAGATTCTTCGTTAGTAAGTTCGTACGAAGATTAACTTCGTTAGCTAAGTTCGTACGAAGATTCTTCGTTAGTAAGTTCGTACGAAGATTAACTTCGTTAGCTAAGTTCGTACGAAGATTAACTTCGTTAGCTAAGTTCGTACGAAGATTCTTCGTTAGCTAAGTTCGTACGAAGATTAACTTCGTTAGTAAGTTCGTACGAAGATTACTTCGTTAGCTAAGTTCGTACGAAGATTAACTTCGTTAGTAAGTTCGTACGAAGATTAACTTCGTTAGCTAAGTTCGTACGAAGATTCTTCGTTAGTAAGTTCGTACGAAGATTACTTCGTTAGCTAAGTTCGTACGAAGATTAACTTCGTTAGTAAGTTCGTACGAAGATTAACTTCGTTAGTAAGTTCGTACGAAGATTACTTCGTAGTAAGTTCGTACGAAGATTAACTTCGTTAGCTAAGTTCGTACGAAGATTAACTTCGTTAGCTAAGTTCGTACGAAGATTCTTCGTTAGCTAAGTTCGTACGAAGATTCTTCGTTAGTAAGTTCGTACGAAGATTCTTCGTTAGCTAAGTTCGTACGAAGATTACTTCGTTAGTAAGTTCGTACGAAGATTCTTCGTTAGCTAAGTTCGTACGAAGATTCTTCGTTAGTAAGTTCGTACGAAGATTCTTCGTTAGCTAAGTTCGTACGAAGATTACTTCGTTAGCTAAGTTCGTACGAAGATTAACTTCGTTAGCTAAGTTCGTACGAAGATTAACTTCGTAGTAAGTTCGTACGAAGATTCTTCGTTAGTAAGTTCGTACGAAGATTACTTCGTTAGCTAAGTTCGTACGAAGATTAACTTCGTTAGTAAGTTCGTACGAAGATTACTTCGTTAGCTAAGTTCGTACGAAGATTAACTTCGTTAGCTAAGTTCGTACGAAGATTCTTCGTTAGCTAAGTTCGTACGAAGATTTTCGTTAGTAAGTTCGTACGAAGATTAACTTCGTTAGCTAAGTTCGTACGAAGATTAACTTCGTTAGTAAGTTCGTACGAAGATTCTTCGTTAGTAAGTTCGTACGAAGATTACTTCGTTAGCTAAGTTCGTACGAAGATTACTTCGTTAGTAAGTTCGTACGAAGATTCTTCGTTAGTAAGTTCGTACGAAGATTCTTCGTTAGCTAATTCGTACGAAGATTAACTTCGTTAGCTAAGTTCGTACGAAGATTAACTTCGTTAGCTAAGTTCGTACGAAGATTAACTTCGTTAGCTAAGTTCGTACGAAGGCTATCTTCGTAAGGTGAAATTCTGGAATTTTACGTAGTCAGTCCTAAAGTCGTACGAAAGCCATTTAATGTCCCTAATGACTTATACTTTATATGTTAATGTACGATAGGTGTCGGGAAGTACTGATAAGCACTATTAGCTACTTGTTTGCACGCGTACGCTACTACCAGGTAAGATACACTACTTTGACACGCTGGGGGATCAACTAAAAGCTGGTTTCAAATCGTAAACACTTCCATTCGGTACCTTATTATTGCATGTGGGCATATGGGTTACTTGGGAGGTATTATGGGTTATGCAGTTGACCATGAGACCTGAGATGCAGTCCCTATTGTAGTGTAATGCAGTATTGCTTAATGTAGTATGTAGCTATGCAGTTGATGTAGTTTAATGTAGTATCTTGATATGCATGATATATAGAAATGAAGTTCGTACGAAGATTAACTTCGTTAGCTAAGTTCGTACGAAGGCTATCTTCGTAAGGTGAAATTCTGGAATTTTACGTAGTCAGTCCTAAAGTCGTACGAAAGCCATTTAATGTCCCTAATGACTTATACTTTATATGTTAATGTACGATAGGTGTCGGGAAGTACTGATAAGCACTATTAGCTACTTGTTTGCACGCGTACGCTACTACCAGGTAAGATACACTACTTTGACACGCTGGGGGATCAACTAAAAGCTGGTTTCAAATCGTAAACACTTCCATTCGGTACCTTATTATTGCATGTGGGCATATGGGTTACTTGGGAGGTATTATGGGTTATGCAGTTGACCATGAGACCTGAGATGCAGTCCCTATTGTAGTGTAATGCAGTATTGCTTAATGTAGTATGTAGCTATGCAGTTGATGTAGTTTAATGTAGTATGTAGCTATGCAGTTGATGTAGTTTAATGTAGTATGTAGCTATGCAGTTGATGTAGTTTAATGTAGTATCTTGATATGCATGATATATAGAAATGAAGTTGATGTGTGATATGCATGCTTGACTTGTACGCCTAGTTCACTAGACTTGCTAGGTTGCTATGTCACTTGCACGTTTAAGGATCCAAACGTAATGAAGTTAAAGTGTGTGAATGTCTAGGAATGTGTGTTACCTAGACTATATGTGTGTGAATGTTTGGGAATGCAGGGACCCAATCTATATGTGTGAACGTGTGATGTGTGTTGTGCCTAATAAAACTTGTCTAATAATGAAGATTGTTTTAATTGGACAAATGCTTTTAAATTAAGTGTTATCTTACTTAGCTATTCTTATAGCTAACACTTGCTTCTTAATGTGGTTGTTCCCTCAGGTTTAGCTTGATGGAAACTAGATGCAGGACGTGTGAGCTTGGGTAGATGCAATGCAGGAGCCTTAGCTACCCTTAGACGATGCTTTCTTTAGACATTCGTTACATTTCGTATTTAATGTCGAATTTATGTAGTGATGTGTGAACGGTTGTTTTATGTTGGGCAACCGTTGGGTTTTCATTTGAACTATTGTTTGATATGGCATGTAACACCAAATAAATGCAGAAACCGAAATGTTTTTATCGGTTTTGACTTTTACAGTCTTTACTTCCGCAAGTTAACACCGTTAGGTGAAAAGTTTTTGAAAACCCATATTTTTAAACGACGGGTGTTACAAGTTGGTATCAGAGAATTGGTTTAAGTGAACCAAAATTCGACTTATGCCGTAGGATTTTGGACTTAGACCGACGAAGACCATGTTAGGCTTAAGTAGGATGCCTAGCTTTGAGATGAAGTACTCTAGGACGGGTTGGGATTGAGTGAGAGTGTAGGATTAAGGCTATTTGATGTGTGTTTATTGATATGTGGATATGTGTTTTAGCCTTTATTCTTTCGTTTCTCGCTCCTCCGTCGCTAGTTATCCTATTGCTACGATAGAAGGTCCACGAGGTGATGTGCCATTTTTCCAACTGAATTTGATAAGTGTGCGATGTAGTTTATGTGTGAAGTGTTGGAAATGAAGGAATGTTGGAGAAGTTGATGAAATGGTATTCCATTAATGTCCAACCCATGGGGTTCGTGACATGGATCGTAAAAGAAGTGAGTTGCATATGTGTGAAGATGTTTGCGTGAATGTAGTTGGTGATGAGAAGGCGATACACAAATGCGGTAACGAACATGCGAGTGAAAGGATACAATTACAATTATGGTCCGGAACATAATTGCAAGCGTATCACGACACGAACGTGTTTGTATAGCCGTACTTGTGTTGACCGGTGTGCAAAGTAATGAAGTTGGAGAGGTTTCTATGTAGTGAACCTTTTAGTGTCGAAAATAAACATCGTATAACAACTTTCATGACGTTGATGTCTCGTGAGTGTAGAAGTATGTGAAGATCAATGAAAAGTTATAGCCGGTTAAATGTGTACGATGATTATGAAGTACATGAAGTTAAATGAAGATTAAAAGTCGGTGAAGAGTGAAGTGATTGGTGGAATCATTGAATGGTATCCCATTTAGCCATGTGAAGAGTAGATACGTACGAATGCAGTAAAGGAGGACGAAGTTGAGGCAAGTAAAGAAGTCAATTCTATGGTGAATTCAACCCTTAAACATGAAACTCATCCATTCCAAGAGCACTATGATATGATGTGAGGTTTTATTCGAGCTGCTAAATGTGAAAGTAGTGCTTGGGAATAAGATTGAAGGTTTGAGTTCGTATGGAATTCAATTAGAGGATGAAATTTGATGAAAGATGTGGCGCATACTTTGGATTATTTTGGGAATTACGACTCGTTTAGTTTTGATTTTGTTACGGGACGATGTGTGACAATTGAGACGAGTACCTACGGGGGAGATTCTTCCTTATTACATGAAAGTATAAGTAATGTTGGTATCCTGTATTTGTACGGGATCTTATGTATGACTGTTTCTCAAGATGAAGAGTTTTCCCTTAAGAAAGGAGTAAAAAGTATAATGATGGGAACATTTATAGCTTCCTAAAGCATATGAAGTAAAAGCTTTCAAGAGTATTTGATTTCGAAGTGATCCACTAATGCAAGGCAAAGATTATACTTCTAAAGTCGAGCCTACTCGTAGTTTTGAGAAGTTCTTTAAGGTTCTCGGTTTCGTTGCGATCGTGAGGTAGAGCCTTCAAGTGATGTATGTCTAGTGTTACTTTCGTGCAAATGCATCTTCCATTTTGGTTCTCCGTTATAGGAAGAAGTTATTGTTTCCGATTGTGGGATCTATTTATCTTATAAGATGGATTTACAATGTTGCTACCCGTTGTTGATAATGAAAGTTCCGATGAAGTTATGCATACGCTCATTATGACGACCCTATTGAGTTTCTGAAAATGCTTTATGATAACTAAAGTCCTCGTGAATGAAGTTAAGGGATCAAGTTTGGAGTATTCTCTAGATCGCTCAGTTGTCATGTTAGTGATGACAATATTGCCTAGTCTAAGAATGATGTAGGACATCATATTTGTGTAGAGAGTGTGATTACGAATTTCAACGCGAAGAGGCTTAGTTTTAAATTCGTCAAAAGTGAGTAAAAGTTAAATGAGCAGCTGACATGTTGTGTTGAAAGGAGCAAAGTTTTATTTAATGGCTAAATCCGTGGTTGTGAGGCTATGGTGAGTGCTTGACTACGGCAAATCAGCTCAAGGTAATGTTCTTTGAGACAAGAATGTAGTAGAAATGAAGCATAGTCAGAAGAGGTGAGACGAACCATCATGAAGCAATACGTTTAAAAGTAAGATTTCTGTATCCGAAAACGAAATGACCAAAAGTGGTACTTAAGGAGACTTGTGAACCGTGGTGACATGCTCATTTGAATGCCGTCAGTAATGTGATAAAATCTATTATGATACGAGGTGTAGGAAGATACTTGTCTTTTATCACGTTAGAGCCACAACAAAAGTAGTTTTCTTTAATTAACCTGTTAACTGGATTATCTTATGTGTGTTGGGTTTCCGAGTTATGCGGGAGGTTATGTGGGATTGTATGAAGGATGAAGTGGCTTACTATGAAATGATGACGTTTAAAGTAAAGTGGTTATATGTATATGGAGTATGTCGATTATAATATGCCGCCATGAAATGATTGTTGTGTGATGACTTAATGTGTGGGGCTTAGGTGTGGAGTATCTAGTTCACTAGATACATGAAGGAATTGTTATGAGCTGTGCACGTTAGTGGGATTAAACGTTAAAGTAGATGAAGGACTAGTTAGGTAATGTATATACCTAATGATTACAGTAAAGTGTGAAATGTGGGAAATCGTTCTAGCCTTAGTGCTAGTGCGTAAGACGTGGGAAATCGTGCTAGTTGTAAAGCTAGTACGTAATATGTAAGTGGTATATAGCGATGCTTCTATTACGGGTTTGGGTTGTGTCTTAATGCAGAGAGACAAAGTGATTGCCTATGCTTCACGTCAGTTGAAGCCTCATGAGAAGAATTACCCTACCCATGATCTTGAGTTAGCGGCGGTTGTGTTTGCATTGAAATTATGGAGACATTACTTATATGGCACTAAATGCACACTTTACACCGACCATAAGAGTTTACAATATATGTTTACTCAAAAGGAGATGAATGTGAGACAAAGAAGGTGGATGGAATTACTTAAAGACTATGATTGTGAAATCAAATACCATCCGGGTAAAGCCAATGTAGTGGCGGATGCACTAAGTAGGAAAGTGCAAAGCTCTTCTTGTAAGTTGATGAGCATGCAAGTTCAGGCCAAGTCGGGTCTATTAGATCGAATTAAAGAAGCACAAAAGATGGCATTAATGAAGGATAATATTGATAACGAGAGTATTGGGAAGAAGAAACGACTTGTGATGGAGACTAATAGCCGTGGGTTTAAAACATACAAGGGTCGCATTTGGGTGCCACTGCTTGGTGGTAACCGAGAGTTGATCCTTGAAGAGGTCCATAGAAGTAGGTATTCGATGCATCCCGGTGTCACCAAAATGTATGCAGATTTGAAGCCGATTTATTGGTGGCCGGATATTAAAGGTGAAGTAGCTCATTTTGTAGCAAAGTGTTTGACGTGTGCAAGAGTGAAGACGGACCATCAAAAGCCGTATGGTTTGTTGCATCAATTAGAAATTCCCGAGTGGAAATGGGATCATATTACCATGGACTTTGTAACGAAGCTACCTAAAACGCCGAAAGGGAATGATATGATATGGGTGATTGTAGATAGATTGACGAAGAGTGCTCATTTTCTAGCTACCCGACAAGATGTGCCTTTAACGAAGATGGCAAAGATGTACATTGATGAAGTAGTTGCGAAACATGGAGTTCCTTTATCTATTGTTTCGGATCGAGACTCGAGGTTTGTGTCAAACTTTTGGAAGGGTCTTCAACGGGAGTTGGGTAGTAGAATAAATTTGAGTACCGCCTATCATCCCCAAACCGATGGGCAAAGTGAGAGAACCATTCAAACCTTGGAGGATATGTTGAGAACGTGTGTACTTGAATACGGTGGAGCATGGGATGAACACTTGAAGTTGATTGAATTTGCTTATAATAATAGTCACCATGCAAGTATTGGGATGCCACCATTTGAAATGTTATATGGAAGGAGATGTAGGACTCCAAGTTGTTGGATGGAGCCCGGTGAAAAGCAGTTGACCGGTCCCGAAATTATTGAAATTACCTCTGAAAAGGTTAATGTAGCTAAAGAAGCCTTACGTGTGGCAAGAGAAAGGCAGAAAACATATGCAGATAAGAAAAGGAGACCGATTGAGTTTAATGTTGGTGATTTAGTGATGCTGAAAGTATCACCTTGGAAAGGAGTTATCCGATTTGGAAAGAAGGGAAAGTTGAGTCCACGTTTCATTGGACCTTTTAAAGTGGTGAAGCGCATTAAAGATGTGGCATATCAGTTGGAATTACCTCCAGAATTGGATGGAATTCACAACACCTTCCATGTATCCTACTTGAGGAAATGTTTAGCTGAGGAGTCGAGTGTGATTCCTATTAAAGACGTGAGTATTGACCCAATGAAGAGAATAGTAGACGAACCGGTAGCGATACTTGGAAGAAAGCAAAAGAAGTTACGCCGAAAAGTGATTGAACTTGTCTTGATAAAGTGGAAGCATAATCATGGAGAAAGCTTGACTTGGGAAACTGAAGCAGTAATGAAGGAGAAATATCCCGAGTTGTTCCTATCTGATGAGATTCCGGGGACGGAATCCTCTTAAGGGGGAGGTATTTGTAACATCCCGAACTTTTATTTAATGTTTGACTAATGCCGTTAAGTCAATTTGGGGTGTCGTTAAGTCTTTACTTAATATTTGAATGTAGTTATGTGTGGTTAACGGAGATAAAGTAGTTAGGTTCGTAGAAGATTAATTCGTTAGTAATTCGTAGAAGATTATTCGTTAGCTAAGTTCGTACGAAGATTAACTTCGTTAGCTAAGTTCGTACGAAGATTACTTCGTTAGCTAAGTTCGTACGAAGATTAACTTCGTTAGTAAGTTCGTACGAAGATTTTCGTAGTAAGTTCGTACGAAGATTACTTCGTTAGTAAGTTCGTACGAAGATTAACTTCGTTAGCTAAGTTCGTACGAAGATTAACTTCGTTAGCTAAGTTCGTACGAAGATTCTTCGTTAGTAAGTTCGTACGAAGATTTTCGTTAGTAAGTTCGTACGAAGATTACTTCGTTAGCTAAGTTCGTACGAAGATTCTTCGTTAGCTAAGTTCGTACGAAGATTAACTTCGTTAGCTAAGTTCGTACGAAGATTACTTCGTTAGCTAAGTTCGTACGAAGATTACTTCGTTAGTAAGTTCGTACGAAGATTCTTCGTTAGTAAGTTCGTACGAAGATTCTTCGTTAGTAAGTTCGTACGAAGATTAACTTCGTTAGCTAAGTTCGTACGAAGATTACTTCGTTAGCTAAGTTCGTACGAAGATTACTTCGTTAGTAAGTTCGTACGAAGATTCTTCGTTAGCTAAGTTCGTACGAAGATTACTTCGTTAGCTAAGTTCGTACGAAGATTCTTCGTTAGTAAGTTCGTACGAAGATTTTCGTAGTAAGTTCGTACGAAGATTACTTCGTTAGCTAAGTTCGTACGAAGATTAACTTCGTTAGCTAAGTTCGTACGAAGATTCTTCGTAGTAAGTTCGTCGAAGATTAACTTCGTTAGCTAAGTTCGTACGAAGATTAACTTCGTTAGCTAAGTTCGTACGAAGATTAACTTCGTTAGTAAGTTCGTACGAAGATTACTTCGTTAGTAAGTTCGTACGAAGATTAATTCGTTAGTAAGTTCGTACGAAGATTCTTCGTTAGCTAAGTTCGTACGAAGATTAACTTCGTTAGCTAAGTTCGTACGAAGATTACTTCGTTAGCTAAGTTCGTACGAAGATTACTTCGTTAGTAAGTTCGTACGAAGATTTTCGTATAAGTTCGTACGAAGATTAATTCGTTAGTAAGTTCGTACGAAGATTAACTTCGTTAGCTAAGTTCGTACGAAGATTAACTTCGTAGTAAGTTCGTACGAAGATTCTTCGTTAGTAAGTTCGTACGAAGATTACTTCGTTAGCTAAGTTCGTACGAAGATTACTTCGTTAGTAAGTTCGTACGAAGATTCTTCGTTAGCTAAGTTCGTACGAAGATTATTCGTAGTAAGTTCGTACGAAGATTTTCGTTAGTAAGTTCGTACGAAGATTAACTTCGTTAGCTAAGTTCGTACGAAGATTAACTTCGTTAGCTAAGTTCGTACGAAGATTACTTCGTAGTAAGTTCGTACGAAGATTCTTCGTTAGTAAGTTCGTAGAAGATTTTCGTAGTAAGTTCGTACGAAGATTAACTTCGTTAGCTAAGTTCGTACGAAGATTAACTTCGTTAGCTAAGTTCGTACGAAGATTAACTTCGTTAGTAAGTTCGTACGAAGATTACTTCGTAGTAAGTTCGTACGAAGATTAACTTCGTTAGTAAGTTCGTACGAAGATTACTTCGTTAGCTAAGTTCGTACGAAGATTCTTCGTTAGTAAGTTCGTACGAAGATTAACTTCGTTAGCTAAGTTCGTACGAAGATTAACTTCGTTAGTAAGTTCGTACGAAGATTAACTTCGTTAGCTAAGTTCGTACGAAGATTCTTCGTTAGTAAGTTCGTACGAAGATTACTTCGTTAGCTAAGTTCGTACGAAGATTAACTTCGTTAGCTAAGTTCGTACGAAGATTAACTTCGTTAGCTAAGTTCGTACGAAGATTCTTCGTTAGCTAAGTTCGTACGAAGATTCTTCGTTAGCTAAGTTCGTACGAAGATTCTTCGTTAGTAAGTTCGTACGAAGATTAACTTCGTTAGCTAAGTTCGTACGAAGATTTTCGTAGTAATTCGTAGAAGATTAATTCGTTGTCTAAGTTCGTACGAAGATTAACTTCGTTAGCTAAGTTCGTACGAAGATTACTTCGTTAGCTAAGTTCGTACGAAGATTCTTCGTTAGTAATTCGTACGAAGATTAACTTCGTTAGCTAAGTTCGTACGAAGATTAACTTCGTTAGTAAGTTCGTACGAAGATTAACTTCGTTAGCTAAGTTCGTACGAAGATTACTTCGTTAGCTAATTCGTACGAAGATTACTTCGTTAGTAAGTTCGTACGAAGATTCTTCGTTAGCTAAGTTCGTACGAAGATTCTTCGTTAGTAATTCGTACGAAGATTCTTCGTTAGCTAAGTTCGTACGAAGATTAACTTCGTTAGCTAAGTTCGTACGAAGATTCTTCGATAAAAGTTCGTACGAAGATTAACTTCGTTAGCTAAGTTCGTACGAAGATTAACTTCGTTAGCTAAGTTCGTACGAAGATTAACTTCGTTAGCTAAGTTCGTACGAAGATTCTTCGTTAGTAAGTTCGTACGAAGATTAACTTCGTTAGCTAAGTTCGTACGAAGATTACTTCGTTAGTAAGTTCGTACGAAGATTAACTTCGTTAGTAAGTTCGTACGAAGATTCTTCGTTAGTAAGTTCGTACGAAGATTAACTTCGTTAGCTAAGTTCGTACGAAGATTCTTCGTTAGTAAGTTCGTACGAAGATTACTTCGTTAGTAAGTTCGTACGAAGATTAACTTCGTTAGCTAAGTTCGTACGAAGATTAACTTCGTTAGCTAAGTTCGTACGAAGATTCTTCGTTAGTAAGTTCGTCGAAGATTTTCGTAGTAAGTTCGTACGAAGATTACTTCGTTAGTAAGTTCGTACGAAGATTACTTCGTTAGCTAAGTTCGTACGAAGATTAACTTCGTTAGCTAAGTTCGTACGAAGATCTTCGTAGTAAGTTCGTACGAAGATTAACTTCGTTAGCTAAGTTCGTACGAAGATTAACTTCGTTAGCTAAGTTCGTACGAAGATTACTTCGTTAGTAAGTTCGTACGAAGATTCTTCGTTAGTCTAAGTTCGTACGAAGATTAACTTCGTTAGCTAAGTTCGTACGAAGATTAACTTCGTTAGCTAAGTTCGTACGAAGGCTATCTTCGTAAGGTGAAATTCTGGAATTTTACGTAGTCAGTCCTAAAGTCGTACGAAAGCCATTTAATGTCCCTAATGACTTATACTTTATATGTTAATGTACGATAGGTGTCGGGAAGTACTGATAAGCACTATTAGCTACTTGTTTGCACGCGTACGCTACTACCAGGTAAGATACACTACTTTGACACGCTGGGGGATCAACTAAAAGCTGGTTTCAAATCGTAAACACTTCCATTCGGTACCTTATTATTGCATGTGGGCATATGGGTTACTTGGGAGGTATTATGGGTTATGCAGTTGACCATGAGACCTGAGATGCAGTCCCTATTGTAGTGTAATGCAGTATTGCTTAATGTAGTATGTAGCTATGCAGTTGATGTAGTTTAATGTAGTATCTTGATATGCATGATATATAGATATGTAGCTGAAATGCAGTATATGTGTGAACGTGTGATGTGTGTTGTGCCTAATAAAACTTGTCAAATAATGAAGATTGTTTTAATTGGACAAATGCTTTTGAATTAAGTGTTATCTTACTTAGCTATTCTTATAGCTAACACTTGCTTCTTAATGTGGTTGTTCCCTCAGGTTTAGCTTGATGGAAACTAGATGCAGGACGTGTGAGCTTGGGTAGATGCAATGCAGGAGCCTTAGCTACCCTTAGACGATGCTTTCTTTAGACATTCGTTACATTTCGTATTTAATGTCGAATTTATGTAGTGATGTGTGAACGGTTGTTTTATGTTGGGCAACCGTTGGGTTTTCATTTGAACTATTGTTTGATATGACAAGTAACACCAAATAAATGCAGAAACCGAAATGTTTTTATCGGTTTTGACTTTTACAGTCTTTACTTCCGCAAGTTAACACCGTTAGGTGAAAAGTTTTTGAAAACCCATATTTTTAAACGACGGGTGTTACACATAACCTAACCCTGAAGTGAATATTGTTTCCGAATTTCTTGGCCTATTCAAAAAGATTTGTTGATATGAATGATTAATCTTATACAACTTTTCTTGGTAAGACTTGATTTCAGCTTTAAGCTCATCATTTTCTTTATCAAGTTTTTGTTTAAGAGAATCTTTTATACAACATTCATATTTTAGGTCAGAAATTTTGTTTTCAAATTCCGTCAAATCAGGGATAGATTCTTTCAATTTCACATTTAAAGACTCAATGTCCTCAGCCAAAGCATTTGCTCGAAACATCTCATTGGTCTTTTCAACTTGAAGTTGTCTGACGGTCTTACTCAGTTCAAGAACTTTGGTTTCAAGTTCTTGTTTTTCAAGATGCAGTTTGGAGTAAAAGTGACTGCCGCTTTTCCAGATTTCAAATTCTCAAATTCCTTTTAAAGCAAATCAAATTTAGTTTGAAAATCTTTTTCTTTGTCTTCCAAATCTTTCTTTAATTTTAAATTCTTTTTACTCAACTCCCTGCAATCTTTTCTTGCTGTTTTACTCATATCCATATAGTGTTTTAACACTGATTTGGGAAGTGTTAGTACCTGATCATCCTCTGAAGAACTTTCCTCAACATCATCCAACTCCTTTGATTTCTTGATCTTCGTCATAAAGCACACATTCGCTGCAAGTTCGTCTGTCTCTTCATCAGAAAGATGTAACCACTTGTCATCCTCAGCGAGAAGAGCAATTCCACTTTCTTCTTGTCTTGCGAGCAAAAGTTTGTACTTGTAGTATTCGGAGTTCTTTTGACGAGGTTTCGTGCAATTGATGGCAAAATGTCCAGGAAGACCACAATTATAGCATTTCTTGTCTTCATTCCTCTTATCCATGACCTTCTTCTCAAACTTCTTCTGATTATCAAACTTCTTCTCATCACCAACATATTCCTTCTTTGATTCAAACTTAGGAGCATTCGAATTCTTTGCATACGAAGATACTGATGAAGTCCTAAGCTGATTGTTGGTTGGTTTCTTCTTGAAGAATTTATTCTTGAATGCCTTCGTGAAATAAGCGAGTTCCTTGTACATCTCTTTTTGTCTTTCATCCAGATCAGAATCACTCATTTCACTTGAATCAGAATCAGTGTCATACTCAACAAAGCTTTGTCTTGACACTCTTGAAGTCTTCTTCTCAGCTACCAAGGCTAATGGATCGGACTGGACACTTTCTTCTTTCTTCTTCTGGATTCTCAAAACATCATCAATGTTCAGTTTCAGCTTTTCATACAAGGTGTGAATAGTAAGTTTCCCAAAGTCTGATTGTTGGTTGAGTTGAGTTCCATACACTTGGCATTCCTCTTCCAAATTTTTGATGAATTTGATGTTCACTTCCATATTGGTTCTCTTCACATCATTCTTTCTCAGCTCATTGATGACATTGCAGAATCTGATGTATACTTCGTTCAGTGGTTCACCCTTCTGTTGCTTGAAAGTTTCATACATGTTCAGAACAGTAGACAAGCAATGGACATTTGATCAGCCTCAACTCTATTTCTCTGATCTGTATTCCAACTCTCTTCAGGTAAAGCTTCTCCATTAACTGGGTTCTTTGGAATTTCAGGACCATCTTTGTATGATTTCCTCAGAAGTTTTCCATTCTTCTGTCTGTCTATCTAGTTCAGAAACCTTTTCTTCCATTGAGGATAAGAACCTCTAAACAAGACAGGAGGTCTTCCTTCAGAACCAAGTGCTAAAGCTTCCCTTGAAGCCATTTCAATTAATTTCCAAAAGACTTAGAAAAAAAATTAAAATTTTTCTATTTTAACTGGATGCTGAGCTTAGACCTCGGCAATTAGAACAAGTAGAAATTTTGAAAATTTTGATTTTCTGCCCACGTGAAGAATATTGGTGAAAAATGTTATTGAAATAATTTTCTTGAAAATTTTGATTTGAAAATTTCAAAAACAACTAAGTGCCGATCTTAATCCTCTGCAAATGGTGTAAGTAGCCAAGTCACAACACAAGTACTCTGATCAACAACCAATTTCAACTGAATGCTGTAAGTGCACGTTTTGGTGCACAATTTGTGTCCGATGCATCTCAATTAAAGGGCTGTTACTTTACAGAGATTATCCAGACAACTGGACAAACTCGTGTGAACAGTACCACGAGTTTGGACAAACTCGTGTGAACAGTACCACGAGTTTGGACAAACTCGTGTGAACAGTACCACGAGTTTGGACAAACTCGTGTGAACAGTACCACGAGTTTGGACAAACTCGTGTGAACAGTAACACGAGTTTGGCCAATCACGTGTTACTGTAGCACGTGTTTGGTCCACGAGTTTGAAGCCCAGCCCATTTATAGCCTATATATAGTGTTCTTAGGTTTTGGTTTTAGGTAATGATTGGAGTTGCAACAGATTTCATTCACGGCAGGCTGAGGTATGCGCAAACCTCAGTCCGTAAGTCCACCATATTATTCGATTATCAAGAGTCGTCTCGTTGATTGTAATCCGTAATCATCGTAGATGTATTGTAAACGGATTTATTCATTGTAATCATTCGACTAATGATAAAGGAATCAGTTTTATATCTCCTGTTCTTATTGATTTCGTGTTCATATATATGTGTTTCATTCAATTACCTCAATAACGATTATGTTTGGATTCCGCACTTACATAGTCGTAGGAATCGCGAATTGATCGATCACCCTGCACTTTCAAGTGGTATCAGAGAAATAAAAAAAATGAAAAATGAGAAAAACAAAAAGAAAAAAAGATAGAGTTTTAAGTTGATGCTTTAAGAAGATTAGAAGTGAGGATAATTTAGCTTTTAAACCTGCTTAATCGTAATATAATTGCTTAGTTCAGTGATTACAATTTATGATGTATCGGTAGACATAAAGTACCAAGGTTTCCTTATAATCCGAACTTAATTTATACAATGTCCTTGTGGGAAACGTATTCAGATATATGGCTGAGAATGCTTGTTCCTAAAAGAGACAAGTCCTTTAAATTTTTTATTTTTTATTTTTTTCCTTTTTCTTTTTTCTTTTTTATTTTTTTTTTTTTTTTTTCTTTTTTATTTTTTATTTTTCTATTTTTCACTTTTTTATTTTTTATTTTTTATTCTTTTTATTTTTTTAATAATAGTTTTAATTTTTTATTTTTTTTTTTTATTTTTTATTTTTTATTTTTTATTTTTATTTTTATTTTTTTTTTTATTTTTTATTTTTTATTTTTTATTTTTCTTTTGGGTTTTTTTTATTTTTTTTTTTATTTTTTATTTTTTATTTTTTTTTGGGTTTTTTTTATACTTTTTGTTTTTATTTTTTATTTTTTATTTTTAACTTTTTGTTTTTTAATAACTTTTTTAAAATTGTTATTTTTCTTTTGGGTTTTTTTTATACTTTTTGTTTTTATTTTTTATTTTTTATTTTTTGTTTTTTTTTTTTTATTTTTTATTTTTTATTTTTTATTTTTTATTTTTTATATTTAACTTTTTGTTTTTTAATAACTTTTTTAAAATTGTTATTTTTCTTTTGGGTTTTTTTTATACTTTTTGTTTTTATTTTTTATTTTTTATTTTTTGTTTTTTATTTTTTATTTTTTATTTTTTATTTTTTATTTTTTATTTTTTATTTTTTATTTTTTATTTTATTTTTTATTTTTTATTCTTTTTATTTTTTTAATAATAGTTTTAATTTAGTTTTTTTTTTTGCTTTCTTTTAGCCCATTTTTGTTTTTTTATTTTTTATTTTTTATTTTTTACTTTTTGTTTTTTAATAACTTTTTTAAAATTTTTTATTTTTTATTTTTTATTTTTTATTTTTTTGTTTTTATTTTTTATTTTTTTTTTTTATTTTTTAAAATTTTTATTTTTCTTTTTTTATTTTTTATTTTTTATTTTTTATTTTTTATTTTTTATTTTTTATTTTTTATTTTTATTTTTTATTTTTTATTTTTTATTTTTTATTTTTTATTTTTTTTTTGTTATTTTTTATTTTTTATTTTTTATTTTTTATTTTTTATTTTTTATTTCTATTTTTTATTTTTTATTTTTTATTTTTTATTTTTCTTATGTGTCAAGTAGTTGTGTCAAAACTAGTTCTAATTGCACGAGAGAGTTGATAAGCATCTAATGATTCTATTGTTCAGCTATATGGTCCTTAACTGGATTATATGAGTCTTTATTGCTTGAAGTAGTATGTTAAAAGATTGTTTTTTGATGTATCGGTAGACATAAAGTACCAAGGTTTCCTTATAATCCGAACTTAATTTATACAATGTCCTTGTGGGAAACGTATTCAGATATATGGCTGAGAATGCTTGTTCCTAAAAGAGACAAGTCCTTTAAATCTTATGAAAGATCTTGCATTGTCATTATGTATATTTGGTCTTTAAAAGGAAGGTCTCGGATACATATATGTGTATGTATTGCTTTTTCGGATGTATATTTGTGACAAGATATGCAAATATCTAATAAAACTATAAATATGTTGAAAATATGAAGCTAATGTGGCCTTTGAGATTCGAACAAGTAAGTCCTCGGGGTGTCTTTGTATACCTAGCCTACCTAAAGTTTCCAACTTGGGATAGGTTGTCAGAAAGTTCGCTACACGGGTCTCATCGAAAGTCACGGGTTTTCATATGTGCTTAAAATAAATGTCACAAATATGCAAGTACTTGGCATTATGCAATGTTGAGTATATTTCCGTACGTGAGTCAAGTTAAGTCGCTTTGCGTGTGAGGAATCACCGACCTGTCACCGCTGGCTTGATTCTTAAAGACTTTCTTACCTTACTCACCAAATGTCTAAATTTTAGTGCATGTGTCGATTGTGAGAGTGTATCTGAATATGGGTCACATAAGTTCGCAAATAAAATTTGTGGCATGAGTAACTTACTAGGTTACATGGTGACTGTCCTTGGCTCAAGTAATACGAAAGTGCCACAACCCAAAGGAAACTGGAAGTACCGAGTGTTTAAGAGGACAAACATACCGGTAATCGTGGTTGAGTCATTGTTCATAACTAATAATAAGAGAACTATTTCTCACTTGCAGGCTTATGTAATTGCTAATCTGATCTAATCCGCAGAAACTTAGAATTTCTTGTAAATAAATAATGTGGTTTAAATTTAAAATAATTTAACGTTTTTATTTCTATTTTTATTTTTTATTTTTCTTATGTGTCAAGTAGTTGTGTCAAAACTAGTTCTAATTGCACGAGAGAGTTGATAAGCATCTAATGATTCTATTGTTCAGCTATATGGTCCTTAACTGGATTATATGAGTCTTTATTGCTTGAAGTAGTATGTTAAAAGATTGTTTTCTGATATGGACATTAATTTGTTTAAGGTTAAGGAAATGATCTTTCTGAATTTTGTTGTTTTGGAAAAGTCAAAATATAGTCAGAATTTGTTTGATATATTTTTGAGATTTCAATTTGTTTTTGGTGAAAAGATATGCTTGACGATGATAATTGACTGACCATAGGTCTTTAATTAGATACCTTCTTTGCACGCTTAAGATAATGCTATCTGTTGATATTGATGCATTGATGAGTTTCTTTTAAGTGTGCAGGACTTTCAATATTGGAATTCTGTGTTTTCCAAAGTTGTTAGATAGTATCTCACCTGGTATCTATGTTTGAAATGTCCGTTAGTTTATGGTTTTATACATCACATTAACTTGTTGTGTAAGTTTACCAAAGTTTCTGAAACGGTTTTTCAGTTGATCCAGGTATATAATAAAGTCACGATTATCAGGTTTGATTGTTAAAATTTTATCTGCTAATGATGACTTGATTTTCAGGGAGTTAAATCATTGAGTTTCATACAGGTTATCTCTTTCCTGTGTATTGGCTGGTTATTCAAGTTTGAAGGTAAAAGGTATGCAATTTATCTAAGTGTTTTTGAAAATGTGTTTGATGCTGCAGGGAACACGATTTTAATCATGTGGTAACCTACTCCACGTGTTTGGTTAACATTTCACGCGTTTGGAATTTCCACGTAATTAGGTTTACCAGGTTTCACGCGTTTGAAGATTGGTCCACGTAATTAGGTTTTAGTGCAGATTTCACGCGTTTGATCACGCGTTTGAGATTTACACACGCGTTTGAAGATTGGTCCACGTAATTAGTTTTAGTGCAGATTTCACGCGTTTGAAGATTGGTCCACGTAATTAGGTTTTAGTGCAGGTTTCACGCGTTTGAAGATTGGTCCACGTAATTAGGTTTTAGTGCAGATTTCACGCGTTTGATCACGCGTTTGAGATTTACACACGCGTTTAGCTTAAAATCGTGCAAATTCGTATTGATTGTGATCGGTAACTGTTCATCTCGATAACTTTGTCTTCGTTGATCTTTTTCGTGATTACTATACAGGTATGTTTTACGGTTTATTGCTTATTGATTGAAATTCATTGTATAGTATCATGTCAATAACTAGATAGTCGTATTAGTTTTTATTAGAAATCTTGAGATTGGCTATCATGTTAAACCTGCTTTTGAGAAGATGAACAGTGTCGCGTGTTTGAATTCTACGCGTGTTTAGGAATTTATAAATCAAAACACAAGTCTTTTAATATCCCACGCGTTTAGAAACCCTAATACCACGTGTTTACCTATAATCACACGCGTTTACCAGGTTTCACGCGTTTGAAGATTGGTCCACGTAATTAGGTTTTAGTGCAGATTTCACGCGTTTGATCACGCGTTTGAGATTTACACACGCGTTTAGGAAATGTGTTTTTATTTAATTTCTGTTATTACAGTGTTTTTTTTTTTTTTTTTTTTTTTTTTTTTTTTTTTTTTTTTTTTTTAAGAAATTTTTTTTTTTATTTTTTTTTTTTTTTTTTTTTTTTTTTTTTTTTTTTTGTTTTACAGAAATGGCAGGCAATCCAAGAAATTTTTTCTCGACGCATAATCAGTGGATCGATTTTACGAGAAATGGAAGAAATAGTGATTTTCATGTTTTGTTTGATTATCTGGAACGGTCTCGTATTCACTTTGTTCTTACTCATAATCCAGTACTCTTTCAAAGCTATTTACATCAATTCTGGACTAATGCATCGATAATTGTGGTTCAAGCACAACCTGCACGACAAGATAGACCTGCAGTCCCTCGAAATGTTAGATTTCAGACGACTGTTGCTGATCACACGTTTTCATTTACTGCTGCTGATTTAAGGGAAATATTGCATTTAGGGACTGTTGAAGAGGAGAGTGATCCTTCTTATGAACCACAGGAAGAGGAGATTCCTTTGATAAGACGAAAGAAAGCGCCTAGGTCGGGAAAGGTTTTACCTGCTCATTTGGCTGAAGCGTTTGAGAAACACAGACACCAAGAGGAGTCTGAGAGAACTGAGGTGACAGAAAGTTCAAGAGGAAAGGCTGTTGACCCAGATGCTACAGAGAGTGATTCAGATGTTGATATAACGGGTCGTGCAAGTGATTCTTCTCCTGTTGAAAGAGCTTTGAAGAGGGTTCGCACTGAAGAGGAGAGTGATCCTTCTTATGAACCACAGGAAGAGGAGATTCCTTTGATAGGACGAAAGAAAGCGCCTAGGTCGGGAAAGGTTTTACCTGCTCATTTGGCTGAAGCGTTTGAGAAACACAGACACCAAGAGGAGTCTGAGAGAACTGAGGTGACAGAAAGTTCAAGGGGAAAGGCTGTTGACCCAGATGCTACAGAGAGTGATTCAGATGTTGATATAACGGGTCGTGCAAGTGATTCTTCTCCTGTTGAAAGAGCTTTGAAGAGGGTTCGCACTGAAGAGGAGAGTGATCCTTCTTATGAACCACAGGAAGAGGAGATTCCTTTGATAGGACGAAAGAAAGCGCCTAGGTCGGGAAAGGTTTTACCTGCTCATTTGGCTGAAGCGTTTGAGAAACACAGACACCAAGAGGAGTCTGAGAGAACTGAGGTGACAGAAAGTTCAAGAGGAAAGGCTGTTGACCCAGATGCTACAGAGAGTGATTCAGATGTTGATATAACGGGTCGTGCAAGTGATTCTTCTCCTGTTGAAAGAGCTTTGAAGAGGGTTCGCACTGAAGAGGAGAGTGATCCTTCTTATGAACCACAGGAAGAGGAGATTCCTTTGATAGGACGAAAGAAAGCGCCTAGGTCGGGAAAGGTTTTACCTGCTCATTTGGCTGAAGCGTTTGAGAAACACAGACACCAAGAGGAGTCTGAGAGAACTGAGGTGACAGAAAGTTCAGTTGCTAATGAACCTGTACAATCAGAGGTACCTGTTGTTGCTACTGTGTCTGCGTCATCTACACAGGGTACTCTGCTTTATAGAAGAACAAAATTTCGTCGACCTTCAGTTGCAGTTACTCAAGCTGAATCACATCAAGTGTCAATTCCTCAACATACGCAGAGTGCTTTGATTAGATCTGTTGTTCCTGTAAGCACTGCGTTTACGACACTTCTTCGTCCACTCCAATCGCCATTGATCAGCAGTTCTCAATTTCCTCCAAGACCTCCTACCAGCACCTCTGGAGTTGCACACTTTAGACAAACAGTTGCGTCTACTTCTGAACCTGCGCAGATTATGTTGCCTCAATTCAAGATGAATCTTTTGGAGACAAGAGTTATGACATTGGAAGCTCAAATGAAGGCAATGCAAGGGTTAGTAGGGACGTTAGTTGCTGATTTAGCAGATGAAAAGCGTCAAAGTGCTGAACTCAGAGAAAAGCTTCGGCAGTTGTTGGCTCAAGGGGGAGATGGTTGTAGGGAGACAGAGTTGAAGAGGAAAGAGGATGAAGATCATGATGATGATGCAAATGCTGATGGTGAGCCAAGAACTGAAGCTCAAGCAGAAGCAACGACTCAGGGGGAGACACCAAGACAAAGAGAGTCAGAGATTGCTGGTACAGCTGGTGCTAGTACGTCTGGGACTCAGAAAGATTCAGGAAAAGCTGTGATGGTTGCTCCAGATGTAGTTCTTACTGATGATGATGATAGTGATTCCAATTCAGGTAACTCCAATTCTGATCCTACTACCAATAAGTCTTCAGAGTCAGAGTTGCACCCATTAATAGTGCACAGACTAGAGAGGAGATTGGGATATGATTCACAAGCTCATTTGAGAGCTATGGCAGATTTTATGGATCCTGATGATTATTATGATCCAGGATCATATAAGGATCAAATGAAAGAGCAGTTAGGGTTAACTCTTACACCCTCAGAGTCAGAGTCAGATTCGGATTCAGATTCGGGATTCAGATTCGGATTTTGAACCTTAAGAGCTTAATGATTTGTGTACTTTAGATGTAAAATAAGATAAAAATTATAAGATAAATATTGGTGTACTTAATTGTTACATTATATTTATGATATAGTTTATTGTATTTATGCTATCTTTTATGTCTTAATGTTGTTTGTCTTTGCATATTTGAACTTTTAAATTTCAGATAAGCTTCAAAAGATAGGTACAGGTACATCTAAGGTTCAAAATGATGATTCTAATGATGATGAAAGTTTGGAAGAAGGTGAAATGATTCCTGATTTGGACTGGACTAATGTTTTTCAAGATGATGATTTTGTGCAACAACAAGCACAAGCTCAAGATCAACAAGTTCCAGATGATCCACAAGAGGTTCAAGCTGAACGAGTTTTTATTCCAAGTTCAAGAACTCTACACTTTACGGTTTTTGCCAAAGTTGGAGATGATGAAGATGGAATTACTCTAAGCTGGAGTATTGAAGATTCTAAGGAATTTGATGTGACAGAGTATCCAGTGCCAAGTAGGGATGAAGATCATCTACATCAAATTGATAGAAGAATACTGGCAAGAGGATTGGTAGGAGAAAGTATGAAACCATCTATCTTTTGGGATTTTGTTAGTGATAGAGATGCTCATAAGTATGTTACTACTATTTTGAGTTGGTTTTTTGATGATGAGCTGAAATTGTTTATTATTAAAAGAGATGATGGTTGTCAGTACTTAAAGCCTATGAAGAAATATTTTAAAAGCCTTGGTGAATCCGATTTAATGGATTTAGGAAGGAAAAGGCTTGTTAATCCGAGTGGCAATGGTTATGCAACTTACTGGAGTAGAAAGTTGCAAGATGATTATAGGAAAAGGTTCTATGATAATTTTGATAAAACCAGTGTGTACATAACGCCAAGATCCTTGAAGAAAGTTACAAAGGATGATGGTACGATAGAATTTACTCAAAGATCAATTAAGCGTGTACTGAAGGTTCCAGTCAAGAAATGGCCTCAAGATGTTTTGAGTACACTTGATCACTGGGAGATTCACAGGGACACTGGTGAAGCATTGATGTATGGAGATAGAGATAAGAGAGTTATTTTGTTACGTGTATTTGATCCTATGCAGATTGTGAACCTTTCCAGAGATGATCAGAGAAGGTTATATGACACTGAATGTCTGTTTGGACCTTCATGGACCACTGAGGAAAGCAGATATAGGAAGATTTTGCGTATTTGTTTACATGCTAATATTCATGCAAATAGCAGGAGATTGTTATTTGATGGATAGTGTTTTTACAAGACTGAAGAAATCGTGTAGCTGATGTCAAGGGGGAGACTGTAAGTGCATGATTCTATTGACAACAGCAACAGCGATTTGATCAGTATATATTCATGTTTTGTAATATGTAATCATAGACTTATGTTATGTTTAAACTTGTTATTTGGACTTAAGTAATGTGAATGATTACATATTGATCAGAGTTTTGGTATGTTTAATGTTTGTAATATGTAATCATAGACTTATGTTATGTTTAAACTTGTTATTTGGACTTAAGTAATGTGAATGATTACATATTGATCAGAGTTTTGGTATGTTTAATGTTTACGACTTGTATGAATGTGATTATAAATAACATACAGATACAAGTGATAAATTGTCACGTTTTGAGATGCTCATAAGTATGTTACTACTATTTTGAGTTGGTTTTTTGATGATGAGCTGAAATTGTTTATTATTAAAAGAGATGATGGTTGTCAGTACTTAAAGCCTATGAAGAAATATTTTAAAAGCCTTGGTGAATCCGATTTAATGGATTTAGGAAGGAAAAGGCTTGTTAATCCGAGTGGCAATGGTTATGCAACTTACTGGAGTAGAAAGTTGCAAGATGATTATAGGAAAAGGTTCTATGATAATTTTGATAAAACCAGTGTGTACATAACGCCAAGATCCTTGAAGAAAGTTACAAAGGATGATGGTACGATAGAATTTACTCAAAGATCAATTAAGCGTGTACTGAAGGTTCCAGTCAAGAAATGGCCTCAAGATGTTTTGAGTACACTTGATCACTGGGAGATTCACAGGGACACTGGTGAAGCATTGATGTATGGAGATAGAGATAAGAGAGTTATTTTGTTACGTGTATTTGATCCTATGCAGATTGTGAACCTTTCCAGAGATGATCAGAGAAGGTTATATGACACTGAATGTCTGTTTGGACCTTCATGGACCACTGAGGAAAGCAGATATAGGAAGATTTTGCGTATTTGTTTACATGCTAATATTCATGCAAATAGCAGGAGATTGTTATTTGATGGATAGTGTTTTTACAAGACTGAAGAAATCGTGTAGCTGATGTCAAGGGGGAGACTGTAAGTGCATGATTCTATTGACAACAGCAACAGCGATTTGATCAGTATATATTCATGTTTTGTAATATGTAATCATAGACTTATGTTATGTTTAAACTTGTTATTTGGACTTAAGTAATGTGAATGATTACATATTGATCAGAGTTTTGGTATGTTTAATGTTTACGACTTGTATGAATGTGATTATAAATAACATACAGATACAAGTGATAAACTTGTCACGTTTTGAGTAATTAAAGTATACTTAAAAGATGACAAAAGGAAGTGTGTACAAACTCGTGCTACAGTAACACGAGTTTGCCAAACTCGTGCTACTGTTCACACGAGTTTGTCCAAACTCGTGGTACTGTTCACACGAGTTTGTCCAGTTGTCTGGATAATCTCTGTAAAGTAATAGCCCTTTAATTGAGATGCATCGGACACAAATTGTGCACCAAAACGTGCACTTACAGTCTCCCCCTTGACCGATGCACTCAATTCATTCACCGATAAAAATTAGCAATCGAAAACCTGCAAAAGCAAACTCCCCCTTAACTAATGATACCGGGTCTTCTTTTGTTGTGACTCGATCTTCTGACACAACACTCTGATCTTCAAACTCCAAAATCTCTGTATCTCTGTGATAACCAACTAACCTAACACATCTCATTGTAGTTCTCCCCCTCAACAGTAGCCATCTCCGAATTAAACATATGCAATCTTCTTCCTGCTTGGAACTTTGCTCGAGACATTCCTCGACTTGCTTAACCGGCATATAATAGAGAAGTTGAATTTCCAACAATCAGCATCAAATCAATCAGCTCTCACAAAAATAAGAAACTCTGTAGCTTGAATCACAAACTGCAGTACCAAAAATCCTGTCTCAACTAGCAGCATCTGACTTTGTCTTGTACCTTCACAATTCCACCAACCACCCGAAGTTTTTCCTATCAGATCTCCCCTTCAGTTGTATACACCACCAAATATAAAGATCTTTAATCTCGCAATCACAATAAATGATCGCCTGATAATCATCTCTATTCTTGGAATATAAATAGGTTCAATCTTCAATTACTTAACAACAGATGACCAACTTCGTTGCTCTTAATATTTCGACAAAGTTTCCACAACTGCCATCTATTTGATACTTGAGCATATTTCACATTAAGCACACCATCATCTAAACACAGATCTTGGTTTGTCTCTCAAGTAGCACAGAATTTTACTCAGAAATCTGAAATTTTTTATCTCCCCCTTTTCTCTGTAAAATTCTGAAATCTAGCCCTTCTGTGATATACCAATTACCAGTTCAGCTCAGAAATCTGGTTGATAAAAGTATCTCCCCCCCCTTTTCTCTGCAAAACTTGGAAAGGTAGTATAAGCTTAGGTTACAGGATCTCCTATTCATAGAGGTTCTTCAAAATGGCCTAGAGCTCATTACAGCAGCAGCTCTTCGCCAAACAGGGTATATTCGTTTTCCCTCCAAATTTCCGAGGAAAAACACATTTACGTGAAACATTGGTATTCACGTAAATTTTTATTTCTAAGGCTGTGGGAAAAATTTGATAATTGCCGAAAATTTTCATCCAAAACGTGCCGAAATCGCACAAAAACGGACCGAAAATTTTTCGAACGCTACCAAACTTCAAATCTCCATGAATCATGCCATTTTAAGACCATGGACAAAAAATATTTTTCCCGCCAAAATACTTTTTTTTTTTTTTTTTTTTTTTTTTTAGCTTTTCTACAACCCTGTCTTCTATGCTTCAATGTATCGTTGTCTTCTGCTGTGATCCTTCCACACCGAAACATACTTGAACCTCGATTCAATTTCGACAACTCAAACACGTTCTTCGGCAAACTCGTGTGAACATTGCCACGAGTTTAAGAACCTAAACGCGTGATACCCCTTAAACACGTGGAATTAGGGTTTCTCAAACACGTGTTTTATTAACTAAACACGTGTTTAACTAAACACGCGTGGACCAATCTTCAAACGCGTGAGACTATGGTAAACGCGTGTGATCAAAGGTAAACACGTGCAACAATGTAAACGCGTGGTACAAACGCGTGACACTTAGGAATTTGTAAACGCGTTATAAGTAAACACGTGAAAGTAGGGTTTGTAAACGCGTGTTTTCCCAAACGCGTGTAATCTCATCTGCACAAAACAGATCTGATCGAAATTCTTCATCCAAAAACCCTAAAAACGAACCACGAATCAGAGACATAAAGCCTCTCCTGCTCTGATACCACTTGAAAGTGCCGGGGACCGATCGATTCGCGATTCCTACGACTATGTAAGTGCGGAATCCAAACATAATCGTTATTGAGGTAATTGAATGAAACACATATATATGAACACGAAATCAATAAGAACAGGAGATATAAAACTGATTCCTTTATCATTAGTCGAATGATTACAATGAATAAATCCGTTTACAATACATCTACGATGATTACGGATTACAATCAACGAGACGACTCTTGATAATCGAATAATATGGTGGACTTACGGACTGAGGTTTGCGCATACCTCAGCCTGCCGTGAATGAAATCTGTTGCAACTCCAATCATTACCTAAAACCAAAACCTAAGAACACTATATATAGGCTATAAATGGGCTGGGCTTCAAACTCGTGGACCAAACTCGTGTGAACAGTAACACGAGTTTGGCCAATCACGTGTTACTGTAGCACGTGTTTGGTCCACGAGTTTGAAGCCCAGCCCATTTATAGCCTATATATAGTGTTCTTAGGTTTTGGTTTTAGGTAATGATTGGAGTTGCAACAGATTTCATTCACGGCAGGCTGAGGTATGCGCAAACCTCAGTCCGTAAGTCCACCATATTATTCGATTATCAAGAGTCGTCTCGTTGATTGTAATCCGTAATCATCGTAGATGTATTGTAAACGGATTTATTCATTGTAATCATTCGACTAATGATAAAGGAATCAGTTTTATATCTCCTGTTCTTATTGATTTCGTGTTCATATATATGTGTTTCATTCAATTACCTCAATAACGATTATGTTTGGATTCCGCACTTACATAGTCGTAGGAATCGCGAATCGATCGGTCCCCGGCACTTTCAAATGCCGAGCTGACTGTAAATCCTTGATTTTTTCTTCATTTTTGCGAGTTAAAACTTGTATTTTATATCAAAATTATCAGAAAAACAATGCGCACAAATCCTTGAACAAATTAGATTCTAATTTTCACCAGAAATTAAACCCACGCGAACATGCGATTTGCCGAGCTCGATCAAAAACAACTCAAATGATGAAATTAGCTTCTGAAATTGATATCGAAGGATGATATACTGATAATAAATCGATCGGTGAACAAAATTCGAACAAAAACACACTAATTTTGCAGAAATCACTCAAACAGTGATCTCGGCAAATGAACCTTTCAGAAAATAAGCTAAATTTTGAAATTAAGCACAAAATAAGCTTCAATTAAGCTTGTGGATCGCTCAGATACGCTGATTGTGCTCTGATACCAAATATAAAGAGTAGAATTTGAGCTTATGTGTGTGTTAGTGTGTGTGTTAATGGCGGTTTGATGAGAGAGAGCTTAGAGAGAGAAAGTGTGTTTGGCAGGAAAGATTAGATAACATAAATGTAGTGAAAGGTTACATTTTCACTTATGGAGGGGGTTTATATACATATGCCTAATTTACACTAAGCCGCCTTCCATACTTAGACATTTACATTCTAAGTACAAATATACATAAAGGTAAACAAATCAACTACTACATTTATATTTCTAACAGATACATACTTGTAAGTCCCAACTCAATAGATGGTACTACCTGAAGATACTTCAATGTCGATGGTGGAGTTACTTTGCAATATAAGCTCTGAACTGGAGACGACCAGTTACAGAGAGTATATACCAAGTTCTAGATAGATTACTTATTAAGTGACAATAAGTAAAGAACAATGCAATAAAGTAAAATACTTAAAGTAAATTGGTGAGACAATATGTAATTTTCAAGTGTAATTTATTTATTAACTTTAAATAAATTACAAGGTTGTTGCGGAACCAAGATAATTCAAAGTATGTAAATATCCTAACAACCTATGAACTACAATTGATCTACATTGGAATTTCTCTAAACAATCGAAACACTTAAAGTTGTGAAATGTTCCTTTTGTGATTGAGAGAAAATTGCACAAGTTCACCAAGAATATTGCAGGTATGCAAAGTGTGAATTCTTTCGAAGTGTGTTCGAAGAAGTAATATTCTTAGTGTGCAATGACTTGTATTTATAGGCAAGGTTAACATTGGAATGTTAACTTTGGCCGTACAAATGTGGTTGAGAGCATTTAAGGAATAGCATTTAATTCCTTAAAATGCAGTGTAAAGTTGCAGTATAAAGCAACTTTATTCAACCAGCTTTATGTACCTTTTTGTACTTAAATAATAAGATAAATCTTATTATCCGGGTAAAATCACATAAAGCACAAAAGTCAATTCCTCGTAATCAATGTAAAGCTTTGTAAGAGCTTTCCACTGACGGTCTCCAGTTTGTAACTGACTAGAATGTCAACTGGGCTTCGCTGCCATTGTCATTCTCTATCTTCCACTTGTTGTCTCTGACTTCAACTGGAAGGATTCTTCAACTGGTCAGTTCTTAACTGGAGGAAGTCTTCAGTTGCGTTGACTGTACGATGCATCTGGACTTCAATATATTTCTGGACAAATCTTCTGGGTCTCCAGGTGCAACTGGAGACTGGACAGTTTACCAGTAAACTGGTCCTAACAAATTCCACCTATTTGTCTAGAAATATTGGCAAGTCTTTTTCAGTCCTTGTATCTGTACAAGTGTGAACTAGAGAGACTTGTTCGATTAAATCTATCTAAGTTTTCCAAGGCATTTATATAGATCAATAAATGCCTTGGGTTTTTCTTTTAAGTTTGTTAGATCTAATCTATTATCTACCTTGTGGTTACAAACTGGTAACTTCATTTATACAAGGAAATGAAATTTATACAAGTTACAGAATGTAAATAAAATTACAAGGTTGTTGCGGAACCAAGATAATACAAAGTATGTAAATATCCTAACAACCTATGAACTACAATTGATCTACACTTGGAATTTCTCTAAACAATCGAAACACTTAAAGTTGTGAAATGTTCCTTTTGTGATTGAGAGAAAATTGCACAAGTTCACCAAGAATATTGCAGGTATGCAAAGTGTGAATTCTTTCGAAGTGTGTTCGAAGAAGTAATATTCTTAGTGTGCAATGACTTGTATTTATAGGCAAGGTTAACATTGGAATGTTAACTTTGGCCGTACAAATGTGGTTGAGAGCATTTAAGGAATAGCATTTAATTCCTTAAAATGCAGTGTAAAGTTGCAGTATAAAGCAACTTTATTCAACCAGCTTTATGTACCTTTTTGTACTTAAATAATAAGATAAATCTTATTATCCGGGTAAAATCACATAAAGCACAAAAGTCAATTCCTCGTAATCAATGTAAAGCTTTGTAAGAGCTTTCCACTGACGGTCTCCAGTTTGTAACTGACTAGAATGTCAACTGGGCTTCGCTGCCATTGTCATTCTCTATCTTCCACTTGTTGTCTCTGACTTCAACTGGAAGGATTCTTCAACTGGTCAACTATCCTGGGATCATTATTTACTCTGGCATACTCCTCCTTAGTGATTCCCAAAAGATGAGCATCACTCATATCAAGCAACTTAATCTGTGCAAGATGTGCTCTGGATTCAGCTTGGTTTCTTTGTTTCATCTTCTTTCTTTCTTTAATTTCATTGCCAAGTCTAGCCAATCTTCTGCTATCACTATATGAAACTGGCAGAAGTACATCAGCATTGCCAGTTTCTAACATTGGTACATCAGTGGCCGGTTGGGCAGATACATCACATGCTAAACCTTTGCCCTTATCAACAACATTCCCCCTATCACCTACATCACCAGTTTCAAAAACTCTTTGCTCACCAACTTCAGTACTGGCAGCCTCAATCAATTCTATACCAGATTGACCTCCAGATGGAGTGCTTTCAGTTGCAATTGGTGCAAGAACTGCACTTCTTTCCCCCTTGGCAGCATCTAGACCTGCCCTAATCACTTCCCATTCAGAATGGTGAGCTGGCAACCGGTCAAGAGGCTGCCATGATTGCATGTTCTTGCATTCTTTGAAGATTGTGCACATCATCCTGAAAGATCTCCAAAGGTGGTTGGTTTCTTTTGACTGGGTCAGAACATTAGCTGTAACTTGTTCCTGACCAGTTTTCAATTCATTTAAAATCTTGGAATCTTCATCCAAACCAGAAACCACCTTATCCTTCACTTCTTCATCTTTCTTCTTCAAACTTTCTACTTCAGTTGTCAGTTTATCCAAAGATTGAGCATGAAGTGATACCTGGGTGTTCAAGTTATCAATGCTGCCCTCAACTGGTTGATCTCATTTGTGAGTGGGGCCAGATCAACCTGAGGAGTGGCCAGCTTGGTGATCTCAAACATCACCTTTTCAATCAATTGTGCTTCTCTTACACGCAGCGTATCATCTATCTTCTAACCAACTGAAGTCATTAACTGCTCTCCAAGTTCAGTCACATTCAACCCAGGTTTGTCAACCAATTCCTTTACCTGTTTTTCAATCTCCCTTAAATCCACTTCTGATGTTCTAACAGTGTTGCCCAGCAAGTTGGAGATTGAGGTTGTGACCTTGGACTGAGTGAGGTCAAAGGCTTCTTTTAAAGTACCTGCCAGATTGTTGCAGCCAGTGACCAACTCATTCAGCTTTTTCAACACCAAGTCTTCATTAGATGAAAACTTGTTAATCCCTAGATCAACCACTTTAATATTGGTCAAGTGATCCTTGTGTTATCTGGAGAAAGACTTGGTGTTTTTGTCAAGTGTCTTTTGAATCTCCTCCACCCTGGTGAGAAGGTTTTGGAGATCGGCTTATACAGAGACAACTTGACTGTCCAGTGACGGAGGAGAAGGTGTCACTGAACCAGCAGCAGTTTCTACTGGAGCAACTGGAGGAGGCAAACTTAGAGAAGTCTCCCAGTTGTCAGTCCAGCAGTTGAAGAAATAGTAGGAGTGGTGGTAGAAGAAAGGATTGGAAGTTCAATGTGTTGTTCATGCTGAGAATGCTCAGGTGTGAACAACGGCGGCGGTGGGGGTGGCATTTCTTGAAGGAGTGAGAATTGCCCAGATGGTGAAAGTGCCATACGTCTGTTTCCAGACATATAGTTATAAGTTGGGAATGAAATATCTGTAGGCTCATTTTGTTGGGATGGTGAAAGTGAAATTGATGCATCTGGAAGCGAGACTGGAGATGAAGGGGTTTAATCTTGTACAGCAGAATCAAAAATCTCCAAGTCTGAAGCAGTACCTTCTGAATCCGAAGATTTTATAAGGATTTCCTCGTCATTATCATTCATGTCCAGATCCATGAATGTAACTGAGGGCTGACCAGAAGGGTCAGTCTCCAGATGACCTTCCCCAGTTTCCTGGTTGGGTGCATCTGTTGGAGGATCAGATACCGAGGTATCTTCACCAGGGATAGATGTAATTAGAGTTGCCTCAGTTATGGTTGCTCTATCCTCAACCATAACATTAGACGAACTGGAGGGTCCCTCATTATTTTGAGGCCCGCCCAGTTGTCTTTCTGATTCACCTAGAATTGGTGCATCAGTTTTGGCGAATGCCAGCTGCATTTGATCTGGAATCTCAACCTCTCCAGCTTCAGATACTAGAGAGTCTAAATTCCTCAACAAATCTGGCACAGTGTAAGGTGAATCTGTACTAAAGTATGCTTCACTGTCCAGAATTTGTAGAAAGCAAAGAGAGAGAAACCTTGAGAAGGGGATACAAACTCCCCTGGTGCCCTTCAGTTTTTGTACTAGGCTTCTAAACAGGATATCAGCAAAGTCTACTCTCAATCCATTCCACAAGCAGTATGCCATCTCTGCTTGTGAGGAGTTAATCTGGTCAAGACCACCAGAACTCCCACACATACTCTCCACCAGGTGGATGAAAAAATACCTCCATGAAGGTGTAAGGCCCTTCATGGTCATCGCACCTTTTGTCTTCAAAACCCCTTTCTCCAAGCACTCCTTATGTCTTATTTCAAGGAGGACTTGGCAAAAATTAACGTTTGGGGCTAAGACAACTGGAGATTCACCCTCTCTCCAGTAGTTGAGGTGTAAGGTATCCCTCAACACATCAGCGGACAAGGTACACTGGATTGTTCCTCCTTTTAATGTAAAAGTGATGGAAGAACAATCGGAAGAAAGAGTGGCAGTGTACCAAAACTCACACAAGTAGTCGTGAAACATCTTGCGTGGGTTTAGAGAGAATGAGGGTCCTATTGGAGAATCCTTCAAAAAATTTTGAATTCTTCCAATAAGGGTATTGGACCCTTGAGATCCTTGTAAACTCGCCATCGGATTATTTGGATTGAGTTTGATGAGCGAAGTGTTACTAGGAGCACCAGATGCCGGTTTGACATCTGGTGAAGGAGCATATGGAACAGTTAAGGGATTTACATCTCTTGAACGGGATGATTTAGGAGCCATTTGAAAATGAAATTGAAATTTAGGAATTAGGGTTCTTGATTTATGAAGTAGAGAGAGAAATGAAGCAAATTTAGATGATTGGGAAGTAAATGAAAGAATGTGAAGGAAAGTAAATGTGTTCGGAGTAAATAAGGGTATTTCTAAGGAATTCAAGATCCCAATGTAATACCAAAAATTATATTTTATTAACAAAATCAATTTTGTAGATATTTTTACAAAATAAGTTTGAATTTTGAAATAAAAACATAATTAATTGTGTCAGCATTAAATGCTACGACGGCTTATCTTACCCACGCGCCCACTAACATTAATTTTCCTAATACAAAAAGTGTTCATTTACCAAAATGACTTTAAACACGTCAGATGACGATACCAAGTGGTTTAAAACACTTGAGTACCATCACGTGTCACAAATATTGACCAAGTATTTCTAACGTTAAAAAAAAATAAGACAAGACTGAATCTGGTCACTGGAGGATAAGTCCAGTGCCAGTTTCCAACTGGAGAGTTCTCCAGTTGCTATTTTCAAACAAAAACAAATTTTAGTCAGAAAATTATTTTTGAGTCTTTCCCCCTAAAATGATGATCTAGAAATCAATTAGTGCCAGGATAGTATCACAAAGGCGTTCGATAGCCTGGCGAGCAAAGATTATCTGGAGCTCCTCAACTGGAGAACTTCATCAGTGTCACTGACGCGTTCAATAACAAAGAAATCTCCAGTTTTAAGGATTTAACATTCCCAGTTCGCTGATGAGATGTTTAAAGGTTTTCTCATCAAGAGGTTTTGTAAAAACATCAGCGAGCTGTTTGCCAGTGGGGATGAAATGAATTTTAATGTCTTCTTTCATAACATGATCACGAATAAAATGATACCTGATGTCAATATGCTTTATCTTGGAGTGCATCACTGGGTTGTGAGATATAGCAATTGCACTAGTGTTGTCACAAAAGATTGGGGTCCTTGTATACTTTTAACCATAATCTAGTAACTGGTTCTTGATCCAGAGAATCTGGGCACAGCAACTGGCCGCAGAAATGTACTCTGCCTCAGCAGTAGACATAGAGACTGAAGTCTGCTTCTTGCTGGTCCAACTTACCAGTTTTCCTCCAAGGAAATGACAACCACCAGTTGTTGATTTTCTATCTATCTTACAACCTGCATGATCTGAATCTGAATAACCCATTAGATCTAATCCTGAGCCTTTGGGGTACCAAAAACCAAGATTAGGACACCCTTTCAGGTATCTAAAGATACGCTTAACAGCGTACAAGTGTGATTCTTTTGGGTTAGCCTGAAACCTGGCACATAGACATGTTGCAAACATTATATCTGGTCGACTGGCAGTTAAGTACATCAGTGAACCAACCATACCACGATAGTCAGTTATGTTCACTGGTTTGCCAGTTGGGTCAGAGTCCAAATTTAATGGTGCTGCAAAAGGTGTGTTTTTCGATTGGATTTTATCATATTTGTATTTTCTTAACAAATCTCTGACATATTTTCCTTGGTTTATGAAAATTCCATTTTCAGTTTGCTTAATCTGAATACCTAAGAAAAATGTTAATTCTCCCATTAAACTCATCTCATACTCAGATGACATGATTTTAGAAAGCTTTTTACACATTGCATCATCAGTTGAACCAAATATAATGTCATCAACATAAATTTGTACCAATAAGATATTACCTCTTTCTTTCAAGATAAATAAGGTATTACCTATTGCACCTCTTTGAAAGCCATTTTTAAGAAGATGTTTAGTTAAAGTATCATACCAGGCTCTTGGGGCTTGTCTTAGACCATACAAAGCTTTGTTCAGTCTATAAACCCAATGAGGATGCTTTTCATCGATGAAGCCTGGAGTCTGCTTAACATACACAACTTCTTCCAATGTTTCATTAAGGAACGCACTTTTGACATCCATCTGGAAGACCTTGAACTGCAGATGAGCTGCATAAGCCAGAAATATTCTGATGGCTTCAAGTCTTGCAACTGGAGTAAAAAATTAATTAAAGTCAACGCCTTCTGCTTGACAATAACCCTGGGCAACTAATCTGGCCTTGTTTCTTACAACATGGCCATCTTCATCCATCTTGTTTCGGTAGACCCATCTTGTACCAATAGGTTCTTTCTTTAACCCTGGTGGACAAGGAACAAGCTCCCAAACATTGTTCCTTTCAAACTGGACGAGCTCTTCTTGCATAGCTTCCACCCAGCTTGGGTCTGCCATAGCCTCGTCAATCTTCTTTGGTCCAATTAGTGATAAGAAGGTGACGTTTAAGCATTGCTCACTGGTGGCTCTTCTAGTCTGAACCCCACTATTTGGATCTCCCACAATCTGTTCAATTGGATGTGCTCGAGTCCATCTAGTGTATTGAGTAGGCTGGTGTAAAACAATATCAGTGCAAGTCACCTGGCGATCTTCTTCAGTTGCAGTAGCTTCTGGAGGAGGATCGGTCCAAACTACTTCTACATCCTCATCAGAGTCAATGAGGTCACGATTTGCATCATGAAATTCTTCATTCAAGGGCATTTCTTGAAGAACTGGAGAAGTTGGAGTTTGAACTGGTGTTGATATTGGAGTGGCACGTACATTAGATCCAATCACCAATTCTTGTGGTAAGTTGAAATTGATGGAGGGATAGAATGATGTGTCACTGGTGGTGTTCTTCTTCTTAACTGGTTCCAATTTGTTGTAACTGGAAACATCTTTTGGTGAAACAACTGACTGATGAACTTGGTCAGTTTTACTAAAATTTATTGGAACGACTGGAGTAATATCAAGGCTTGGTCTCTTGTTGATTGCTTCAGTTGATTCGTCGAATGTGACATGAATTGTCTCATGAACCTGTTGGAGTCTATAATTATAAACTCTAAAGGCCTTTTGAATATCTGAATAACCTAAAAATACCCCATCATCAGCTTTTGCATCAAACTTTCCAAGCTGACTGGAATCGTTTAAAATATAAACTGGACAACCAAATACATGAAAGTATCCAATATTTGGTTTACGATTCCTGAGTACTTCATAGGCAGTCTTCTTATGTCTCTTGATGTAGACTGACCGGTTTTGGGTGTGACAAGCAGTTGCAACTGCTTCAGCCCAGAAACTGGTGGGAAGACCTGATTCAGATAGCATACTTCTGGCTGCTTCTATCAGTGTGCGATTCTTTCTTTCCACAACTCCATTCTGCTATGGAGAGTGTGCTGATGAGAAGTTTTGAGAGATGCCAGTGTCATTGCAAAATGTTTCAAGTACCTTATTTTGAAATTCAGTACATTATCACTTCGCAACTGACAGACTTTTCGAGTATACTTGAGTTCAATTCTCTTGATGAGAGAGATGATTTCAGCAGGTGCATCACTTTTGGATCTGAGAATCCACCCAACAGTATCTGGTGAATTCATCGACCACAACTAGAGTGTACTTCTTTCCAGCTCTAGTTTGAACATTCACTGGACCAAAGAGATCCATATGTAGCATGTGAAGAGGTTCAGTGATGCTAAAATTTTGCCTAGTTTTGAAACTGGCCCTTTTCTGCTTGCCCATCTCACACCCTGGACATGGCTTTTCTTTATTAAAAGAAATCTGAGGTATCCCATCAACCAGTTGTTTGCGAGACAACTTGTTAATATTTTTGAAATTAAGATGGGATAATCTTTTATGCCACAGCCAGTTGGTGTCCTCATCAGCTTTGGTATAGAAGCACTGCTCTTTTGGAGCTGGTTCCATATCCATGATGTACACATTACCTTTTCTTGGTGTAACCATCACCACTTTCCAATCCTTGTTAAATATGGTGCCTTGAGCAATATCGAACAAAACTCTGAAGCTATCATCACAAAGTTGGCTGACACTGATCAGGTTATATTTCAAACCATTCACAAATGCAACTCTTCTGAATTCGACTTGTCCATTATTGAGCACACCATGTCCTTCAATCTTTCCACTTTGATCATGACCAAACATCACTGTCGGTCCATCTTGGACAGTGAACTCTTCAAGCAGGGGATTACATTCGGTCATAGTCCGGCCAGCAGCGTTGTCCAGATACCAGATATTCTTCTTTCGATCGCCCTGCACACCCACAAAAATTATCAGTTATTTTTGTGAACAAAACTCCTTCCAGATTTTTAATCCGGGCAGTACAACTCTGAACCTGTCGAGACAAAAGTTGGAGTTGACTTTCCAGTTTAAACAAAATATTGTTTTCACCAGGCAGCTGAACCTTGGACCTTGGTTCAGCTGAAGTTTTAGTCTTTTGGGTCTTGGACACCTTAGAATTTTGAGGTAAAGGCTTGTTATCAGTGGCCTTTTTAACTGGAGCACTAGCCTGTTTGGCTCCAGGTTTAACCTCAATGGAGGTGGTCGCAAAGGGTTCAGTTTTAACAGCTTCAGGTTGATCATAAGAAGTTTCAACCCTGAGAGCTGGAGGCAATGTATGAAGATCTGGTATAAGAGCTGCCATCTCCAGATCTCCAGATTACCATGCATTCTTCTGGGCATCAATAGTTCTAGAAAATGCATCATAGTTCTTTCCAGATGCTTTTACCCATGACTTGATAATCTTTTGTTCTTTTTCAAGATCAGAAAATAGTTTTTGATTATCAAGTTCCAAAGCCTCAATTTTTAAAACTGACTCCTTGAGAGCCAACTGGACACTTTGTAAATCATTCAGTTGTGGTTTAACATTGTTCAGTTCAATTAAGATAGTGTCAAGATATCTTTCACTATCTGCTCTAACAGTTTCCACAAAAGATAAATCACCAGTTAATGATTCAGCCAGGTCCAGTTTCAGTTCTGGGTCAACTTGGTTGTCATAATCACATACCTTCTTCAAAATGATGTCCACCCATCTTCCAGTGATGACATATTCTTTTGCCACATGCTGCTGTTGATCTTCCAAGGCCATGAAATACATGTCCCTTTCCTCTTCTTCATCAGCTGATGAGTCATCAGAGTACTCCCATTTTCCCTCAGTTTGTGCCATTAAGCACTGATCCTTTTCTTTTTCCATGGACAGGAGGGCAATCTGGGCCTTAAGCTTTTATATTTAGCTTTGTAGCTATCATCAGGCTGATTGAAATTAGGAACAAGGGGGCTAGTTTGGTTGTTCATCTGACTAGATCTGCATTCCTTCATAAAATGACCTTTCTTACCGCATTTATAGCAGGTAAGATTGGTTTTATCCAGAGAGCTGGAGCTGGAAGCATTGTTTGGGCCATTAAATCTTTTAGATTTATGCTTAAACCTGTTAAAGGTTTTAGCAATCATGGCTACCAGATCATCATCGTCAGTTTCATCACAACCATCACTGATTTCAGTGGTCAGGCCAGAGTTCAAGAAACTGTTTAACATCTCCTTCATTGAGTGTGCCTGGACACTCTCTGCAGACATTAATGCAGCACAAGGTCGCTCAGGTACACTAGAAACCTTGGAACTCTGGGCATGGTTCATGGCATCCTGCTCAGCCACCAGTCTTGCAGCATTATTATCTTCAGTGAATCTGAAGGCTCCATAGAGCGATGCAAGAGTATGGCTGTGCAAGGTTTTACATTGTCTTAAGACAGAACCATGTTTTCCCATTTGGAAGGAAGAATATCACAAAACTTCTCAAGAAAAATATCCTTATCCTTCTCTACACCCAAGCCTCTCAGCTGATTAATGAGGCTAGAAAATCTGGTGTATGTACCAGTTAGACTTTCATTGGGTAGAGCAAAGAAGGATTCATACTTCTTGTTCAAGGCAACTTTCCTGGTGACAATAGTATCATCACCTCCTTCAAACTGAATAACTAATTCATCCCACATTGACTTTGCACTGGGGAACAACACAAGTGTTGGAATTAGATCTTCAGGAACAGCTCCAAGGATCATTTTCTTGAGTCTGGTGTACAGATCTACAAGTCTACGATCCTCATCAGACCAATGGTCTTCGAGCTTTTCTCTAGAACCTCTTCTTCCAGTTGGATCTAGAAGAGGACTTACCCCAAGAGACATGGGTATATATGGTACATCCTTAAGGATTTTCAACATATACCTCTCTATCCCGCCGAAATGCAAAAGCATTCTGGCCTTCCATGTACCAAAGGTCTCACTGTTTCCTTGAAATTTTGGAACAGGAGTGTTAGAATAATGTACATGGACGTGGTTTGGGGCAGTAGGAGGAGGAGGGTTAGTATTAACATTTTGAAAAGGTGATGTATTAGTATTCAAAGGGTTTTCACCTTGACCAGAACCATCTCCACCTTCAGTATTGTTCATCTAAGCCGATCTAGGCAAGTTTATTAGCCTTCTGCTCTGATACCACTTGTAAGTCCCAACTCAATAGATGGTACTACCTGAAGACACCTCAATGTCGATGGTGGAGTTACTTTGCAATATAAGCTCTGAACTGGAGACGACCAGTTACAGAGAGTATATACCAAGTTCTAGATAGATTACTTATTAAGTGACAATAAGTAAAGAACAATGCAATAAAGTAAAATACTTAAAGTAAATTGGTGAGACAATATGTAATTTTCAAGTGTAATTTATTTATTAACTTTAAATAAATTACAAGGTTGTTGTGGAACCAAGATAATACAAAGTATGTAAATATCCTAACAACCTATGAACTACAATTGATCTACACTTGGAATTTCTCTAAACAATCGAAACACTTAAAGTTGTGAAATGTTCCTTTTGTGATTGAGAGAAAATTGCACAAGTTCACCAAGAATATTGCAGGTATGCAAAGTGTGAATTCTTTCGAAGTGTGTTCGAAGAAGTAATATTCTTGGTGTGCAATGACTTGTATTTATAGGCAAAGTTAACATTGGAATGTTAACTTTGGCCGTACAAATGTGGTTGAGAGCATTTAAGGAATATCATTTAATTCCTTAAAATGCAGTGTAAAGTTGCAGTATAAAGCAACTTTATTCAACCAGCTTTATGTACCTTTTTGTACTTAAATAATAAGATAAATCTTATTATCCGGGTAAAAGGACATAAAGCACAAAAGTCAATTCCTCGTAATCAGTGTAAAGCTTTGTAAGAGCTTTCCACTTACGGTCTCCAGTTTGTAACTGACTAGAATGTCAACTGGGCTTCGCTGCCATTGTGATTCTCTATCTTCAACTTGTTGTCTTCGACTTCAACTGGAAGGATTCTTCAACTGGTCAGTTCTCAACTGCAGGAAGTCTTCAGTTGCGTTGACTGTACGATGCAACTGGACTTCAATATATTTCTGGACAAATCTTCTGGGTCTCCAGTTTCACTGGGTCTCCAGGTGCAACTGGAGACTGGCCAGTTTACCAGTAAACTGGTCCTAACAATACTTGCATTTAAATACAGTAAATATCCTATTAACAGTATTCACCATCTATGAATTATTTCGTATTCTCGAGATTCTTGGTTTTGGATAGAATATATCTTAATACACTTTTAACCGTATTATATTTCTAAACGTGATTGCCATTGACCTTGGGCATCTCTGGGGTATACCAGCGGAGCGGATTGTAGTTCGCAAACGGGTTGCGATTCGCATTCTAAACGCGTTCACCGTCTGGATACTACATGACCCACGTCATCCCTAACACAACTTGAAATAAAATACTTGTTTTTCCTGCCATTATATAATTAATACATTCCTTTCGTATTGATTATAATACATACTATTTAAAGTATCTCTTCGTTACTAAATTAATTAATACATTCTTTGTATTAATCTTACTATTTAAAGTACATATATCTTACGGATACGTATTATATACGGAAAGTTACATTTTTACCCTACAGTTTCAAAGTTGTCATTTTCAGTCCTTATAAGTGTGACATTTGACAATTTAGTCCCTCAAGTTTCAAGAATGACAATTTAGTCCCTCAAGTTTCAAAATTGACAAATTAGTCCTTTAAATTTTTATAACATAAATGAGGTTTCATTTACAAAATACTTTAAAGGATTCTTAAAGATAAATTCAAATACCTATAAAAGCTCACAAAGTAAATACGTTGACAAGCGTATTAATAAGATATCCTTATAGTTGTATATCTATATTTGGAATTTAGCATGAATATAAATTAATTCACATTGAAATTAAGGAATACGTAACGTGGCCAGTTGACTCGCTCGTCATCGTTAACTACATCAATCTCTTCTATTTTGTTGTTGAACTATCAAGAATAAGGTGAGTTCCGTAACTCCCTACTCAATTGAGATTCGGGCTGAAAAGTGTACATATACGTGCTTGTTTGATTGTTTGGTTAATTTGATTTACGATTTATTGATTGTTTGATGAAATGCAATTGAATTATGGAACTGATTGATTAATGATTGATGGATAGTTTTGAGTTAGTGTTTGATGGTTTATACATGTGATTGTGATATTGTAATTTATTTAGGATAGATGTACATACATGGAAGTCGGTTATGCCTTCAAAGGGTTTTAGATGTGGTGGGAAGGCTGCGGGTGACCCTATATATAAGCATCTGGTACTCGTTGAAAGTAGAATCCTCCTAAGTGTATGTGAGTATAGTTTTGTTTGGTTGTTGGACCTATGAACATGTTTATTAATGATTATGCTTATTGAGACGTACTTGTTGTGTGCATTGAAAACTTACACCAAGGCAAGTTGTTTAACTGTAAGGCCACCAAGGCAAGTTGTTTAACTGTAAGGCCACATTTCGAGTACTTTAAGTACTATATGTACATCCGAGTGTATAGACGTATACACTTGTGTTGAATTGATGATATGATACGATTTACACCACGATGTGGACCAAGTATTGTGATACTTGATGATTTTGGGGTACATTGCATGACATTGACTCGTATATGATGTACGTATTGACATTTATACACATTTGATACATTGCATGACATTGACATGTATACGATACATCTATTGGTAATGATACTATTTGTACTTGATTATATACGAACTATTTTGTATCATTTGTTGTTTGATTACTTATTTGACAAGGTTGAACGATATGTTAACCTCAATTGTCTAACAGGTGACGTACATGGGTTTGTTGTAAGTGCATTGTTTGATGTTGTTATTACATATGATAATGTTATTCATGATGGTTACTTGTAAACCATTACTACGAACTCACCAACCTTGTGTTGACACTTGCTAGTACACTTTTCAGATAACCAGATTAAATCCAGGATGTGAAGTATGATTGTTGCTTGCTTTGAACCCGGGCATTGGACTTATATAGATCAAGGATTTATTTGCCTACTTTTGCATTATGTATTTTGTACTTGAATTATCTTATTTGATGGATTCACCGAATCCCTTTTTATTCATATAGTTCATGTTCTACGATAATTCCACTGTGTCGCTACGCCTATTGTTACTATTCCAAACTTATCAGGGGAAGGTTCCTCAAGTCCACCCCGCTCTTTGCTACGAAGGCTCCGAACTCCTAGATACCCGGTTTTTAACCGCCCTCAGTCACGACGCCTTCGACCTATCCATACTGAACCATCCGCTCTACGGCTGCGGCGATCCAGCAACCTAAACGAAATACCAAGATTCCTAGCGAAATGGAGAATAGAGGAAGGACTCCTTAACTCCAACCAGTTCAGAATAGCCGTCGGTTCGACCAATATTCCTGCACTAACAATGGAACCCCTACATGACGCTGTCCCTACTTTGGTCTTACGCACACTCCGAGCAGAAAGATGTATTGCTGAGTTGAGAGAAAGAACCAACATACTGCGGAGACATGTGGAAGACCAGGGTAGCACGATAGTCGCACTGGAAAGTGAGATGGCGGGAGCGCATTTCAGGATTCATGATCTTGAAGACACTGTGTTAGAGCTGCAGGAAAAGATAACACGATTTGAGGCTATGTTTGAGGCGATATCTAGAGCCGCCACTATAACCCCACCTACTCCATCACAATAGATATTAACTAGATATGTGCTATTTACAGCGGAGGTGTCGAGAAATGTAAAATTTTTATAAAATAATGGATTTCTGAGATGTTCATATCTCAATATCTATCATCCAATGAACCTACTAGCTTTAACATAAATTCCTTTGAACCATAGATCACCTTTAATGATTGAATATTATCAACCAAAAATATGTACCATCTTCTCTAACTGAATAATAGTAATCTTGACAAAAGAACTTCAAACTTGAAAAAAATCAGAATTATTTGAAAGGCTAAGAATTATGATGAGGCACCAACAGTTCTTGACCTCTTCACGTGTCTCTGAGAAAGTGGAGGATTGCTATTTTCGTCACCTCAGAGAATTAGGCGGTTTGACCTATACTACGGCTTAAGTTAAAACTCTTCATATTGCATGCATGGTTAGGAATTTTGTGTGCAACGTGAATTATGTGAACCCTAAAAGGTGTACGTTGTGAGTTCGTAGTTAAGACCTACTATGTGATGACATGAGTACAATGTGGTCAACTTATGCATTGATTTGAACTTGATTATGGTTGAGATGGATTGTTGTTATTAATTGATAATAGTTTGATGATTTAGGGCAAAATGAAGTTATGGCGTTAACTTGATATAACATTGTGGCAACCCTAAAAGAGCTTGATCAACTATTTTATGGTTACCCGGTATTATAACAAGTTAATGACATCACGGATTGAACACGCTTGGTTTAGGGTATAATAAGGAACCGATATGCTTAATGGAAGTTGATTGGGTGGAGGGTTAGCCATTGGTACACCCTGTATACAAACCCGGTCAATAACTAGAGGGCATATCAAATTCGGATTATACTTTGAACCACTTGTGTTAGTTGCTTGATTGTGTGATGTGTTGAACATGAGTACGTGGTTTAGTGATGAACGATTATTGTGAACTTGGTATGATGGCATGATACATAATGATTTCCCCTAGAACATTAGTACTTTTGCCTTAGTGTAAAGATATGATTTATGTGTAATACGTCAGCATGAGAGCATTAACTACTTGTGTGACTAACATGCGAGCATTTTGAGACTATGATGTTCAAGTAAATTAAGATACTATGAAATATTATGTGAACTAGTGTGTTAAGAGGCCTTTGTATGAACGTTGAGCTTGAGTTAATAATTTAACGAATGTACGCAAGGAAATGGCTAGAATAAGAGCAAACAGGATGGTCGTAGAAGATTATGAACTTAAGTGATTATATACAGGAATCAAGTGTCGTAGATATCACCTTATATTGACCTTATACTTAGAGTAAGAATAAATGATTTTACTGAAAGGTACTATTCACTTATATAATGTAAGCAATGACGTCAAATGAAAATAATTTTTCAACATGGCCGACAAATAAATAAGATATCTGACTCTTGATGGGACAAGATAGAGTAGGATAGCTTTGCCAGACTATCTTAATATGAGCGATAATAAAAGTATTGACTATGAACATGTTTCGCAACAAAGTAAAAAGGGAAATACACATGCGAAAAATCAATAACTGTTTATATATATCCTTGTATATATGACAACATAATTATTGGAGATATATATATATATATATATATATATATATATATATATATATATATATATATATATATATATATATATATATATATATATATATATATATATATATATATATATATATATATATATATATATATATATATATATATATATATATATATATATATATATATATATATATATATATATATATATATATATATATATATATATATATATATATATATATATATATATATATATATATATATATATATATATATATATATATATATATATATATATATATATATATATATATATATATATATATATATATATATATATATATATATATATATATATATATATATATATATATATATATATATATATATATATATATATATATATATATATATATATATATATATATATATATATATATATATATATATATATATATATATATATATATATATATATATATATATATATATATATATATATATATATATATATATATATATATATATATATATATATATATATATATATATATATATATATATATATATATATATATATATATATATATATATATATATATATATATATATATATATATATATATATATATATATATATATATATATATATATATATATATATATATATATATATATATATATATATATATATATATATATATATATATATATATATATATATATATATATATATATATATATATATATATATATATATATATATATATATATATATATATATATATATATATATATATATATATATATATATATATATATATATATATATATATATATATATATATATATATATATATATATATATATATATATATATATATATATATATATATATATATATATATATATATATATATATATATATATATATATATATATATATATATATATATATATATATATATATATATATATATATATATATATATATATATATATATATATATATATATATATATATATATATATATATATATATATATATATATATATATATATATATATATATATATATATATATATATATATATATATATATATATATATATATATATATATATATATATATATATATATATATATATATATATATATATATATATATATATATATATATATATATATATATATATATATATATATATATATATATATATATATATATATATATATATATATATATATATATATATATATATATATATATATATATATATATATATATATATATATATATATATATATATATATATATATATATATATATATATATATATATATATATATATATATATATATATATATATATATATATATATATATATATATATATATATATATATATATATATATATATATATATATATATATATATATATATATATATATATATATATATATATATATATATATATATATATATATATATATATATATATATATATATATATATATATATATATATATATATATATATATATATATATATATATATATATATATATATATATATATATATATATATATATATATATATATATATATATATATATATATATATATATATATATATATATATATATATATATATATATATATATATATATATATATATATATATATATATATATATATATATTGTCGATTACTAGTTGTATATATTATAAATCTTTATATTTCAATAATCAAAATGAGTATATATATATATGATGTTAATATCAATTAATTTTGTATAAAGAGAGGTCTGGAGTTATGGTTAAATAAGTGTTAATGAGTCTTGATGATATGTATAAATAAGGATTTTATAATTAAAGATCAAAAATGAAGTAATAATAACCAAACTGGTTCTGAACAGAATTTGTATTCAGACTTGGAAGGGTTAAACCGAATAGATGAAAAATGATTGAGTTGTTGAGTGAAAAACAAAATATTTAGTTTTATGTGTCTAGGTTATTTTGCCACTGAAATTACGTGAAAACACTGAGTAAAACTCAAGTTATGAACTTTTAAAGAAAACTGGTCGAAACTGATTTTTATGACTGAAAATTTAGTATTTTGTAAAAATCATATCTCATTCGTTTTATGTCAAAAGCAATTGAATCTTAACATTATGGAAAGGTCTATGTGTAAACTAAATTCGATCAGAACAAAGTTTTGTTGTATTCGACCTCCTTATTTCCCAAAAATGTCGTTTTCCTGAAAGGGTCAGAATCTGGACGAAAACCGATAAACTGAAATTAGGTGACCTTTTGAACAAGTTACAAGTATTGGAAAAATCTGTAAAAATTCATGAATACTCTTAAGATGTAGTATTAGATATTGTAAAAGGGTTATGACTTGAAACACCTTGTATCTACACTAAGAAGCCTCTCAAATAGAGCAAAAATATCTAAAATATATTTGATGATCTTAGGTTGGAATAAGTCTGAACGTTGAATCACGTGTGAACTTATTAGTACGCCTACTTGTACTAGTACTTGGATTTGCTCTACTTTCAGGTGAGTTCCGTAGTTCCCTACTCAATTGAGATTCGGGCTGAAAAGTGTACATATACTTGCTTGTTTGATTTTTTGGTTGATTTGATTTACGGTTTATTGATTGTTTGATGAAATGTTTCGACTGAAATATGGAACTGATTGATTGATGATTGATGGATAGTTTTGACTTTAGTGTTTGATGGTTTACGCATGTGATTGTGATATTGTAATTTATTTAGGATAGATGTACATACATGGAAGTCGGTTATGCCTTCAAAGGGTTTTAGATGTGGTGGGAAGGCTGCGGGTGACCCTATATATAAGCATATGGGACTCATTGAAAGTAGAATCCTCCTAAGTGTATGTACGTATATTCTTCTTTGGTTGTTGGACATATAGACTTGTTTATTGATGATTATGCATATTGAGATGTACTTGTTGTGGGCATTACTAAGGCAAGTTGTTGAACTGTAAGGTCACATTTCGAGTACTTTGGGTACTATATGTATATGTACATCCGAGTACTTTACAATGTGAATTTGATGCCAAGTATTAGCCATATATATATATATATATATATATATATATATATATATATATATATATATATATATATATATATATATATATATATATATATATATATATATATATATATATATATATATATATATATATATATATATATATATATATATATATATATATATATATATATATATATATATATATATATATATATATATATATATATATATATATATATATATATATATATATATATATATATATATATATATATATATATATATATATATATATATATATATATATATATATATATATATATATATATATATATATATATATATATATATATATATATATATATATATATATATATATATATATATATATATATATATATATATATATATATATATATATATATATATATATATATATATATATATATATATATATATATATATATATATATATATATATATATATATATATATATATATATATATATATATATATATATATATATATATATATATATATATATATATATATATATATATATATATATATATATATATATATATATATATATATATATATATATATATATATATATATATATATATATATATATATATATATATATATATATATATATATATATATATATATATATATATATATATATATATATATATATATATATATATATATATATATATATATATATATATATATATATATATATATATATATATATATATATATATATATATATATATATATATATATATATATATATATATATATATATATATATATATATATATATATATATATATATATATATATATATATATATATATATATATATATATATATATATATATATATATATATATATATATATATATATTTTTGTCGATTACTAGTTGTATATTTAATTATAAATCTTTATATTTCAATAATCAAAATGAGTATATATATATATGATGTTAATATCAATTAATTTTGTATAAAGAGAGGTCTGGAGTTATGGTTAAATAAGTGTTAATGAGTCTTGATGATATGTATAAATAAGGATTTTATAATTAAAGATAAAAAATGAAGTAATAATAACCAAACTGGTTCTGAACAGAATTTGTATTCAGACTTGGAAGGGTTAAACCGAATAGATGAAAAATGATTGAGTTGTTGAGTGAAAAACAAAATATTTAGTTTTATGTGTCTAGGTTATTTTTCCACTGAAATTACGTGAAAACACTGAGTAAAACTCAAGTTATGAACTTTTAAAGAAAACTGGTCGAAACTGATTTTTATGACTGAAAATTTAGTATTTTGTAAAAATCATATCTCATTCGTTTTATGTCAAAAGCAATTGAATCTTAACATTATGGAAAGGTCTATGTGTAAACTAAATTCGATCAGAACAAAGTTTTGTTGTATTCGACCTCCTTATTTCCCAAAAATGTCGTTTTCCTGAAAGGGTCAGAATCTGGACGAAAACCGATAAACTGAAATTAGGTGACCTTTTGAACAAGTTACAAGTATTGGAAAAATCTGTAAAAATTCATGAATACTCTTAAGATGTAGTATTAGATATTGTAAAAGGGTTATGACTTGAAACACCTTGTATCTACACTAAGAAGCCTCTCAAATAGAGCAAAAATATCTAAAATATATTTGATGATCTTAGGTTGGAATAAGTCTGAACGTTGAATCACGTGTGAACTTATTAGTACGCCTACTTGTACTAGTACTTGGATTTGCTCTACTTTCAGGTGAGTTCCGTAGCTCCCTACTCAATTGAGATTCGGGCTGAAAAGTGTACATATACTTGCTTGTTTGATTTTTTGGTTGATTTGATTTACGGTTTATTGATTGTTTGATGAAATGTTTCGACTGAAATATGGAACTGATTGATTGATGATTGATGGATAGTTTTGACTTAGTGTTTGATGGTTTACGCATGTGATTATGATATAGTAATTTATTTAAAGTTAATAAATAAATTACACTTGAAAAATTACATATTGTCTCACCAATTTACTTTACAAGTATTTTACATTATTGCATTGTTCTTACTTATTGTCACTTTAATAAGTAATCTATCCAAGAACTTGGTATATACCCACTGCAACTGGTCGTCTCCAGTTCAGCGCTTATATTGCAAAGTAACTCCATCATTGACATTGAGGTGTCTTCAGGTAGTACCATCTATTGAGTTGGGACTAACAAGTGGTATCAGAGCAGAAGGCTAAAATACTTGCCTAGATCTGCTTAGATGACTACTACTGAAGGTGGAGATGGTTCTGGTCAAGGTGAAAACCCTCTGAATACTAATACACCACCTCTTCAAATTGTTAATACAAACCCTCCTCCTTCTACTGCCCCTAACCATGTCCATGTACATTATTCTAACACTCCTGTTCCAAAATTTGATGGAAATAGTGAGACCTTTGGTACATGGAAGGCCAGAATGCTTTTGCATTTTGGTGGGATAGAGAGATATATGCTGAAAATCCTTAAGGATGGACCGTATATACCCACTGCAACTGGTCGTCTCCAGTTCAGCGCTTATATTGCAAAGTAACTCCATCATTGACATTGAGGTGTCTTCAGGTAGTACCATCTATTGAGTTGGGACTAACAAGTGGTATCAGAGCAGAAGGCTAAAATACTTGCCTAGATCTGCTTAGATGACTACTACTGAAGGTGGAGATGGTTCTGGTCAAGGTGAAAACCCTCTGAATACTAATACACCACCTCTTCAAATTGTTAATACAAACCCTCCTCCTTCTACTGCCCCTAACCATGTCCATGTACATTATTCTAACACTCCTGTTCCAAAATTTGATGGAAATAGTGAGACCTTTGGTACATGGAAGGCCAGAATGCTTTTGCATTTTGGTGGGATAGAGAGATATATGCTGAAAATCCTTAAGGATGGACCGTATATACCCATGTCTATTGGGGTAAGTCCTCTTCTAGATCCAACTGGAAGAAGAGGTTCCAGAGAAAAGCTTGAAGACCACTGGTCTGATGAGGATCGTAGACTTGTAGATCTGGACACCAGACTCAAGAACATGATCCTTGAAGCGGTCCCTGAAGACTTAATTCCAACACTTGTGTTGTTCCCCAGTGCCAAGTCAATGTGGGATGAATTAGTCATTCAGTTTGAAGGAGGTGATGACACCATTGTCACCAGAAAGGTTGCCCTGAACAAGAAGTATGAATCCTTCTTTGCTCTACCCAATGAAAGTCTAACTGGTACTTACACTAGGTTTTCTAGCCTCATTAATCAATTGAGAGGCTTGGGTGTAGAGAAGGATAAGGATATTCTTCTTGAGTAGTTTTGCGATATTCTTCCTTCCAAATGGGAAAATATGGTTCTTGTCTTAAAATAAGGTAAAACCCTGCACAGCCATACTCTTGCATCGCTCTCTAGAGCCTTCAGATTCACTGAAGACAATAATGCTGCAAGACTGGTGGCTGAGCAGGATGCCATGAACCATGCCCAGAGTCCCAAGGTTGCTAGTATAACTGAGCAACCTTGTGCTGCTTTAATGTCTGCAGAGAGTGCCCAGTCACACTCAATGAAGGAGATGTTAAACTGTTTCTTGAACTCTGGCCTAACCACTGAAATCAGTGATGGTTGTGATGAAACTGACGATGATGATCTGGTAGCCATGATTGCTAAAACCTTTAATAGGTTTAAGCATAAATCTAAAAGATTTAATGGCCCAAACAATGCTTCCAGCTCCAACTTTCTGGACAAAACCAATCTTACCTGCTATAAATGCGGTAAGAAATGTCATTTTATGAAGGAATGCAGATCTAGTCAGATAAACAACCAAACTAGTCCCAAATTTCAATCGGCCTGATGACAGCTATAAAGCTAAATACAAGAAGCTTAAGGCCCAAATTGCCCTCCTGTCCATGGAAAAAGAAAAGGATCAGTGCTTAATGGCACAAACTGAGGGAAAATGGGAGTACTCTGATGACTCATCAGTTGATGATGAAGAGGAAAGGGACATGTGTTTCATGGCCTTGGAAGATCAACAGCAGCATGTGGCAAAGGAAGATGTCATCACTGGAAGATGGGTGGACATCATTTTGAAAAAGGTATGTGATTATGACAACCAGGTTGACCCAGAACTGAAACTGGACCTTGCTGAATCATTAAGTGGTGATTTGGCTTTTGTGGAAACTGTTAAAGCAGATAGTGAAAGATATCTGGATACTATCTTAATTGAACTAAACAATGTTAAACCACAACTAAATGATTTACAAAGTGTCCAGTTGGCTCTCAAGGAGTCAGTTTTGAAAATTGAAGCTTTAGAATTTGAAAATCAAAAATTAGTTTCTGATCTTGAAAAAGAACAATTGATTATCAAGTCATGGGTAAAAGCATCTGGAAAGATATATGATGCCTTTTCTAGAACAATTGATGCCCAGAAAAATACATGGAAATCTGGAGATCTTGAAATGGCAGCTCTCATACCAGATCTTCATGCATTGCCTCCAGCTCTTAGGGTTGAAACTCCATATGATCAACCTGAGAGTGTCAAAACTAAACCCATTGAGACCACCCCCATTGAGGTTAAACCTGGAGCTAATCAGGCTAGTGCTCCAGTTAAAAAGGCCACTGGTAACAAGCCTTTACCTCAGAAGTCTAAGGAGCCCAAGACCCAATGGACTAAAACTCCAGCTGAACCAAGGTCTAAGGTTCAGCAGCCTAATGAAAACAATATTTTGTTTAAACTGGAAAGTCAACTCCAACTTTTGTCTAGACAGGTTCAGAGTTGTACTTCCCGGATAAAAAATCTGGAAGGAGGTTCATCACCTCCAGTTGTAAATCAAAATATTAACAAGTTGTCTCGCAAACAACTGGTTGATGGGATACCTCAGATTTCTTTCAATAAAGAAAAGCCATGTCCAGGGTGTGAGATGGGCAAGGAGAAAAGGGCCAGTTTCAAAACAAGGCAAAACTTTAGCATCACTGAACCTCTTCACATGCTTCATATGGATCTCTTTGGTCCAGTGAATGCTCAAACTAGAGCTGGAAAGAAGTACACTCTAGTTGTGGTCGATGAATTCACCAGATATTGTTGGGTGGTATTCCTCCGATCCAAAAGTGATGCACCTGCTGAATCATTAAGTGGTGATTTGGCTTTTGTGGAAACTGTTAAAGCAGATAGTGAAAGATATCTGGATACTATCTTAATTGAACTAAACAATGTTAAACCACAACTAAATGATTTACAAAGTGTCCAGTTGGCTCTCAAGGAGTCAGTTTTGAAAATTGAAGCTTTAGAATTTGAAAATCAAAAATTAGTTTCTGATCTTGAAAAAGAACAATTGATTATCAAGTCATGGGTAAAAGCATCTGAAAGATATCTGGATACTATCTTAATTGAACTAAACAATGTTAAACCACAACTAAATGATTTACAAAGTGTCCAGTTGGCTCTCAAGGAGTCAGTTTTGAAAATTGAAGCTTTAGAATTTGAAAATCAAAAATTAGTTTCTGATCTTGAAAAAGAACAATTGATTATCAAGTCATGGGTAAAAGCATCTGAAAGATATCTGGATACTATCTTAATTGAACTAAACAATGTTAAACCACAACTAAATGATTTACAAAGTGTCCAGTTGGCTCTCAAGGAGTCAGTTTTGAAAATTGAAGCTTTAGAATTTGAAAATCAAAAATTAGTTTCTGATCTTGAAAAAGAACAATTGATTATCAAGTCATGGGTAAAAGCATCTGGAAAGATATATGATGCCTTTTCTAGAACAATTGATGCCCAGAAAAATACATGGAAATCTGGAGATCTTGAAATTGCAGCTCTCATACCAGATCTTCATGCATTGCCTCCAGCTCTTAGGGTTGAAACTCCATATGATCAACCTGAGAGTGTCAAAACTAAACCCATTGAGACCACCCCCATTGAGGTTAAACCTGGAGCCAATCAGGCTAGTGCTCCAGTTAAAAAGGCCACTGGTAACAAGCCTTTACCTCAGAAGTCTAAGGAGCCCAAGACCCAATGGACTAAAACTCCAGCTGAACCAAGGTCTAAGGTTCAGCAGCCTAATGAAAACAATATTTTGTTTAAACTGGAAAGTCAACTCCAACTTTTGTCTAGACAGGTTCAGAGTTGTACTTCCCGGATAAAAAATCTGGAAGGAGGTTCATCACCTCCAGTTGTAAATCAAAATATTAAACCCCCTTCAAAAGCTAAACAAAAGAATGTTCCATCTGGAACTAAATCTGATAAGAAAAAGGGGAGCATATATCAAATACCAATCGTTTTTACTCCTGCACCTGGATCTGGTGAAAAAGATCCAGATGTAGTCTTCAGTTTACCATCACAACAATCTACTGAGACTTTTGTAGAGAAGTCCAGTGAACCCATCAAGAAAAGATGGGTTCACAAAAATAACTGATCATTTTTGTGGGTGTGCAGGGCGATCGTAAAAAGTATACCTGGTATCTGGACAGCGCAGCTGGCCGGACTATGACCGGATGTAAGCCCCTGCTTGAAGCAGTTCAACTGCTTGTCACACCCAAAACCGGTCAGTCTACATCAAGAGACATAAGAAGACTGCCTATGAAGTACTCAGGAATCGTTAACCAAATATTGGATATTTTCATGTATTTGGTTGTTCAGTTTATATTTTAAACGATTCCAGTCAGCTTGGAAAGTTTGATGCAAAAGCTGGTGAAGGGGTATTTTTAGGTTATTCAGATATTCGAAAGGCCTTTAGAGTTTATAATTATAGACTCCAAAAGGTTCACGAGACAATTCATGTTACATTTGACGAATCAACTTATGCAATCAACAAGAGACCAAGCCTTGATATTTCTCCAGTCGTTCCAATAAATTTTGGTGAAACTAACCAAGTTCATCAGTCATTTGTTTCACCAAAAGATGTTTCTGATTAGACTCAATTGACTCTGATGAGGATGTGGAAGTAGTTTGGACTGATTCTCCTCCAGAAGCTGCTGCAACTGAAGAAGATCGTCAGGTGACTTGCACTGATATTGTATTACACCAGCCTAGTCAATACACTAGATGGACTAAAGCCCACCCAATTGAACAGATTGTGGGAGATCCAAGTAGTGGGGTTCAGACTAGAAGAGCCACCAGTGAGCAATGCTTAAACGTCACCTTCTTATCACTAATTGAACCAAAGAAGATTGACGAGGCTATGGTAGACCCAAGCTGGGTGGAAGCTATGCAAGAAGAGCTCCTCCAGTTTGAAAGGAACAATGTTTGGGAACTTGTTCCTTGTCCACCAGGGTTAAAGAAAGAACCTATTGGTACCAGATGGGTCTACCGAAACAAAATGGATGAAGATGGCCATGTTGTAAGAAACAAGGCCAGACTAGTTGCCCAGGGTTATTGTCAAGCAGAGGGCGTTGACTTTGATGAAACTTTTGCTCCAGTTGCAAGACTTGAAGCCATAAGAATATTTTTGGCTTATGCAGCCCATCTGCAGTTCAAGGTCTTCCAGATGGATGTCAAAAGTGCGTTCCTTAATGGAACATTGGAAGAAGAAGTTTATGTTAAGCAGACTCCAGGTTTCATCGATGAGAAGCATCCTCATTGGGTTTATAGACTGAACAAAGCATTGTATGGTCTAAGACAAGCCCCAAGAGCCTGGTATGATACTTTAACTAAACATCTTCTTAAAAATGGCTTTCAAAGAGGTGCAATAGATAATACCTTGTTTATCTTGAAAGAAAGAGGTAATATCCTATTGGTACAATTTTATGTTGATGACATTATTTTTGGTTCAACTGATGATGCAATGTGTAAAAAGTTTTCTAAAATCATGTCATCTGAGTATGAGATGAGTTTAATGGGTGAATTAACATTTTTCTTAGGTCTTCAGATTAAGCAAACTGAAAATGGAATTTTCATAAACCAAGGAAAATATGTCAGAGATTTGTTAAGAAAATACAAATATGATTCAATCCCATCAAAAAACACACCTATTGTCGCACCATTGAATTTGGACTCTGACCCAACTGGCAAACCAGTTAACATAACTGACTATAGAGGTATGGTTGGTTCACTGATGTACTTAACTGCCAGTCGACCAGATATAATGTTTGCAACATGTTTATGTGCCAGGTTTCAGGCTAACCCTAAAGAATCACACTTGCACGCTGTAAAGCGTATCTTTAGATACCTGAAAGAGTGTCCTAATCTTGGTCTTTCGTACCCCAAAGGCTCAGGATTAGATCTAATGGGTTATTCAGATTCTGATCATGCAAGTTGTAAGATAGATAGAAAATCAACAACTGGTGGTTGTCATTTCCTTGGAGGAAAACTGGTAAGTTGGACCAGCAAGAAGCAGACTTCAGTCTCTATGTCCACTGCTGAGGCAGAGTACATTTCTGCTGCCAGTTGTTGTGCCCAGATTCTCTGGATCAAGAACCAGTTACTAGATTATGGTCAAAAGTTTACTAAGACCCCAATCTTTTGAAACAACACCAGTGCAATTGCTATATCTCACAACCCAGTGATGCACTCCAAAACAAAACATATTGACATCAGGTATCATTTCATTCGAGATCATGTTATGAAAGGAGATATTGAAATTCATTTCATCCCCACTGACAAACAGTTAGCCGATGTTTTTACTAAACCTCTCGATGAGAAAACTTTTAAACATCTCATCAGCGAACTGGGAATGTTAAATCCTTAACTGGAGCTTTCTTTGTTATTGAACGCGTCAGTGACACTGATGAAGTTCTCCAGTTGAGGAGGTCCAGATAATCTTTGCTCGCCAGGCTATCGAACGCTTTTGTGATACTATCTTGGCACTAATTGATTTCTGGATCATCATTTTAGGGGGAAAGACTCAAAATAATTTTCTGACTAAAATTCGTTTTTGTTTGAAAATGCAACTGGAAAACTCTTCAGTTGGAAACTGGTACTGGACTGATCCTCCAGTTACCAGGTTCAGTCTTGTCTTATTTTTATAACGTTACAAATACTTGGTCAATATGTGTGACACGTGATGATACTCGAGTGTTTTAAACCACTTGATATCATGATCTGACGTGTTTGAAACCATTTTAGTACTTGACAACTGTTTGTATTGGGAAAACAAAAAGTGAGTGGGCACGTGGGTAAGATAAGCCGTCGTAGCATTTAATGCTGACATGGAAGCATTTAATGTTTACATGGAAAATTATTATTTTATTTCAAAATTCAAACCAACTTTTGTGAAAATATCTTCAAAAAGGGATTTTGTTTATTAAAATATAATTTTGGTGTTTCATTGGGATCTTGAATCCTTATAAATACCCTTATTTACTCCGAACTCATTTACTTCCTTCTCTTACATTCTTTCATTTACTTCCAATCATCAAAATCGCTTCATTCTTCTCTTTGCTTCATAAATCAAGAACCCTACATCCCAAATTTCATTTTCATTCTTCTATGGCTCCTAGATTATCTCGTTCAAGAGATGTAAATCTCTTGACTGTTCCATACAATCCCTCACCAGATGTCACACAGGCACCTGGTGCCCCTAGTAGTGCTTCGGTCATAAAACTAAATCCAAATAATCCTATGGCCAGCCTACGAGGTTCTCAAGGGTCCGATACCCTTATTGGTAGAATTTAAAAGTTTTTGAAGAATTCTCCAATAGGACCCTCATTCTCTCTAAACCCACGTAAGTTGTTTCACAACTACTTATGTGAGTTTTGGTACACTGCCGTTCTTTCTTCCGATTGTTCCTCCATCAGTTTCACATTAAAGGATGGAACAATCCAGTGTACCTTGTCAGCTGATATATTGAGGGATGCCTTACGCCTCAATTACTGGAGAGAGGGTGAATCTCCAGTCGTCTTGCCCCCAAATATAAACTTTCGCCAAGTACTTCTTGAAATGGGACACATGGAGTGTTTGGAGAATGGGGTGTTGAAGACAAAAGGTGCGATGACCATGAAGGGCCTTACACCTTCATGGAGGTACTTTTTCATCCACCTGGTGGAGAGCATGGGTGGGAGTTCTGGTGGACTTGACCAGATTAACTCCTCGCAAGCAGAAATGGCTTACTGCTTGTAGAACGGATTGAGAGTGGACTTTGCAGATATTCTGTATAGAAGCCTAGTTCAAAAACTGAAGGGTACAAGGGGTGTTTGTATTCCCTTTTCAAGGTTCCTCTCACTTTGTTTTAAGCAAATTCTGGGCAGGGAAGCATATAATAGTACAGATTCTCAGTACACTGCTCCAGACATGCTAAGGAATCTAGACTCACTGGTATCTGAAGCTGGTGAGGTTGAAATTCCTGAACGAATGCAACTGGCATTCGCTTCAACTGATGCACCTCTTGAAGGTGAGTCAGAAAGGTAACTGGGCGGGCCTCAAAATAATGAGGGACCCTCCAGTGTGTCTAATGTTGTGGTTGAGGATAGAGCAACCATAACTGAAGCAACACCAATCTCATCTATCCCTGGTGAAGATACTTCGGTATCTGATCCTCCAACAGATGCACCCATCCAGGAAACTGGGGAAGGTCATCTGGAGACTGTCCAGGTAACTGAACAGCCCTCTGTCACATTCATGGATCTGGACATGAATGTTATTGACGAGGAAATCCTTATAGAATCTTCGGATTCTGAAGGTACTGAAACAGACTTGGAGATTCTTGATGCTTCTGTACAAGCTCAAGACCCTTCATCTCCAGTCATACCTCCAGACGCATCAATTTCACTTTCACCACCACAAGTAAATGTGCCTATAGATATATCTTTACCAACAAATTTCACTCCTTTACCAACTGGGCAATTCTCACTTGCTCGAGAAATGCCACCCCCACCGTCACCGTTGTTCATAACTGAGCATTCTCAGCATGAACAACAATTTGATTTCCAGTCCTTTCTTCAACCACCACTCCAATAATTTCTTTAACTGCTGGCCTGACAACTGGGAGACTTCCATCAGTTTGCCTCCTCCAGTTGCTCCAGTAGTAACTGCTAGTGGTCCAGTGACACCTTCTCCTTTGTTACTGGACAGTCAAGTTGTCTCACTACAAGCCGATCTCCAAAACCTTCTTACCAGGGTGGAGGAGATTCAGAAGACACTTGACAAGAACACCAAGTCATTCTCCAGATACCACAAAGATCATTTGACAAATATTAAGGTGGTCGATCTGGGATAAACAAGTTTTCATCTAATGAAGACTTGGTGTTCAAAAAGCTTAATGAGTTGGTCACTGGCTGCAACAATCTAGCTGGTACTCTAAAGGAAGCCTTTGACCTAACTCACTCCAAGGTCTCCAGTTCAATCTCCAACTTGCTAGAAAATACTGTCAGAACTTCAGAAGTTGACTTAAAAGAGATTGAAAGGCAGGTTAAGGAACTTATTGAAAGACCTGGCCTAGATGTAACTGGCCTTGGAGAGCAGTTGATGACTTCGGTTGGTCAGAAAATAGAGGATACGCTGGGTGCTAGAGAAGAGCATTTGATTGAAAGGGTGATGTTTGAGATCACCAAGCTGCCCACTCCTCAGGTTGATCTGACCCCACTTACCAGTGAGATCAACCAGTTGAGAGGCAGCATAAGAAGTTTGAACACCCAGGTATCTCTACATGCTTAATCTATAGAGAAACTGACAACTAAAGTGGAAAATCTGAAGAAGATGGATGATGAAGTTAAGGATAAGGTTGTCTCAGGTTTGGATAAGGACTCCAAGATCTTGAATGAATTGAAAACTGGTCAAGACCAAGTTGTTGCAAATGTCTTGACCCAGTCCAAGGAGATGAACCATTTATGGAGGTCCTTCAGGATGATGTGTGGAATCTTCAAAGAGTGTAAGGACATGCAGTCGTGGCAGCCTCTTGACCGGTTGCCATCTCACCCCTCTGAATGGGAAGCAATTAGGGCAGGTCTAGATGCTGCCAAGGGGGAAAGAAGTTCAGTCCTTACATGACCAGTTGCACCTGGAAGGACTCCATCTGGATCTGGAAGAGAATTGGTTGTGGCTACCAGTACTGAAGCTGGTGAGCAGAGTGATAGGGGGAGTGTTGGTTTGGACAAAGGTAAAGGTTTAGCTGGTGATGCATCTGCCCAGCCGGCCACTGGTGAAATGTTAGAAACTGGTAATGCTGACATACTACCTCCAGTTTTAGATAGTGATAGTAGAAAACTGGCTAGACTTGGTAATGACATCAAAGAAAGAAAGAAAATGAAACAAAGAAACCAAGTTGAGGCCAGGGCACATCTTGCTCAGATTAAGTTGCTGGATATGAGTGATGCCAATCTACTGGGTATCACTAAGGATGAGTATGTTAGGGTTAAGAATGATCCTAGGATAGTTGACCAGTTGAATGAAATGCTAGATGTAGAACTGGATAGACACTATCATGAGGATGAAGCTGAATTCGATGCCAGGAGCTTAAACATTTCAGTGGAGAAGGCAAAAGAGATTAGGGCCAGTGGGATTCTTAAGAGAATTGCAAATGTTAAAAAGGTAGTGAAGGATGTATTGAATCCACCAAGAAGAAGGATTCCACAACCAAGAAGACCACTGACAAGAGATGCAAGAGATGCTGACCTTAGCACATTCGTTGAATCAACTGGCGAGGTATCCAATGAAGACATTAAGTCCGCTGTACTGGCTGCTGGTGCTGGGAGTATAAAAATCACAAATGAATCTGAAGCTAGAAACTACTACTCCCAGATCATGTCAACCAGAAGACATAGTGGTACTATTAATGGTGTCAATGTTACAATCAAGCCAGGTACCAAGGTTTTTCAAATCGAAGTTATGTATACTGGTGGGCCACTGGTTAGGACTGATGATCCTGGTGTTATGCAGTATGGGTTCAGCGAATGGGTGGAGATGGTGAATGTTTTGGATGCTAAGGCACAAAAGAATAGGTTCGAGAAAGCATGGGTTAACTTTCTAAGGGGGAAGATTCAACATAAAGAAAATCTTGAGCAAAAGTTGAATATTGACCCTTAAGATACTCTGCCTATCTCTTCAGTTGCAAAGAGAAGAAGAACTGGCGAAGGACCATCTCATTAAGTTCTTTCTTCAGTTTATCTACTTGTAATTTGTATTTACATTCTGTAACTTGTATAAATTTCATTTCCTTGTATAAGTGATGTTACCAGTTTGTAACCACAAGGTAGATAATAGATTAAAATCTAACAAACCTAAAAGAAAAACCTAAGGCATTTATTGATCTATAAAAATGCCTTAGATAACTTAAATAGATTTAAATCAAACAAGTCCTTCCAGTTCACACTTGTACAGATACAAGAACTAGAAAAGGGGGAATTTGTTAGGACCAGTTCACCTGGAACTGGCCAGTCACCAGTTCACACTGACCAGTCACCAGTTCACACTGACCAGTCACCAGTTGCATCTGGTGACCAAGATGATTTGTCGAGAAATATATTGAAGTCCAGTTGCACCGTACAGTTAACGCACTGAAGACTTCCTCCAGTTGAGAACTGACCAAGTTGAAGAAGCATTCCAGTTGAAGTCGAAGACAACAAATGGAAGATAGAGAATGACAATGGAAGCGAAGCCCAGTTGGCATTCTAGTCAGTTACAAACTGGAGACCATCAGTGGAAAGCCCTTACAAAGCTTTACACTGATTACGAGGAATTGACTTATATGCTTTATGTACCTTTACCCGGATAATAAGCCTTATCTTATTATTTAAGTATTAAAAGGTACATAAAGGTGGTTATGTAAAGTCACTTTAACATGCGACTTTACACTGCTTTTTAAGGAATTAAATGCTATTCCTTAAATGCTCCCAACCACATTTGTACGGCTAAAGTTAGCATCCCAATGTTAACTTTGCCTATAAATACAAGTCATTGCACAACCAAGAATTCAAGTATTCGATCTCACAAAGTTATTTCACAAAGACGAATAACTTCACACTTTGCAAACCTACAATATTCTTGGTGAACTTGTGCAATATTCTCTCAATCGCTAAAAGGAACATTTCACAACTTTAAGTGTTTCGATTGTTTTGAGAAATTCCGAGTATAGATCAATTGTATTTCATAGGTTGTTAGGATATTTACATTCGTGTATTATCTTGGTTCCGCATCAACCTTGTAATTTGTTTAAATCAATAAATAAATTACACATTGAAAATACATATTGTCTCATCAAGTTATCTTACAAGTTATTTGTATTATTGCATTGTTCTTTACTTATTGTCATTTATATAAGTAATCTATCTAGAACTTGGTATATACACACTGCAACTGGTCGTCTCCAGTTCAGTGCATATATTGCAAAGTAACTCAACCATCGACATAGAGGTGTCTTCAGTAGTACCATCTAACGAGTTGGGACTTACAGTTTTTCTTTCTTGTTCTTTCTTTTTCTAATCAAGTATGGAGTTCTAATATTTGTTGCATATATTTGTGTGTGTTTGTGTACATGAGAGAATGCAGAGGAAGTAGGAATGATTAGCATGAAGATAGAGAAGTCTCATGCATTTATGCATGCATGAAACATGCATGGTGACTCATGTAGGCTCCTAGGTGGTTTCATTAGTCAACAATGGGTTTTGTCTTGAAAACTTTCCAGCCATTTGGTTCTTGGATTGTTGTTTAATGTTGTCCATATCTAGCTAGTGGGTTTTGTTTGTCAACAAAGGAAGAAAGTGTGTCTCATTTAACATATAGCTAGATATTTTTGTTATAGAATATAGATGTCGATACATGATTTTAGCTAGTATTTAGTTAGGATTAGGATTATTAATAGTATAATATACCCCTTAATTTACATACCTATAATGCCTAATTATTTTATCAATATTTATTTTTAACCGTACAATATTTCTAGTTAATTGATTGAGTTCATTATGAACAAACAACCAAAACAAATCACGGGTGTTCACCTTTTTATAAAGGTTGTGTCGGCCTTTGTTCCATTAGTACCATTATTTGCTGGCTGCCGACACTCAGGTATAATCTAAATATTTAATATCGTATATTATACTAAGGCATAGAAATACGTTTTCCCAAATAATTTTTACATTCGTATTTAGTTTATTTATCATATCCTAATAATGCAAGTTTCATATCAAATATGGACAATATAAGTCCCAACTCAATAGATGGTACTACCTGAAGACACCTCAATGTCGATGGTGGAGTTACTTTGCAATATAAGCCCTGAACTGGAGACGACCAGTTACAGAGAATATATACCAAGTTCTAGATAGATTACTTATTTAAGTGACAATAAGTAAAGAACAATGCAATAATACAAATAACTTGTAAAATAAATTGGTGAGACAATATGTAATTTTCAAGTGTAATTTATTTATTAACTTTAAATAAATTACAAGGTTGTTGCGGAACCAAGATAATACAAGTATGTAAATATCCTAACAACCTATGAACTACAATTGATCTACACTAGGAATTTCTCTAAACAATCGAAACACTTAAAGTTGTGAAATGTTCTTTTTACGATTGAGAGAATATTGCACAAGTTCACCAAGAATATTGCAGGTATGCAAAGTGTGAATTCTTTCGAAGTGTGTTCGAAGAAGTAATATTCTTGGTGTGCAATGACTTGTATTTATAGACAAAGTTAACATTGGGATGTTAACTTTGGCCGTACAAATGTGGTTGAGAGCATTTAAGGAATAGCATTTAATTCCTTAAAATGCAGTGTAAAGTTGCAGTATAAAGCAACTTTATTCAACCAGCTTTATGTACCTTTTTGTACTTAAATAATAAGATAAATCTTATTATCCGGGTAAAAGCACATAAAACACAAAAGTCAATTCCTCGTAATCAGTGTAAAGCTTTGTAAGAGCTTTCCACTGATGGTCTCCAGTTTGTAACTGACTAGAATGTCAACTGGGCTTCGCTGCCATTGTCATTCTCTATCTTCCACTGGAAGGATTCTTCAACTGGTCAGTTCTCAACTGGAGGAAGTCTTCAGTTGCGTTAACTATACAATGCAACTGGACTTTAATGTATTTCTAGACAAATCTTCTGGGTCTCCAGGTCCTAACAAATTCCCCCTATTTGTCTAGAAATATTGGCAAGTCTTTTTCAGTCCTTGTATCTGTACAAGTGTGAACTGGAGAGACTTGTTCGATTAAATCTATCTAAGTTTTCCAAGGCATTTTTATAGATCAATAAATGCCTTGGGTTTTTCTTTTAAGTTTGTTAGATCTAATCTATTATCTACCTTGTGGTTACAAACTGGTAACTTCATTTATACAAGGAAATGAAATTTATACAATTTACATAATGTAAATAAAATACAAGTAGATACAATGAAAAGAGAACTTAATGAGATGGCCCTTCGCCAGTTCTTCTTCTCTTGGTCACTGAAGAGATAGGCTGAGAGTTTTCAGGATCAATATTCAACTTTAGCTCCAGATTTTCTTTATGTTGAATTTTGCCCCTTAAGAAGTTCACCCATGCTTTCTCAAACCTATTCTTTTGTGCCTTTGCATCCAAAACATTCACCATTTCAACCCATTCAGTGAACCCATACTGCATTGCACCAGGATTGTCAGTTTTAATAGTGGCCCTCTGGTATAACTAACTTCAACTTGAAAGTGCTTGGTGCCTGGCTTAATGGTTACATTAACATTATTGATAGTCCCACTATGTCTTCTGGTTGCCATGATATTGGAGTAATAGCTTCTTGCTTCAGATTCATTTGTTATTTTAATACTCCCAGCTCCAGCAGCCAGTACAGCAGACTTGATGTCATTATTTGATACCTCGCCAGTTGGTTCAACAAACGTGCTAAGGTCAGCATCTTTGGTCAGTGGTCTTCTTGATTGAGAAATCCTTCTTGGTGGATTCAAAACCCTTTTCACAACCTTCTTTACATGTTCAATTCTTTTTAGAATCCCACTGGCCCTGTTCTCCTTCGCCTTCTCCACTGATATGTTCAAATTTCTGGCATCAAATTCAGCTTCATCCTCAGGATAGTGTCTGTCCAGTTCAACATCAAGCATTTCTTTCAACTGGTCAACTATCCTGGAATCATTCTTAACTCTGGCATACTCCTCCTTAGTGATTGAGCATCACTCATATCAAGCAACTTAATCTGTGCAAGATGTGCTCTGGCTTCAGCTTGGTTTCTTTGTTTCATCTTCTTTCTTTCTTTAATTTCATTGCCAAGTCTAGCCAATCTTCTGCTATCACTATCTGAAACTGGAGGAAGTACATCAGCATTGCCAGTTTCTAACATTGGTACATCAGTGGCCGGCTGGGCAGATACATCACATGCTAAACCTTTGCCTTTATCAACAACATTCCCCTATCACCTACATCACCAGTTTCAACAACTCTTTGCTCACCAGCTTCAGTACTGGCAGCCACAATCAATTCTATACCAGATTGACCTCCAGATGGAGTGCTTTCAGTTGCAATTGGTGCAAGAACTGCACTTCTTTCCCCCTTGGCAGCATCTAGACCTGCCCTAATCACTTCCCATTCAGAATGGTAAGCTGGCAACCGGTCAAGAGGCTGCCATGATTGCATGTTCTTGCATTCTTTGAAGATTGTGCACATCATCCTGAAAGATCTCCAAAGTTTGTTGGTTTCTTTAGACTGGGTCAGAACATTAGCTGCAACCTGTTCCTGACCAGTTTTCAATTCATTTAAAATCTTGGAATCTTCATCCAAACCAGAAACCACCTTATCCTTCACTTCTTCATCCTTCGTCTTCAAACTTTCTACTTCAGTTGTCAGTTTATCCAAAGATTGAGCATGACGTGATACCTGGGTGTTCAAGTTATCAATGCTGCCCCTCAACTGGTTGATCTCATTTGTGAGTGGGGCCAGATCAACCTGAGGAGTGGCCAGCTTGGTGATCTCAGACATCACCCTTTCAATCAATTGTGCTTCTCTTGCACCCAGCGTATCATCTATCTTCTGACCAACTGAAGTCATTAACTGCTCTCCAAGTTCAGTCACATTCAACCCATGCTTGTCAACTAGTTCTTTTACCTGTTTTTCAATCTCCTTTAAATCCACTTCTGATGTTCTAACAGTGTTGCCCAGCAAGTTGGAGATTGAGGTTGTGACCTTGGACTGAGTGAGGTCAAAGGCTTCTTTTAAAGTACCTGCCAGATTGTTGCAGCCAGTGACCAACTCATTCAGCTTCTTCAACACCAAGTCTTCATTAGATGAAAACTTGTTAATCCCCAGATTAACCACTTTAATATTGGTCAAGTGATCCTCGTGGTATCTGGAGAAAGACTTTGTGATTTTGTCAAGTGTCTTTTGAATCTCCTCCACCCTGGTGAGAAGGTTTTGGAGATCGTCTTGTACAGAGACAACTTGACTGTCCAGTGACGGAGGAGAAGGTGTCACTCGACCAACAACAGTTTCTACTGGAGCAACTGGAGGAGGCAAACTTAGAGAAGTCTCCCCAGTTGTCAGTCCAGCGGTTAAAGAAATAGTAGGAGTGGTGGTAGAAGAAAGGACTGGAAGTTCAATGTGTTGTTCATGCTGAGAATGCTCAAGTGTGAACAACGGCGGCGGTGGGGGTGGCATTTCTCGAAGGAGTGAGAATTGCCCAGATGGTGAAAGTGAAATTGATTCATCTGGAAGCGAGACTGGAGATGAAGGGTTTTGATCTTGTACAGCAGAATCAAAAATCTCCAAGTCTGAAGCAGTACCTTCAGAATCTGAAGACTCTATAAGGATTTCCTCGTCATTAACATTCATGTCCAGATCCATGAATGTAACTGAGGGCTGACCAGAAGGGTCAGTCTCCAGATGACCTTCCCTAGTTTCCTGGTTGGGTGCATCTGTTGGAGGATCAGATACCGAGGTATCTTCACCAGGGATAGATGTTATTGGAGTTGCCTCAGTTATGGTTTCTCTATCATCAACCATAACATTAGACGAACTGGAGGGTCCCTCATTATTTTGAGCCCCGCCCAGTTGTCTTTCTGACTCACCTAGAATTGGTGCATCAGTTTTGGCGAATGCCAGCTGCATTCGATCTGGAATCTCGACCTCTCCAGCTTCAGATACTAGAGAGTCTAAATTCCTCAACAAATCTGGCACAGTGTAAGGTGAATCTGTGCTTAAGTATGCTTCACTGCCCAGAATTTGTAGAAAGCAAAGAGAGAGAAACCTTGAGAAGGGGATACAAACTCCCCTGGTGCCCTTCAGTTATTGTACTATGCTTCTAAACAGGATATCAGCAAAGTCTACTCTTAATCCATTCCACAAGCAGTATGCCATTTCTGTTTGTGAGGAGGGGGGGGGGGGGGGGGGGGGGGGGGGGGGGGGGGGGGGGGGGGGGGGGGGGGGGGGGGGGGGGGGGGGGGGGGGGGGGTATGCCATTTCTGTTTGTGAGGAGTTAATCTGGTCAAGACCACCAGAACTCCCACCCATACTCTCCACCAGGTGGATGAAAAAATACCTCCATGAAGGTGTAAGGCCCATCATGGTCATCGCACCTTTGTCTTCAAAACCCCTTTGTCCAGGCACTCCTTATGTCCCATTTCAAGGAGGACCTGGCGAAAATTGACGTTTGGGGGTAAGACAACTGGAGATTCACCCTCTCTCCATTAGTTGAGGTGTAAGGCATCCCTCAACACATCAGCGGACAAGGTACACTGGATTGTTCCCCCTTGTAATGTGAAAGTGATGGAAGAACAATCGGAAGAAAGAGTGGCAGTGTACCAAAACTCACACAAGTAGTTGTGAAACATTTTGCGTGGGTTTAGAAAGAATGAGGGTCCTATTGGAGAATCCTTCAAAAATTTTTGAATTCTTCCAATATGGGTATTGGACCCTTGAGATCCTTGTAAACTCGCCATCGGATTATTTGGATTGAGTTTGATGAGCGAAGTGTTACTAGGAGCACCAGATGCCGGTTTGACATCTGGTGAAGGAGCATATGGAACAGTTAAGAGATTTACATCTCTTGAACGGGATGATTTAGGAGCCATTTGAAAATGAAAATGAAATTTAGGAATTAGGGTTCTTGATTTATGAAGCAGAGAGAGAAATGAGGCAATTTTTATTTTTTAGATGATTGGGAAGTAAATGAAAGAATGTGAAGGAAAGTAAATGTGTTCGGAGTAAATAAGGGTATTTATAAGGAATTCAAGATCCCAATGTAATACCAAAAATTATATTTTATTAACAAAATCAATTTTGTAGATATTTTTACAAAATAAGTTTGAATTTTGAAATAAAAACATAATTAATTGTGTCAGCATTAAATGCTACGACGGCTTATCTTACCCACGCGCCCACTAACATTAATTTTCCCAAAACAAACAGTTTTCATTTACCAAAATGACTTTAAACACGTCAGATAACGATACCAAGTGGTTTAAAACACTCGAGTACCATCACGTGTCACAAATATTGACCAAGTATTTCTAACGTTATAAAAAATAAGACAAGACTGAATCTGGTCACTGGAGGATTAGTCCAGTGCCAGTTTCCAACTAGAGAGTTCTCCAGTTGCCATTTTCAAACAAAAACGTATTTTAGTCAGTGATGGAAGAACAATCGGAAGAAAGAGTGGCAGTGTACCAAAACTCACACAAGTAGTTGTGAAACATTTTGCGTGGGTTTAGAAAGAATGAGGGTCCTATTGGAGAATCCTTCAAAAATTTTTGAATTCTTCCAATAAGGGTATTGGACCCTTGAGATCCTTGTAAACTCGCCATCGGATTATTTGGATCTGTTTGTGAGGAGTTAATCTGGTCAAGACCACCAGAACTCCCACCCATACTCTCCACCAGGTGGATGAAAAAATACCTCCATGAAGGTGTAAGGCCCTCATGGTCATCGCACCTTTGTCTTCAAAACCCCTTTGTCCAGGCACTCCTTATGTCCCATTTCAAGGAGGACCTGGCGAAAATTGACGTTTGGGGGTAAGACAACTGGAGATTCACCCTCTCTCCAGTAGTTGAGGTGTAAGGCATCCCTCAACCATAACATTAGACGAACTGGAGGGTCCCTCATTATTTTGAGCCCGCCCAGTTGTCTTTCTGACTCACCTAGAATTGGTGCATCAGTTTTGGCGAATGCCAGCTGCATTCGATCTGGAATCTCGACCTCTCCAGCTTCAGATACTAGAGAGTCTAAATTCCTCAACAAATATGGAACAGTTAAGAGATTTACATCTCTTGAACGGGTTGATTTAGGAGCCATTTGAAAATGAAAATGAAATTTAGGAATTAGGGTTCTTGATTTATGAAGCAAAGAGAGAGAAACCTTGAGAAGGGGATACAAACTCCCCTGGTGCCCTTCAGTTTTGTACTATGCTTCTAAACAGGATATCAGCAAAGTCTACTCTTAATCCATTCCACAAGCAGTATGCCATTTCTGTTTGTGAGGAGTTAATCTGGTCAAGACCACCAGAACTCCCACCCATACTCTCCACCAGGTGGATGAAAAAATACCTCCATGAAGGTGTAAGGCCCATCATGGTCATCGCACCTTTGTCTTCAAAACCCCTTTGTCCAGGCACTCCTTATGTCCCATTTCAAGGAGGACCTGGCGAAAATTGACGTTTGGGGGTAAGACAACTGGAGATTCACCCTCTCTCCATTAGTTGAGGTGTAAGGCATCCCTCAACACATCAGCGGACAAGGTACACTGGATTGTTCCCCCTTGTAATGTGAAAGTGATGGAAGAACAATCGGAAGAAAGAGTGGCAGTGTACCAAAACTCACACAAGTAGTTGTGAAACATCTTGCGTGGGTTTAGAAGAAAGAGTGGCAGTGTACCAAAACTCACACAAGTAGTCGTGAAACATCTTGCGTGGGTTTAAGAGAAAGAGGGTCCAATTGGAGAATCCTTCAAAAATCTTTGGATTCTCCCAATAAGGGTATTTATAAGGAATTCAAGATCCCAATGAAATACCAAAAATTATATTTTATTAACAAAATCAATTTTGTAGATATTTTTACAAAATAAGTTTGAATTTTGAAATAAAAACATAATTTACCGTGTCAGCATTAAATGCTACGACGGCTTATCTTACCCACGCGCCCACTAACATTAATTTTCCCAAAACAAACAGTTTTCATTTACCAAAATGACTTTAAACACGTCAGATAACGATACCAAGTGGTTTAAAACACTCGAGTACCATCACGTGTCACAAATATTGACCAAGTATTTCTAACGTTATAAAAAATAAGACAAGACTGAATCTGGTCACTGGAGGATTAGTCCAGTGCCAGTTTCCAACTGGAGATACCTCCATGAAGGTGTAAGGCCCATCATGGTCATCGCACCTTTGTCTTCAAAACCCCTTTGTCCAGGCACTCCTTATGTCCCATTTCAAGGAGGACCTGGCGAAAATTGACGTTTGGGGGTAAGACAACTGGAGATTCACCCTCTCTCCATTAGTTGAGGTGTAAGGCATCCCTCAACACATCAGCGGACAAGGTACACTGGATTGTTCCCCCTTGTAATGTGAAAGTGATGGAAGAACAATCGGAAGAAAGAGTGGCAGTGTACCAAAACTCACACAAGTAGTCGTGAAACATCTTGCGTGGGTTTAAGAAGAAAGAGGGTCCAATTGGAGAATCCTTCAAAAATCTTTGGATTCTCCCAATAAGGGTATTTATAAGGAATTCAAGATCCCAATGAAATACCAAAAATTATATTTTATTAACAAAATCAATTTTGTAGATATTTTTACAAAATAAGTTTGAATTTTGAAATAAAAACATAATTTACCGTGTCAGCATTAAATGCTACGACGGCTTATCTTACCCACGCGCCCACTAACATTAATTTTCCCAAAACAAACAGTTGTCATTTACCAAAATAACTTTAAACACGTCAAATGACGATATCAAGTGGGTTAAAACACTTGAGTACCATCACGTGTCACAAATATTGACCAAGTATTTTCAAACGTTATGAAAAATTAAGACAAGACTGAACCTGGTCACTGGAGGACTAGTCCAGCGCCAGTTTCCAACTGGAGAGTTCTCCAGTTGCCATTTTCAAACAAAACGAATTTTAGTCAGAAAATTATTTTGAGTCTTTCCCCCTAAAATGATGATCCAGAAATCGATTAGTGCCAGGATAGTATCACAAAGGCGTTCGATAGCCTGACGAGCAAAGAATATCTGGACCTCCTCAACTGGAGAACCTCATCAGTGTCACTGACGCGTTCATGACAAAAATCTCCAGTTTTAAGGATTTAACATTCCCAGTTCGCTGATGAGATTTTTAATGGTTTTCTCATCACGAGGTTTTGTAAAAACATCAGCGAGCTGTTTGTCAGTGGGGATGAAATGTAATTCAATGTCTCCTTTCATAACATGATCGCGAATAAAATGATACCTGATGTCAATATGCTTTGTTTTGGAGTGCATCACTGGGTTGTGAGATATAGCAATTGCACTGGTGTTGTATACTTTTGACCATAATCTAGTAACTGGTTCTTGATCCAGAGAATCTGGGCACAGCAACTGGACGCAGAAATGTACTCTGCCTCAGCAGTGGACTGACGTCTGCTTCTTACTGGTCCAACTTACCAGTTTTTCTCCAAGGAAATGACAACCACCAGTTGTTGATTTTCTATCTATCTTACAACCTGCATGATCTGAATCTGAATAACCCATTAGATCTAACCCTGAGCCTTTGGGGTACCAAAGACCAAGATTATGACACCCTTTCAGGTATATAAAGATACGCTTAACAGCGTGCAAATGTGGTTCTTTAGGGTTAGCCTGAAACCTGGCACATAGACATGTTGCAAACATTATATCTGGTCGACTGACAGTTAAATACATCAGTGAACCAACCATACCACGATAGTCAGTGATGTTCACTGGTTTGCCAGTTGGGTCAGAGTCCAAATTTAATGGTGATGCAATAGGTGTGTTTTTCGATGGGATTGAATCATATTTGTATTTTCTTAACAAATCTCTGACATATTTTCCTTGTTTTATGAAAATTCCATTTTCAGTTTGCTTAATCTGAAGACCTAAGAAAAATGTTAATTCTCCCATTAAACTCATTTCATACTCAGATGACATGATTTTAGAAAACTTTTTACACATTGCATCATTAGTTGAACCAAATATAATGTCATCAACATAAATTTGTACCAATAAGATATTACCTTTTTCTTTCAAGATAAATAAGGTATTATCTATTGCACCTCTTTGAAAGCCATTTTTAAGAAGATGTTTAGTTAAAGTATCATACCAGGCTCTTGGGGCTTGTCTAAGACCATACAAAGCTTTGTTCAGTCTATAGACCCAGTGAGGATGCTTCTCATTGATGAAGCCTGGAGTCTGCTTAACATACACAACTTCTTCCAATGTACCATTAAGGAACACACTTTTGACATCCATTTGGAAGACTTTAAACTGCAGATGGGCTGTATAAGCCAGAAAAATTCTGATGGCTTCAAGTCTTGCAACTGGAGCCAAAGTTTCATCAAAGTCAACGCCTTCTGCTTGACAATAACCCTGGGCAACTAATCTGGCCTTGTTTCTTACAACATGGCCATCTTTATCCATCTTGTTTCGGTAGACCCATCTTGTACCAATGGGTTCTTTCTTTAACCCTGGTGGATAAGGAACAAGCTCCCACACATTATTCCTTTCAAACTGGACGAGCTCTTCTTGCATAGCTCCCACCCAGCTTGGGTCTGCCATAGCATCGTCAATCTTCTTCGGTTCAATTAATGATAAGAAGGTGACGTTTAAGTATTGCTCACTAGTGGCTCTTCTAGTCTGAACCCCACTATTTGGATCTCTCACAATCTGTTCAATTGGATGTGCTCGAGTCCATCTAGTGTATTGACTAGGCTGGTGAATTACAATATCAGTGCAAGTCACCTGTCGATCTTCTTCAGTTGCAGCAGCTTCTGGAGGAGGATCAGTCCAAACTACTTCTACATCCTCATCAGAGTCAATGAGGTCACGATTTGCATCATGAAATTCTTCATTAAAAGGCATTTCTTGAAGAACTGGAGAAGTTAGAGTTTGAACTGGTGCTGATATTGGAGTGGCACATACATCAGATCCAATCACCAATTCCTGTGGTAAATTGAAATTGATGGAGGGATAGAATGAGGTGTCACTGGTGGTGCTTTTCTTCTTAACTGGTTCCAATTTGTTGCAACTGGAAACATCTTTTGGTGAAACAACTGACTGATGAACTTGGTCAGTTTCACCAAAGTTTATTGAAACAACTGGAGAAATATCAAGGCTTGGTCTCTTGTTGATTTCTTCAGTTGCAGCAGCTTCTGGAGGAGGATCAGTCCAAACTACTTCTACATCCTCATCAGAGTCAATGAGGTCACGATTTGCATCATGAAATTCTTCATTAAAAGGCATTTCTTGAAGAACTGGAGAAGTTAGAGTTTGAACTGGTGCTGATATTGGAGTGGCACATACATCAGATCCAATCACCAATTCCTGTGGTAAATTGAAATTGATGGAGGGATAGAATGAGGTGTCACTGGTGGTGCTTTTCTTCTTAACTGGTTCCAATTTGTTGCAACTGGAAACATCTTTTGGTGAAACAACTGACTGATGAACTTGGTCAGTTTCACCAAAGTTTATTGAAACAACTGGAGAAATATCAAGGGTTGGTCTCTTGTTGATTTCTTCAGTTGCAACTGCTTCAGCCCAAAAACTGGTGGGAAGACCTGATTCAGATAGCATACTTCTGGCTACTTCTATCAGTGTGCGATTCTTTCTTTCCACAACTCCATTCTGCTCTGGAGAGTGTGCTGATGAGAAGTTTTGAGAGATGCCAGTGTCATTGCAAAATGTTTCAAGTACCTTATTTTGAAATTCAGTACCATTATCACTTCGCAACTGACAGACTTTTCGAGTATACTTGAGTTCAATTCTTTTGATGAGAGAGATGATTTTAGCAGGTGCATCACTTTTGGATCTAAGGAATACCACCCAACAGTATCTGGTGAATTCATCGACCACAACTAGAGTGTATTTCTTCCCAGCTCTAGTTTGAACATTCACTTGACCAAAAAGATCCATATGTAGCATGTGAAGAGGTTTAGTGATGCTAAAGTTTTGCCTGGTTTTGAAACTGGCCCTTTTCTGCTTGCCCATCTCACACCCTGGACATGGCTTTTCTTTATTAAAAGAAATCTGTGGTATCCCATCAACCAGTTGTTTGCGAGACAACTTGTTAATATTTTTGAAATTAAGATGGGATAATCTTTTATGCCACAGCCAGTTGGTGTCTTCATCAGCCTTGGTATAGAAGCACTGCTCTTTAGGAGCTGGTTTCATATCCATGATGTACACATTACCTTTTCTTGGTGCAACCATTACCACTTTCCAATCCTTGTTAAATATGGTGCCATGAGCAATATCGAACAAAACTCTGTAGCCATCATCACAAAGTTGGCTGACACTGATCAGGTTGTATTTCAAACCATTCAAAAATGCAACTCTCTTGAATTCGACCTGTCCGTTATTGAGCACACCATATCCTTCAGTCTTTCCACTTTGATCATTACCAAACGTCACTGCCGGTCCATCTTGGACAGTGAACTCTTCAAGCAGGGGCTTATATCCGGTCATAGTCCGGCCAGCAGCGCTGTCCAGATACCAGATATTCTTCTTTCGATCGCCCTGTACACCCACAAAAATTATCAGTTATTTTTGTGAACCCATCTTTTCTTGAAGGGTTCACTGGACTTCTCTACAGAAGTCACAGTTGATTGTTGTGGAGGTAAATTGAAGACTACATCTGGATCTTTTTCACCAGATCCAGGTGCAGGGGTAAAAATGATTGGTACTTGATACTTGCTCCCCTTTTTCTTATCAGATTTAGTTCTAGATGGAACATTCTTTTGTTTTGGTTTTGAAGGGGGTTTAATATTTTGTTTTAAAACTGGAGGTGATGAACCTCCTTCCAGATTTTTGATCCGGGCAATACAACTCTGAACCTGTCGAGACAAAAGTTGGAGTTGACTTTCCAGTTTAAACAAAATATTGTTTTCATCAGGCTGCTGAACCTTGGACCTTGGTTCAGCTGGAGTTTTAGTCTTTTGGGTTTTGGGCTCCTTAGACTTCTGAGGTAAGGGCTTGTTACCAGTGGCCTTTTTAACTGGAGCACTAGCCTGTTTGGCTCCAGGTTTAACCTCAATGGGGGTGGTCTCAAAGGGTTCAGTTTCAACAGCTTCAGGTTGATCATAAGAAAGTTTCAACCCTGAGAGCTGGAGGCAATGCATGAAGATCTGGTATGAGAGCTGCCATTTCCAGATCTCTAGATTTCCATGCATTTTTCTGGGCATCAATTGTTCTAGAAAATGCTTCAAAGTTCTTTCCAGATGCTTTTACCCATGACTTGATAATCATTTGTTCTTTTTTAAGATCAGAAACTAATTTTTGATTATCAAATTCTAAAGCCTCAATTTTTAAAACTGACTCCTTGAGAGCCAACTGGACACTTTGTAAATCATTCAGTTGTGGTTTAACATTGTTTAGTTCAATTAAGATAGTGTCCAGATATCATTCACTATCTGCTCTAACAGTTTCCACAAAAGCCAAATCACCACTTAATGATTCAGCAAGGTCCAGTTTCAGTTCTGGATCCACCTGATTGTCATAATCACATACCTTCTTCAAAATGATGTCCACCCATCTTCCAGTGATGACATCTTCTTTTTCCACATGCTGCTGTTGATCTTCCAAGGCCATGAAACACATGTCCCTTTCCTCTTCTTCATCAGCTGATGAGTCATCAGAGTACTCCCATTTTCCCTTAGTTTGTGCCATCAAGCACTGATCCTTTTCTTTTTCCATGGACAAGAGGGTAATCTGGGCCTTAAGCTTCTTATATTTAGCTTTGTAGCTATCATCAGGCCGATTGAAATTAGGGACAGAGGGACCAGTTTGGTTGTTCATCTGACTAGATCTGCATTCCTTCATAAAATGACCTTTCTTACCGCATTTATAGCAGGTAAGATTGGTTTTATCCAGAGAGCTGGAGCTGGAAGCATTGTTTGGGCCATTAAATCGTTTAGATTTATGCTTAAACCTATTAAAGGTTTTAGTGATCATGGCTACCAGATCATCATCGTCAGTTTCATCACAACCGTCACTGATTTCAGTGGTCAGGCCAGAGTTCAAGAAACTATTTAACATCTCCTTCATTGAGTGTGCCTGGACACTCTCTGCAGACATTAAAGCAGTACAAGGTCGCTCAGTTACACTAGCAACCTTGGGACTCTGGGCATGGTTCATGGCATCCTGCTCAGCCACCAGTCTTGCAGCATTATTGTCTTCAGTGAATCTGAAGGCTCCATAGAGCGATGCAAGAGTATTGCTGTGCAGGGTTTTACCTTGTCTTAAGACAAGAACCGTATTTTCCCATTTGGAAGGAAGAATATCACAAAACTTCTCAAGAAGAATATCCTTATCCTTCTCTACACCCAAGCCTCGCAACTGATTAATGAGGCTAGAAAACCTGGTGTAAGTACCAGTTAGACTTTCATTGGGCAAAGAAAAGAAGGATTCATACTTCTTGTTCAAGGCAACCTTTCTGGTGACAATAGTGTCATCACCTCCTTCAAACTGAATAACTAATTCATCCCACATTGACTTGGCACTGGGAACAACACAAGTGTTGGAATTAGATCTTCAGGAACAGCTCCAAGGATCATGTTCTTGAGTCTGGTGTCCAGATCTACAAGTCTACGATCCTCATCAGACCAGTGGTCTTCGAGCTTTTCTCTGGAACCTCTTCTTCCAGTTGGATCGAGAAGAGGACTTACCCCAAGAGACATGGGTATATACGGTCCATCCTTAAGGATTTTCAGCATATACCTCTCTATCCCACCAAAATGCAAAAGCATTTTGGCCTTCCATGTACCAAAGGTCTCATTGTTTCCATCAAATTTTGGAACAGGAGTGTTAGAATAATGTACATGGACGTGATTTGGGGCAGGAGGAGGAGGAGGGTTTGTATTAGTATTAACATTTTGAAAAGGTGGTGTATTAGTATTCAAAGGGTTTTCACCTTGACCAGAACCATCTCCACCTTCAGTAGTATTGATCTAAGCAGATCTAGGCAAGTTTATTAGCCTTCTGCTCTGATACCACTTGTAAGTCCAAACTCAATAGATGGTACTACCTGAAGGCACCTCTATGTCGATGGTGGAGTTATTTTCCAATATAAAACTGAACTGGAGACGACCAGTTACAGAGAGTGTATACCAAGTTCTAGATAGATTACTTATTTAAGTGACAATAAGTAAAGAACAATGCAATAATATAAAATACTTGTAAAGTAAGTTGGTGAGACAATATGTAATTTTCAAGTATAATTTATTTATTAACTTTAAATAAATTACAAGGTTGTTGCGGAACCAAGATAATACAAGTATGTAAATATCCTAACAACCTATGAACTACAATTGATCTACACTTGGAATTTCTCTGAACAATCGAAACAATTAAAGTGGTGAAATGTTCCTTTTTACGATTGAGAGAATATTGCACAAGTTCACCAAGAATATTGCAGGTATGCAAAGTGTGAAGTGTTCTCACTTACTTATTCTTGTTGTGCAATGACTTGTATTTATAGGCAAAGTTAACATTGGGATGTTAACTTTGGCCGTACAAATATGGTTGAGAACATTTAAGGAATAGCATTTAATTCCTTAAAATGCTGTGTAAAGTTGCAGTATAAAGCAACTTTACTCAACCAGCTTTATGTACCTTTTTGTACTTAAATAATAAGATAAATCTTATTATCCGGGTAATAGCACATAAAGCATAAAAGTCAATTCCTCGTAATCAGTATAAAGCTTTGTAAGAGCTTTCCATTGACGGTCTCCAGTTTGTAACTGACTAGAATGTCAACTGGGCTTCGCTGCCATTGTCATTCTCTATCTTCCACTTGTTGTCTTCGACTACAACTGGAAGGATTCTTCAACTGGTCAGTTCTCAACTGGAGGAAGTCTTCAGTTGCGTTGACTGTACGATGCAACTGGACTTCAACATATTTCTGGACAAATCTTCTTGGTCTCCATGTGCAACTGGAGACTGGCCAGTTTCACTGAAATTGGTCCTAACAATTAATCCTTGAATCAATTGCATAAATGAATCCTTCTTTTTGATCATCAAAACGACTCGAAACCGCAACGTTTGGTTCAAAAACACAATTGAACACACATGGATCTAATTAAACACCTGGGATTCACTTATTTACATATAAACAACATTATTCAACATTAAAGTTTGCATCTTGACATAATTAATCAACTCTATTAACGATTATAATCACGAAAACAACGTTTTTGACCTAAAACATCATGATCAAGGAACCCCAACCCTTTAGGCCGAATCTACAGGGGTAAATCCTAATTGAAAACCTGATTAACAATCAGTAGGTGATGCTATACCTGTAGGTTTGATCAACGGATCGAAAAGCACTCGAATTCCCTTCCAAAATCTCCCAAAATCAACTGATCAAAAGGGTTCTTGGTCGACCATAGGGCGCCTTATATACTGGAGACAACTTTCAATTTTACATCTAGGCCCTCGCACTTCGTTATAACTCGTTTCGGCACTTAACGGCTCATTTAACGCCCACAGAAACACTTATCGACCCTTAAATCTTATCGGGAACATTAAATGACTTCATTTATCATTATCTACTTTAATTTCATCATTTTAAATCATTTTAACACATAACTCACGTAATTCGTTTAACTCACATAAGCACATATACAACACATAGTTACTAACGGTCACTAACGACAAGTTGACGGTCAACGTCAAAAGTCAAACTTGATAAGTTTGGGATGTTACATAAAGTTTGCCATTATCATATATAACAAGTAACGGACCAAAATGGTAAATGTTACATTATTCCCAGTTAAAAGGATTTCGCCCTCGAAATCTAGATTGTATCAAGTAAAAATATACTTAACTTGATTTATGCTTTGTTTAAGTGACAATTAATTTATATTAGAAGACATGACATCTAGGTATCTAATACACATTCACATTTACATAATTAACAGCAAGATACAAGGAGCACCCATAATTGATGCCTTCTACTCTCAACAGAGTAGGATGAACTCATATGATTCTAAACAGAATCCTTCTACACTCATGTTATCTATTATAGACTATTGCTTAACTGTCCACCCTCTTATATTGTTTTTGTCGTGTAGGGAAATTCCCCAGTTAAAAGAATTTCCCTTAAATCATTCTAACTACTTGCAACGTGATTTAAAGACGACTATCAAATATTTTCTAACCGTCGCAGTAGTTATAATTTACTATAGTTTCTGAACACTTGTCTGTTCTTCCTGATCACACTTCATCTATTATTCTCTATATAAGAAGGACACTTGTAGAGATGATAGACACACTAAAATTTCCTTCTCTCCTTTACATTTTTCTTATGTGAAGCTATATTTCCACGCAATCTAATCGACCACTTCTATCAATTTCACTTTTAGCTATCACGTGTTTAGGCAAACTCGTGTTACTGTAGCACACGAGTTTAGGCAAACTCGTGTTACTGTAGCACACGAGTTTAGGCAAACTCGTGTTACTGTAGCACACGAGTTTAGGCAAACTCGTGTTACTGTAGCACACGAGTTTAGGCAAACTCGTGTTACTGTAGCACACGAGTTTAGGCAAACTCGTGTTACTGTAGCACACGAGTTTAGGCAAACTCGTGTTACTGTAGCACACGAGTTTAGGCAAACTCGTGTTACTGTAGCACACGAGTTTAGGCAAACTCGTGTTACTGTAGCACACGAGTTTAGGCAAACTCGTGTTACTGTAGCACACGAGTTTAGGCAAACTCGTGTTACTGTAGCACACGAGTTTAGGCAAACTCGTGTTACTGTAGCACACGAGTTTAGGCAAACTCGTGTTACTGTAGCACACGAGTTTAGGCAAACTCGTGTTACTGTAGCACACGAGTTTAGGCAAACTCGTGTTACTGTAGCACACGAGTTTAGGCAAACTCGTGTTACTGTAGCACACGAGTTTAGGCAAACTCGTGTTACTGTAGCACACGAGTTTAGGCAAACTCGTGTTACTGTAGCACACGAGTTTAGGCAAACTCGTGTTACTGTAGCACACGAGTTTAGGCAAACTCGTGTTACTGTAGCACACGAGTTTAGGCAAACTCGTGTTACTGTAGCACACGAGTTTAGGCAAACTCGTGTTACTGTAGCACACGAGTTTAGGCAAACTCGTGTTACTGTAGCACACGAGTTTAGGCAAACTCGTGTTACTGTAGCACACGAGTTTAGGCAAACTCGTGTTACTGTAGCACACGAGTTTAGGCAAACTCGTGTTACTGTAGCACACGAGTTTAGGCAAACTCGTGTTACTGTAGCACACGAGTTTAGGCAAACTCGTGTTACTGTAGCACACGAGTTTAGGCAAACTCGTGTTACTGTAGCACACGAGTTTAGGCAAACTCGTGTTACTGTAGCACACGAGTTTAGGCAAACTCGTGTTACTGTAGCACACGAGTTTAGGCAAACTCGTGTTACTGTAGCACACGAGTTTAGGCAAACTCGTGTTACTGTAGCACACGAGTTTAGGCAAACTCGTGTTACTGTAGCACACGAGTTTAGGCAAACTCGTGTTACTGTAGCACACGAGTTTAGGCAAACTCGTGTTACTGTAGCACACGAGTTTAGGCAAACTCGTGTTACTGTAGCACACGAGTTTAGGCAAACTCGTGTTACTGTAGCACACGAGTTTAGGCAAACTCGTGTTACTGTAGCACACGAGTTTAGGCAAACTCGTGTTACTGTAGCACACGAGTTTAGGCAAACTCGTGTTACTGTAGCACACGAGTTTAGGCAAACTCGTGTTACTGTAGCACACGAGTTTAGGCAAACTCGTGTTACTGTAGCACACGAGTTTAGGCAAACTCGTGTTACTGTAGCACACGAGTTTAGGCAAACTCGTGTTACTGTAGCACACGAGTTTAGGCAAACTCGTGTTACTGTAGCACACGAGTTTAGGCAAACTCGTGTTACTGTAGCACACGAGTTTAGGCAAACTCGTGTTACTGTAGCACACGAGTTTAGGCAAACTCGTGTTACTGTAGCACACGAGTTTAGGCAAACTCGTGTTACTGTAGCACACGAGTTTAGGCAAACTCGTGTTACTGTAGCACACGAGTTTAGGCAAACTCGTGTTACTGTAGCACACGAGTTTAGGCAAACTCGTGTTACTGTAGCACACGAGTTTAGGCAAACTCGTGTTACTGTAGCACACGAGTTTAGGCAAACTCGTGTTACTGTAGCACACGAGTTTAGGCAAACTCGTGTTACTGTAGCACACGAGTTTAGGCAAACTCGTGTTACTGTAGCACACGAGTTTAGGCAAACTCGTGTTACTGTAGCACACGAGTTTAGGCAAACTCGTGTTACTGTAGCACACGAGTTTAGGCAAACTCGTGTTACTGTAGCACACGAGTTTAGGCAAACTCGTGTTACTGTAGCACACGAGTTTAGGCAAACTCGTGTTACTGTAGCACACGAGTTTAGGCAAACTCGTGTTACTGTAGCACACGAGTTTAGGCAAACTCGTGTTACTGTAGCACACGAGTTTAGGCAAACTCGTGTTACTGTAGCACACGAGTTTAGGCAAACTCGTGTTACTGTAGCACGAGTTTGCATACACTTTATTTTGTCATCTTTTAAGTATACTTTAATACTCAAAACGTGACTAGTTTATCACTTGTATCTGTGTGATATTTATAATTACACTCATACAAGTCGTAAACATTAAACATATCAAAACTCTGCTCAATATGTAATCATTCACATTACTTAAGTTCAAATAACAAGTTTAAACATATAATAAGTCTATGATTACATATTACAAAACATAAACATATACTGATCAAATCGATGTTGCTGTTGTCAACCGAATCATGCACTTACAGTCTCCCCCTTGACATCAGCTACACGATTTCTTCAGTCTTGTAAAAATCTATCATCCATCAAACGTCAATCTCTTGCTATTTGCATGGATATTCTCATGTAAGCAAACTTGAATAATCTTACGATATCGGCTTTCTTCATCCTTCCAAAATGGCAAAAATGAGCACTCTGTATCGTATAACCTTCTTAGATCATTTCTTGAGAAGTTGACCAACTGCATTGGATCATATATTCTTCTCAACAAAATCTTCTTCTGTGAGTCTGCATACATCTTGGCTTCACCAATATTTCGATCAATCTCCCAATTATCCATCTTTTCTAGCTCATCTTGTGGCCACTTCTTGGCTGGGACTTTGATCATGCACTTGATATCACGTTGAATATACTCAACGCTTCTATCTGGTTTCACCACCTTCTTCTTCTTTCTCGGTTTGATATGAAACTTCGGCTTATCTGAGTCTTTCATACTCGATCTCATCTTAAAATCTTCACGAAGCTTCTTACCAATGACATCAGCAAGACCATACTCGCTTGGATTGATAATCCAAGTATTTCCAAGTTCATGTAGGTCTTCTTCACATAAACTTCTAAAATGTCTCTCACTCCATGCTAAATACTGACAACCTTCTGGTCTTTTGAGAACGAACAGCTTCAGTTCTTCATCATAAAACCAACTCCAGATAATTATCTTGTATTTTGCAGCATCTTTATCCGAGATATGAGTCCAATACACAGAGGGTCTCAGAGTATCCCTAGTGACTCTAAATTCACCAACTCTCTGACCAGATACAAATCTATCAATCACCTGTAATGGATCATCATCTCTGAGAGGCACTGAAAACTCATTTGGATTAAATGGTCTTGTCAAATTAATCTCATAAGGAAAAGGAACCAATGCATCTTCAACCTTAGCATATACTACAAAGTTTAAAACTTTAGTATTGCTACTAAATGGAGTTTGAAGCATCCTTTCCTTAACGTCATTCCTCTTTAATTCCAACACATTTCTTTCTTCTACTGATGGGTCTTCAGGAATTGAGTTCCAAAAATCATCAAACCCATAAGGCTTCTTGAATAAGTCCATATTCGGCTCAGGAACAATTTCACCTTCCTCAAGATCATCACCATCATGCTCTGTAGCTTTGGTTGATTTGATTTGATTTCCAGCTTGCACACCTCCCTGATTGTAATTCTGGCGATTAGCTGTAGAATTATCAAAACGCTTTGGTCTTTGACATTCCTTAGCAAAATGACCAAAACCATCACAATTATAACACTTAACCTTCGACTTGTCAAATCCTCTATTCTTGTCAGATGCAAGATTTCTTCCAGTTCGTTGCATAAAACGACGAGCTTTTATAGTGAGCATAGCCATTTGCCACTTCAAGTCCATTTCCTCTAAATCATCAGGATCAACTTGTTCATAGTCTTTATCAATCAAACTTGGATCTGAAATTTTGCCATTGATAAATGCCTCATGAGCAGAACACATTGCAGCAAATACTTGCATACGTCCTTCAGCAGATTGCATACTCATTGGCATCGAGCGAACAGTTGTGTTTCCACTGTTTCTTGATCCACTGCTATTCTTAGTTGTAGACGAATTGTCATAAACCATGTATCCAGCAATTCCATCAGGATCCATAACAGGATGAATGGTTTCAGTGGATAAAAGAGCAGTAGATCCACTTCCAGAAGCAGAGGAAGATGAAAACAATAGATTATCAGTATTAGCATGATAAAGACTCGGATTTTGTTGAAAAACAGAAAGGTCATCTTTTGCTTTACGCTTCATTTCCCTGTTCTTTACTTTTGAGACAATCTCTGCCAAGGTATAAGATTCATAATTTTTCTCTTCTTGAAGACTATGCACAAAATCATTCCATTTGTTCGGCAGAGAATCCAAAAATTTATCTACTAGTTTATTTTGAGTAAATGTAACTCCAAAATATCCCAGTTCAGTAATCAGATGATCAAAACGAGTTATTAAATCATCTAAACTTTCAGATTTCAAACCGTTAAAGACTTCATATTGTCTGTTCAGCAGTTTAATTCTTCCCTTTTTCATCAACTCATCACCTTCACAGTATGCGTTTAAAGCATCCCATAAACCTTTAGAGGTCTTATGTTCTCCGAGAAGATGAATTGCATCCCGAGGTAAACACATTTCTAAGTTCGACAAGGCCTTTCCTTCAACGGCATATTCTTTCTTCAACACTTCAGTCATATCCCCAAGCCTGTATTGAACCTCATTTCCATTAACATCTTCATGAGTTGGCCACTCATATCCTTCAGTAATCATCACCCATTGGTTGAAATCAGTAAGGCGAATATAGGATTCAAAGCGTTTTTTCCAACTCCAGAAATTTTCAAGTTTTATCAATTTAGGGGGTGAATTGGTACGACCGACTTCATGATCGTGAAGAATTAACACGTGTTTAGAAACACACGAGTTTAGTTTAGCAAACACGTGTTTAGAAACACACGAGTTTAAAAGCAAACACGTGTTTAGAACACCACGAGTTTGACACAGGAGCAAACACGTGTTAAGGTAGCAAACACGTGTTAAGGAAGCAAACACGTGTTAATAAACACGTGTTTAGAACAGGTGCACGTGTTTAGAACACCACGAGTTTGACACAGGAGCAAACACGTGTTAAGGTAGCAAACACGTGTTTGAGCAGGACGAGTTTAAAAGCAAACACGTGTTTAGAAACACACGAGTTTAAAAGCAAACACGTGTTTAGAACACCACGGTTTAAAGGAGCAAACACGTGTTTAGAACACACGAGAACACCACGAGAACAACGAGAACACCACGAGAACACACGTGTTTGAACAGGAGCAAACACGTGTTTAGAACACCACGAGAACACCACGAGTTTAACACAGGAGCAAACACGTGTTAAGGTAGCAACACGGTTTAAAGCAAACACGTGTTTAGAAACACACGAGTTTAAAGCAAACACGTGTTTAGAAACACACGAGTTTAGAAGCAAACACGTGTTTAGAAACACACGAGTTTAGAAGCAAACACGTGTTTAGAAACACACGAGTTTAGTTTAGCAAACACGTGTTTAGAAACACACGAGTTTAAAAGCAAACACGTGTTTAAAAAAACACAAAATTAAAGCAAACACGTGTTTAGAACACCACGAGTTTAAAAGCAAACACGTGTTTAGAACACACGGGTTTAAGAGCAAACACGTGTTTAGAACACCACGAGAACACCACGAGTTTGACACAGGAGCAAACACGTGTTTAGAACACCACGAGAACACCACGAGTTTAACACAGGAGCAAACACGTGTTAAGGTAGCAACACGGTTTGAAAGGAGCAAACACGTGTTTAGAAACACACGAGTTTAAAAGACAAACACGTGTTTAGAACACCACGAGTTTAAAGGAGCAAACACGTGTTTAGAAACACACGAGTTTAAAAGCAAACACGTGTTTAGAACACCACGAGTTTAAAGAGCAAACACGTGTTTAGAACACACACGGGTTTAAAAGCAAACACGTGTTTAGAACACCACGAGAACACCACGAGTTTAACACAGGAGCAAACACGTGTTAAGGTAGCAACACGTGGTAAAGCAAACACGTGTTTAGAAACACACGAGTTTAAAAGCAAACACGTGTTTAGAACACCACGAGTTTAAAGAGCAAACACGTGTTTAGAACACCACGGTTTAAGAAGCAAACACGTGTTTAGAACACCACGGTTTAAGAAGCAAACACGTGTTTAGAACACCACGAGTTTAAGACAAACACGTGTTTAGAACACCACGGGTTAAAGGAGCAAACACGTGTTTAGAAACACACGGTTTAAAAGCAAACACGTGTTTAGAAACACACGAGTTTAAAGCAAACACGTGTTTAGAAACACACGAGTTTAAAGCAAACACGTGTTTAGAAACACACGAGTTTAAAAGCAAACACGTGTTTAGAACACCCCGAGTTTGACACAGGAGCAAACACGTGTTAAGGTAGCAAACACGTGTTTGAGCACACGAGTTTAAAGCAAACACGTGTTTAGAAACACACGAGTTTAAAAGTAAACACGTGTTTAGAACACCACGAGTTTGACACAGGAGCAAACACGTGTTAAGGTAGCAAACACGTGTTTGAGCAGGAGCACGAGTTTAAAAGTCAAACACGTGTTTAGAACACCACGAGTTTAGAACAAAAAGAGAACAGTAGCACGTGTTTGAGATAAACACGTGTTTAGAACACCACGAGTTTGACACAGGAGCAAACACGTGTTAAGCAAACACGAGAAACACGTGTTTAGAACACCACGAGTTTAGAACAAAAAGAGAACAGGTGCACGTGTTTGAGATAAACACGTGTTTAGAACACCACGAGAACACCACGAGTTTGACACAGGAGCAAACACGTGTTAAGGTAGCAAACACGTGTTAAGGAAGCAAACACGTGTTAAGGTAGGGCTTGAACGAGTTTAAAGAACACCACGAGTTTAGAAGCAAACACGTGTTTAGAAACACACGAGTTTAGTTTAGCAAACACGTGTTTAGAAACACACGAGTTTAAAAGCAAACACGTGTTTAAAAAAACACGAGTTTAAAAGCAAACACGTGTTTAGAAACACACGAGTTTAAAAGCAAACACGTGTTAAAAAACACGTGTTTAGAACACCACGAGAACACCACGTGTTTGAACAGATAAACACGTGTTTAGAACACCACGAGTTTGACACAGGAGCAAACACGTGTTAAGGTAGCAAACACGTGTTTGAGCAGGAGCACGAGTTTAAAAGTCAAACACGTGTTAAGAACACCACGAGTTTAAAGGAGCAAACACGTGTTTAGAACACCACGAGTTTAGAACAAAAAGAGAACAGGTGCACGTGTTTGAGATAAACACGTGTTTAGAACACCACGAGTTTGACACAGGAGCAAACACGTGTTAAGGTAGCAAACACGTGTTTGAGCACACCACGAGTTTAGAAGCAAACACGTGTTTAGAAACACACGAGTTTAGTTTAGCAAACACGTGTTTAGAAACACACGAGTTTAAAAGCAAACACGTGTTTAGAACACCACGAGTTTGACACAGGAGCAAACACGTGTTAAGGTAGCAAACACGTGTTTGAGCAGGAGCACGAGTTTAAAAGTCAAACACGTGTTAAGGTAGCAAACACGTGTTTAGAACACACACGAGTTTAAAAGCAAACACGTGTTTAGAAACCACGTGTTTAGGCAAACTCGTGTTACTGTAGCACACGAGTTTAGGCAAACTCGTGTTACTGTAGCACACGAGTTTAGGCAAACTCGTGTTACTGTAGCACACGAGTTTAGGCAAACTCGTGTTACTGTAGCACACGAGTTTAGTTTAGCAAACACGTGTTTAGAAACACACGAGTTTAAAAGCAAACACGTGTTTAGAAACACACGAGTTTAAAGCAAACACGTGTTTAGAAACACACGAGTTTAAAGCAAACACGTGTTTAGAAACACACGAGTTTAAAGCAAACACGTGTTTAGAAACACACGAGTTTAAAAGCAAACACGTGTTGAATACCACGAGTTTAGGCAAACTCGTGTTACTGTAGCACACGAGTTTAGGCAAACTCGTGTTACTGTAGCACGAGTTTGCATACACTTTATTTTGTCATCTTTTAAGTATACTTTAATACTCAAAACGTGACTAGTTTATCACTTGTATCTGTGTGATATTTATAATTACACTCATACAAGTCGTAAACATTAAACATATCAAAACTCTGCTCAATATGTAATCATTCACATTACTTAAGTTCAAATAACAAGTTTAAACATATAATAAGTCTATGATTACATATTACAAAACATAAACATATACTGATCAAATCGATGTTGCTGTTGTCAACCGAATCATGCACTTACAAGATTCAATGCTTTTGAACGTTCAATCAAGCCTTTTAGATTGGTTTGGAGTATTGGACATATGGACTTGTTTGTTGATGATTATGTTTATTGAGACGAAACATGTTGTGTGCATTGGAAACTTACACCAAGGCAAGTTGTTTAACTGTAAGGCCACCAAGGCAAGTTGTTGAACTGTAAGGCCACATTTCGAGTACTTTAAGTACTATATGTACATCCGAGTACTTTCAAGTACTTGATGCCAAGTATTGGCCATACTTGATGATTTGATATGATTTTGAAGTACATTGCATAACAATGATACAAATATGATGCACGCATTGACATTTATACACATTGATATTGATACATATACGATGCATTTTTTGGTAATAATAGATATTGTACTTGATTGTATATGAACTATCTTGTATCGTTTGTTGTTCGGTTATTTATGTGACAAGGTTGAACGATATGTTAACCTCAATTGTTTGACAGATGACGTACATGGGTTTATAGTAAGTACATTGTTTGAAGTTACAACATCCAACAATGTACTTACAACATCCAACAATTGAGGCCTTACAGTTCAACAACTTAAAGTACTCGAAATGTGGCCTTACAGTTCAACAACTTGCCTTAGTGGCCTTACAGTTAAACAACTTGCCTTGGTGTAAGTTTCTAATGCACACAACATGTATGTATCAATAAGCATAATCATCAATAAACAAGTCCATATGTCCAATACTCTAAACCAATCTATACGTACATACACTTAGGAGGATTCTATTTTCAACGAGTCCCAGATGCTTATATATAGGGTCACCCGCAGCCTTCCCACCACATCTAAAACCCTTTGAAGGCATAACCGACTTCCATGTATGTACATCTATCCTAATAAATTATAATATCACAATCACATGCATAAACCATCAAACACTAACTCAAAATTATCCACCAATCATCAATCAATCAGTTCCATAATTCAATCGAAACATTTCATCAAACAATCAATAAACCGTAAATCAAATCAACCAGACAATCAAACAAGCACCTAGATGTATACTTTTTAGCCCGAATCTCAATTGAGTAAGGAGCTACGGAACCCACCTTATTCTTGATAGTTCAACAGCAAAATAGAAGAGATTGATGTAGTTAACGATGACGAGCGAGTCAACTGGCCACGTTACATATTCCCTAATTTCAATGTGAATTGATTTATATTCATGCTAAATTCCAAATATAGATATACATACTATTTAAAGTATCTCTTCGTTACTAAATTAATATATTCTTTGTATTAATCTTACTATTTAAAGTACATATATCCTACGGATACGTATTATATACGGAAAGTTACATTTTTACCCTACAGTTTCAAAGTTGTCATTTTCAGTCCTTATAAGTGTGACATTTGACAATTTAGTCCCTCAAGTTTCAAGAATGACAATTTAGTCCCTCAAGTTTCAAGAATGACAATTTAGTCCTCAAGTTTCAAAAATGACAAATTAGTCCTTTAAATTATCGTAGAACATGAACAAATAAGATAATTCAATACAAAATACATAATTCAAGTACAAAATACATAATGCAAAAGTAGGCAAATGAATCCTTGATCCATATAAGTCCAATGCCCGGGTTCAAAGCAAGCAACAATCATACTTCACATCCTGGATTTAATCTGGTTACCTGAAAAGTGTACTAGCAAGTGTCAACACAAGGTTGGTGAGTTTTCGTAGTACCCTACTCAATTGAGATTCGGGCTGAAAAGTGTACTTTTATATGTGTATTTATATATATGTGCTTATATATATGTATTTATATATGTATTTATATATATGTGTTATATATATGTTTATATATATGTATTTATATATATATATATATGTGCTTTTATATGTGTATTTATATATATGTGCTTATATATATGTATTTATATATATATATATACTTTTATATATGTATTTATATATATGTGTACTTTTATATGTGTATTTATATATATGTGCTTATATATATGTATTTATATATATATATATATATATATATATAGATGACTGTTTATGTGAATGTTTATGGGAATTGATCCTAGCACCTTGATTTGGTTATTGTGTTTGATATTACTGTTGTATGACGCATTTGAAATACAGAGTTCAGTATGACCATTGCCTTACCGCAATGTGAAGTAGTTATGATACAATATAAAGCAATGAGTATCATAGGTTTTTAATAGAAATATAGTGTATGAACCACAAGATTTAAGTATGACAATTGTCATTTCACAGTGTTAAGTAGCCATTGGTCAAAACCAATGCTAAAGAAGAGAGTAAATGTATACATCAAGTTCTAAGCTCATGAACCGAAACTAGACAAGTGTGTGTTTATTTGCCTCCGGAGAAGTACCTTGTTCAGGGTACTCTATGTTTTCCAGATATAATGCATTGGTTTAATCCAGTTGGTGCGACCAACCCGAATGGGGGTGCCTACCCCAATAGCACTATTCAATATACCCACGTTTATGTTACCATAATTAATCGTTCATGATGGTCAGGACTTTGAGTGAACAGAGCAACTTAGAATCAACCATATCTATCAATTTCACTTTTAGCAGGGCCACTTCCACACATGTTTCTTTTGAACGTTCAATCGAGCTTTTGTCAAAGCAATTTGAACAACTTAACAGGACTGTAGCATCACTTTCTACAGAACAAACCACCTTGTTTACATCCCTTACATCCCAAATTGACCAAATTCATTTAAGTGCACCGTTTCTTCTTGCAGCCGATAGGGTACTATTACGAGAATCTATTGATAACCAAACAAAACTCGAAGCATAAATCAAAGAAATTAAAGGGTTGATGAATCAGCTTACTATCTTCTCCCAATCTTAAGAAGCAATAGTTGAACCAACTGCTTCCAGGGGAAAGAGACCTATGTCACCGACTAGCCTTATTCTATGTCACAAAAATTTTGAAACACTACAGAGTGATTCTCAAGATGTGATCCTTCAAGAGATCATGGAACGAAAGAGAAAGCAAACGATGAAAGAAGAAGTTTCTCTTGAAGTTAGCCAAAGAACTACTACTTGCAGAAGCAGGAGAAACAGGTTCTGAGGTGCAAACACCAGCAAATCAACACGCCGACATATTGGAACTTGCTCGAAAACGAGACACTGAGTTAAATGCCAAAATGGCTAAAAGTGAAGCAAGTCTAAGGAAATATCTACAGAAGACTATGGGAGAGGAAGACACCACTCTGAGAGGTGACGAAAATAGCAATCCTCCACTTTCTCAAAGACACGTGAAGAGGCCAAGAACTGTTGGTGCCTCATCATAATTCTTAGCCTTTCAAATAATTCTGATTTTTCAAGTTTGAAGTTCTTTTGTCAAGATTACTATTATTCAGTTAGAGAAGATGGTACATATTTTTGGTTGATAATATTCAATCATTAAAGGTGATCTATGGTTCGAAGGAATTTATGTTAAAGCTAGTAGGTTCATTGGATGATAGATATTGAGATATGAACATCTCAGAAATCCATTATTTTATAAAAAATTTACATTTCTCGACACCTCCGCTGTAAATAGCACATATCTAGTTAATATCTATTGTGATGGAGTAGGTGGGGTTATAGTGGCGGCTCTAGATATCGCCTCAAACATAGCCTCAAACCGTGTTATCTTTTCCTGCAGCTCTAACACAGTGTCTTCAAGATCATGAATCCTGAAATGCGCTCCCGCCATCTCACTTTCCAGTGCGACTATCATGCTACCCTGGTCTTTTACATGTGTCCGCAGTATGTTGGTTCTTTCTCTTAACTCAGCAATACATCTTTCTGCTCGGAGTGTGCGTAAGACCAAAGTAGGGACAGTGTCATGTAGGGTTCCATAGTTAGTGCAGGAATATTGGTCGAACCGACGGCTATTCTGAACTGGTTGGAGTTAAGGAGTCCTTCCTCTATTCTCCATTCCGCTAGGAATCTTGGTATTTCGTTTAGGTTGCTGGATCGCCGCAGCCGTTGAGCGGGTGGTTCAGTATGGATAGATCGAAGGCGTCGTGACTGAGGGCGGTTAAAAACCGGGTATCTAGGAGTTCGGAGCCTTCGTAGCAAAGAGCGGGGTGGCCTTGAGGAACCTTCCCCTGATGAGTTTGGAATAGTAACAATAGGCGTAGCGACAGCAAGAACATTGGTAACGACAGTAGTGGACGTGATGTTCGGTACATGGACAAGTGCGTTATTATATTCTTCTCCAGAATGACCGGTCTCCTCCATAGGTAGGTCTTGTACATGTTGAGGGGAGTCGGGGGATTCAGGTACAGGTGAAGTAATCCCTTCCTTATTGAATCCGGACATTATTCTTGAAGGTATATGTAAAGTATTTGAAACGTACCCGAATACTAGTAGAAAGAAAAGAAAGAGATTGATATGATGTTTAGATCACCGGTCGACAAAGTGATCACAATATAGGAAACTTTCGAGTTTCTCAGCCTAAGAATCCTTCAATAGGTTTGCTTTGAACTAACCGAACAAGACTATTTTTATTTTCTCTCCATCGTGTGTGTGTAAGTATGTGCACCAACGGTCATCCTACTACATTACTAACCCATCTAAGATTTTCCTTGTCTGTACTACCTTTTCAATTAACACAGATTTCAAGTTTACACTGTAAACACTAGAATTCGAGCTTTTATGTGTGTAAGTGTGTGTGTTAATGGTGGTTTTTAGTGAGAGAAAGTAGAGAGAGAGTAGAGAGATGTCAGGGAAAGATTGGATTGTATTATGGGTTGAAAGGTTACAAAATGCTTAATGGAAGGCGGTTTTATACATATGACTAATTTACACTAAGCCCCCTTCCATACTTAGACATTTACATTCTAAGTACAAATATACAATAAGGAAACAAATCAACTACTACATTTATATTTCTAACAATCTCCCCTTAGTAGTGATTTGTCAAAAATATCCAGTCTTTGTTTATCTCTTTTGACGTGAAAACATGGAATAGAGATAGTAACTCTTTTAATCAAAATCACCCTGATTAGCACCAATATCTTGTGGTTTCTCTGTTCTTCCAGCAATTTTGGATTATATTGTTTTGTAAGTTTAAGAAGCTCTGTGTATTCTTCGATTTGCCTGGCTTCCTTAAACTTGTACATTGAGTCTAACTCTGGTCTCTTGGTTTTAGTGACCTTAGTTGCTCCACAAAATATAGGGTAAGCCCTCTCCTCCAGATATCTAGATTTCTTAGCTGCTTCTTTAGGTTTGATGCCAAGAGAAACCATTCTTTCCCTATCCCTCAAGAAGTATCCCCGATTAATAAATCTTAATTGTTCTTCAGTTAAATCAGTTGGAAAGTAATCAGGAAGAACTTCCTCAGATATGATTGCCTCTCTCAAAACCTGTTTGTAAGTAGATTTCTGAAAGTTCTGAACTGCAGCTTCTGGAGTCTTTCTAAGATCATCAAAATTGTTGAATTCATTAAAATTATAATGCTGTGGAGCTGAGCTAGCACGAGTAGATGATTCTCCAACTTCAACTCTACTTGAAGGACCTAATTCAAAGTAATCAAGATCTTCAAATTCTTCAAACATAGGTTCCTCTGCAGCTTCTACGTTCACAGGAGTCTCAACTATCTCTGGCTCATCCAATATAACATTATCTTTTATGGCCTCTAGATCAGCTTCTCCTTCAGCATATTCAACTAAATCCTCTTCAATAACAAAACCTTCTTCTTCATTGACCTCAATATTTTCAACTTCTTCTTCACTTTCTACATCAGAATCAATACCAAAAACTTCAACTAATCTTCTTCTAATCTCATCATCTAAAGTATCGTTCTAAATATTCTCAATATTCACACCCTCTGCTCTTTCTTCCATTACCACATCTTCAGCATTCACATCAACTCTTGCCGAAGTATTTTCAATGTTGGCTTGACCCTCTTCTTGGTTCTCCCCCTCGGGGTGATCATCAGAATCAGGATCATCCCGTCTAGAAGCAACCGAGGCCGGTCGGCAAGATTCTAGTGCTAACAATCTGAGCTCAAATGCAGCAAGCTTTGCATCATATTCAGCCTTTTGTTTTTCAACTTGTTCTTGCAAAGATTTTACTCTTTGTTCAGTAGCAAGTTCTCTTTCTCTCACCTCTAGAGTATTCAACACTCCTCTTTCAGTTACAGTCAACAAATCACCCTCAGACCGTAAGATATTCAACAACACTTCACATGCAGAGTCTTTGGTAGGTTGATTTGTTGATGTTGATGGAATTTGATTTGGTGTTGGTGTTCTTTGTGTTTGGGTAGGAGGTGGAGTAGCCAACCCAGGGGTTGTTTGCACACTTAAAGTGTGACCTAAATTCAGCGAAGCTGATTCAGGATTTCCTGCGGATCCTCGGGTTATACCCTCACCAGAAGTTTCAGATTCATGGGCTTTGCAACCCGAATCAATTGGTGTCCTAGACTGTGATAAATCACTGTCCTGGACTTGTTGTTGTTGGGCAACACCACTCACAACACCGGGGTCACTGAGAATGCCCGTTAATACAGTCTCAGGTTGATCTTGAGGAACAGCAGTGTCACAACGGTGTTCATACTGTCCCCCAGTCTCGGTCTGAGGACTGTTACCTGCGGCTAAAGCTGGCGTGATGTTAGCTAAGGCAGGATTTCCAAGCTGTCCTTGAGGGTTACACAAAGTGGGTCCCCTCCGCTTGTTCCGGCATCAGTACTCAACTGTGCTTGTGAATCCGTGTACCTAGGAGATCTAGACTCTTGTGCACGAAATGAAGGCGAGAGGTGGGGCTGGTCCTCTCTTATTTCAACACTCTCATCCTCCAAATGAGGAGAGTGTGGTGAGCGTGGCTGATCCCTGTGCATTTGTGAGACTAACTCCTGTTGTGAGGAGTCAGAATGGCTGGGAGAGTTTGGTACAAGCGAGAATGGGCAGTTCCCGACTTCTACCCTAGGGTAAACAACCCGGCTAGACACATTGGTTTGAACTAATGGAGGGCCAACGTTTTCTTTATGCCCTTGTCCTAACCCGGACCGCACATCCTCTCTGGTATTTTCAACTCCTCCCTCAAATCCGCCTTGTTCCTCCTGCACAACATCATCTCCAGTGCTAACATGCTCAGTTTCAACCTCGGATACAACATTATGAATTACTTGTTCAGCATCTAATTCTGTCGAGGCACCAATATTTTCAGATCCAGCAGATGTATGCTTTCGTTTGGATTTCTTCTTCTTTGATTTCTTTGGTGACCTACGAGCAGCCATTTTAAGTCTTCTCCCTGGTGGTGGAGTTGGTTCATTAGGGAGTGCTGAAGCAAGCGGTGTTGGATTAAGTACAGGTGAAGAGCGAGGTGGTGTAAAAGTTGGTGGATTAGGTGAAACAACGGATGGTAAAGGTGTAGATTGTGAAGGTGAAGATTGCGAAAAGTGAACGGTTGGTGTAGATTGTGTTGATGGTGTAGGTTGAGATGAAGTGGTGAGGTTTTGTGTAGATGTTTGTGATGGTGTAGGTTGAGAAATAGGTGAAGAAACAGGTTCAGGTGTTACAACATCTTGTTCAAACATAACTCGTTTTGATTTTCTTTTCCTCTGCCCAGAAGTCCCCTCACCACTATCCCCTCTTTTTCTTTTAGTTAACCTAGGACCCTCACTTGGCGACCTATGCTCAGCTTGGGTAGGAGTCTGTCGGCTTTCAGACCCCATTGCTGAGACTAACCACTCGAGATAAGCCCTAAGATGAGGACTCTGAGCAGGAACCAGATTTATCAGGAATGGAGGAATTGGAAAAGGTTTTACAGTTTCACAACTTGTGCCTCTCAAGTTGGATTTATACATCGCAATCACACACTTGAAGCTGTTCTCCAATTTTGGAATTTCTTCTGCATTATCAAGAACATCTTCGATAATCAGTGTGAAAAATCTGATAAAAGGAATATATTTTCTGTCTTGTTTATCCTTTCCTTTGACAACTTGAATCATCTTTTTCCATATAATCGCCGCAAAGTCACACTGCACATTGTGAGTGACTGCATAGTAAATTGATAAGGAATCTTTCGTCATGAGATCAATTCCTTTCTGTGATGGCATCAAACAGGTGGTTAAAACATTGTACATCGTATGCCAGAGAGTTGCTACATTACTCCTTCTAAAATCTCTCATTGTTGCCAACTCTCCGTCATAACCCAACGAATGAACTCCAGCCAACATTTCTTCAACTGATGGGAGTTTGTAAGTCCCAACTCGATAGATGGTACTACTGAAGACACCTCTATGTCGATGGTGGAGTTACTTTGCAATATATGCACTGAACTGGAGACGACCAGTTGCAGTGTGTATATACCAAGTTCTAGATAGATTACTTATATAAAAGATAATAAGTAAAGAACAATGCAATAATACAAATAACTTGTAAGATAACTTGATGAGACAATATGTATTTTTCAATGTGTAATTTATTTATTGATATTAAACAAATTACAAGGTTGATGCGGAACCAAGATAATACACGAATGTAAATATCCTAACAACCTATGAAATACAATTGATCTATACTCGGAATTTCTCAAGACAATCGAAACACTTAAAGTTGTGAAATGTTCCTTTTAGCGATTGAGAGAAGATTGCACAAGTTCACCAAGAATATTGCAGGTTTGCAAAGTGTGAAGTTATTCATCTTTGTGAAATAACTTAAATTCTTGGTTGTGCAATGACTTGTATTTATAGGCAAAGTTAACATTGGGATGTTAACTTTAGCCGTACAAATGTGGTTGAGAGCATTTAAGGAATAACATTTAATTCCTTAAAAAGCAGTGTAAAGTCGCATGATAAAGCAACTTTACACAACCACCTTTATGTACCTTTTATTACTTAAATAATAAGACAAGGCTTATTATCCGGGTAAAGGTACATAAAGTATACAAGTCAATTCCTCGTAATCAGTGTAAAGCTTTGTAAGGGCTTTCCACTGATGGTCTCCAGTTTGTAACTGACTAGAATGCCAACTGGGCTTCGCTGCCATTGCCATTCTCTATCTTCCATTTGTTGTCTTCGACTTCAACTGGATTGATTCTTCAACTGGTCAGTTCTCAACTGGAGGAAGTCTTCAGTTGCGTTAACTGTACGGTGCAACTGGACTTTAATATATTTCTGGACAAATCTTCTTGGTCACCAGTTTTACTGGGTCACCAGATGCAACTGGTGACTGGTCAGTGTGAACTGGTGACTGGTCAGTGTGAACTGGTGACTGGTCAGTTTTAACTGGTGACTGGTCAGTGTGAACTGGTGACTGGTCAGTGTGAACTGGTGACTGGTCAGTGTGAACTGGTACTGGACAAATCTTCTTGGTCATCAGTTTACTGGGTCACCAGATGCAACTGGTGACTGGTCAGTGTGAACTGGTGACTGGCCAGTTCCAGGTGAACTGGTCATGGAACTGGTGACTGGTCAGTGTGAACTGGTGACTGGTCAGTGTGAACTGGTGACTGGCAGTTGAACTGGTACTGGTCAGTTACTGGTGAACTGGGTCAGATGAACTGGTGACTGGTCAGTGTGAACTGGTGACTGGCCAGTTCCAGGTGAACTGGTGAACTGTCAGAGTGAACTGGTGACTGGTCAGAGTGAACTGGTGACTGGTCAGTGTGAACTGGTGACTGGTCAGAGTGAACTGGTGACTGGCCAGTTCCAGGTGAACTGGTCCTAAATGGTCAGTTTACTGGGTCACCAGATGCAACTGGTGACTGGTCAGTGTGAACTGGTGACTGGCCAGTTCCACTGGTGAACTGGTCAGAGTGAACTGGTGACTGGTCAGAGTGAACTGGTGACTGGTCAGTGTGAACTGGTGACTGGCCAGTTCCAGGTGAACTGGTCCTAAGGCCAGTTCCAGGTGAACTGGTCCTAACACCTATAGTTGACATATCTTGGTCACCAGTTCTGGTACTGGTCAGTGTCAACTGGTGACTGGTCAGTGTGAACTGGTCCTAACAAATTCCCCCTATTTGTCTAGAAATATAGTCTAAGTCTTTTTCTAGTTCTTGTATCTGTACAAGTGTGAACTATAGAGACTTGTTCGATTTAAATCTATCTAAGTTTCTTAAGGCATTTTTATAGATCAATAAATGCCTTAGGTTTTTCTTTTAGGTTTGTTAGATTTTAATCTTTTATCTACCTTGTGGTTACAAACTGGTAACTTCATTTATACAAGGGAATGAAATTTATACAAGTTACAGAATGTAAATACAAATTACAAATAGATAAACTGAAGAAAGAACTTAATGAGATGGCCCTTCGCCAGTTCTTCTTCTCTTGGCAACTGAAGAGATAGGCTGAGTATCTTCAGGGTCAATATTCGACTTTTGCTCAAGATTTTCTTTATGTTGAATCTTCCCCCTTAGAAAGTTTACCCATGCTTTCTCGAACCTATTCTTTTGTGCCTTAGCATCCAAAACATTTACCATCTCCACCCATTCGTTGAATCCATATTGCATAGCACCAGGATCATCAGTTCTAACCAGTGGCCCACCAGTATACTTAACTTCGATTTGAAAAACCTTGGTGCCTGGCTTGATTGTAACATTGACACTATTAATAGTACCACTATGTCTTCTGGTTGACATGATCTGGGAGTAGTAGTTTCTAGCTTCAGATTCATTTGTGATTTTTATACTCCCAGCACCAGCAGCCAGTACAGCGGACTTAATGTCTTCATTGGATACCTCGCCAGTTGATTCAACGAATGTGCTAAGGTCAGCATCTCTTGCATCTCTTGTCAGTGGTTTTCTTGGTTGTGGAATCCTTCTTCTTGGTGGATCCAGTACACTCTTCACAACCTTCTTGACATTTGCAATTCTCTTTAGAAGCCCACTAGCCCTAATCTCTTTGGCCTTCTCCACTGAAATGTTTAAGCTCCTGGCATCGAATTCAGCTTCATCCTCTTGATAGTGTCTGTCCAGTTCTACATCTAGCATTTCATTCAACTGGTCAACTATCCTAGGATCATTCTTAACCCTAACATACTCATCCTTAGTGATACCCAGTAGATTGGCATCACTCATATCCAGCAACTTAATCTGAGCAAGATGTGCCCTGGCCTCAACTTGGTTTCTTTGTTTCATTTTCTTTCTTTCTTTGATGTCATTACCAAGTCTAGCCAGTTTTCTACTATCACTATCTGAAACTGGAGGGAGTATATCAGCATTACCAGTTTCCAACATTACTTCAGTGGCCGGCTGGGCAGATGCATCACCAGCTAAACCTTTACCTTTGTCCAAACCAACATTCCCCCTAACACTCTGCTCACCAGCTTCAGTACTGGTAGCCACAACTAATTCTCTTCCAGATCCAGATGGAGTCCTTCCAGGTGCAACTGGTCGTGTAAGGACTGAACTTCTTTCCCCCTTGGCAGCATCTAGACCTGCCCTAATTGCTTCCCATTCAGAGGGGTGAGATGGCAACCGGTCAAGAGGCTGCCACGACTACATGTCCTTACACTCTTTGAAGATGCCACACATCATCCTGAAGGACCTCCATAAATGGTTCGTCTCCTTGGACTGGGTCAAGACATTTGCAACAACTTGGTCTTGACCAGTTTTCAATTCATTCAAGATCTTGGAGTCCTCATCCAAACCGGAGACAACCTTATCCTTAACCTCATCATCCATCTTCTTCAGATTTTCCACTTCAGTTGTCAGTTTCTCTATAGATTGAGCATGTAGAGATACCTGGGTGTTCAAACTTTCTATGCTGCCTCTCAACTGGTTGATCTCACTGGTAAGTGGGGCCAGATCAACCTGAGGAGTGGCCAGCTTGGTGATCTCAGACATCACCCTTTCAATCAAATGCTCTTCTCTAGCACCCAGCGTATCCTCTATTTTCTGACCAACCGAAGTCATCAACTGCTCTCCAAGGCCAGTTACATCTAGGCCAGGTCTTTCAATAAGTTCCTTAACCTGCCTTTCAATCTCTTTCAAGTCAACTTCTGAAGTTCTGACAGTATTTCCTAGCAAGTTGGAGATTGAGCTGGAGACCTTGGAGTGGGTCAAAGGCTTCCTTTAGAGTACCAGCCAGATTGTTGCAGCCAGTGACCAACTCATTAAGCTTTCTGGACACCAAGTCTTCATTAGATGAAAACTTGTTTATCCCCAGATCGACCACCTTAATGTTTGTCAAATGATCTTTGTGGTATCTGGAGAAGGACTTGGTGTTCTTGTCAAGTGTCTTCTGAATCTCCTCCACCCTGGTTAGAAGGTTTTGGAGATCGGCTTGTAGTGAGACAACTTGACTGTCCAGTGACAAAGGAGAAGGTGTCACTGGACCACTAGCAGTTACTACTGGAGCAACTGGAGGAGGCAAACTGATGGAGGAACAATCGGAAGAAAGAACGGCAGTGTACCAAAACTCACATAAGTAGTTGTGAAACAACTTACGTGGGTTTAGAGAGAATGAGGGTCCTATTGGAGAATTCTTCAAAAACTTTTGAATTCTACCAATAAGGGTATCGGACCCTTGAGATCCTCGTAGGCTGGCCATCGGATTATTTGGATTTAGTTTGATGATCGAAGCACTGCTAGGGGCACCAGGTGCCGCTTTGACATCTGGTGAGGGATTATATGGAACAGTCAAGAGATTTACATCTCTTGAACGAGATGATCTAGGAGCCATAGAAGAATGAAAATGAAATTGATGCGTCTGGAAGTGAGACTGGAGATGAAGGGTCTTGTGCTTGTACAGAAGCATCAAGAATCTCCATGTCTGTTTCAGTACCTTCAGAATCCGAAGATTCAATAAGGATTTCCTCGTCATTAACACTCATGTCCAGATCCATGAATGTAACTGAGGGCTGACCAGTTACCTGGTCAGTCTCCAGATGACCTTCCCCAGTTTCCTGGATAGGTGCATCTATTGATGGATCAGATACCGAAGTATCTTCACCAGGGATAGATGTGATGGGGGTTGCTTCAGTTATGGTTGCTCTATCCTCAACCATAACATTAGACACACTGGAGGGTCCCTTATTATTTTGAGGCCCGCCCAGTTGCCTTTCTGACTCACCTGCAAGAGGTGCATCAGTTGAAGCGAATGCCAGTTGCATTCGTTCAGGAAGTTCGACCTCACCAGCTTCAGATACCAGTGATTCTAGATTCCTTAGCATATCTGGAGCAGTGTACGGTGAATCTGTACTATTATATGCTTCTCTGCCCAGAATTTGCTTAAAACAAAGTGAGAGGAACCTTGAAAAGGGAATACAAACACCCCTTGTGCCCTTCAGCTTTTGAACCAGGCTTCTATACAGAATTTCTGCAAAGTCCACTCTCAATCCGTTCCACAAGCAATAAGTCATCTCTGCTTGTGAGGAGTTGATCTGGTCAAGTCCACCAGAACTCCCACCCATGCTCTCCACCAGGTGGATGAAAAAATACCTCCATGAAGGTGTAAGGCCCTTCATGGTCATCGCACCTTTTATCTTCAACACCCCATTCTCCAAACACTCCCTGTGTCCCATTTCAAGAAGTACTTGGCAAAAGTTTATATTTGGGGGCAAGACGACTGGAGATTCACCCTCTCTCTAGTAATTGAGGCGTAAGGCATCCCTCAATATATCAGCTGACAAGGTACACTGGATTGTTCCATCCTTTAATGTGAAACTGATGGAGGAACAATCGGAAGAAAGAACGGCAGTGTACCAAAACTCACATAAGTAGTTGTGAAACAACTTACGTGGGTTTAGAGAGAATGAGGGTCCTATTGGAGAATTCTTCAAAAACTTTTGAATTCTACCAATAAGGGTATCGGACCCTTGAGATCCTCGTAGGCTGGCCATCGGATTATTTGGATTTAGTTTGATGATCGAAGCACTGCTAGGGGCACCAGGTGCCGCTTTGACATCTGGTGAGGGATTATATGGAACAGTCAAGAGATTTACATCTCTTGAACGAGATGATCTAGGAGCCATAGAAGAATGAAAATGAAATTTGGGATTTAGGGTTTTTGATTTGTGAAGTAAAGAGAAAAATGAAGCAATTTTGATGATTGGAAGTAAATGAAGGAATGTAAGAGAAGGAAGCAAATGAGTTCGGAGTAAATAAGGGTATTTATAAAGGGATTCAAGATCCCAATGAAACACCAAAATTATATTTTAATCAACACAATCCTTTTTGTAGATATTTTCACAAAGTTGGTTTGAATTTTGAAATAAAATATTAATTTGCCATGTAAACATTAAATGCTTCCATGTTAGCATTAAATGCTACGACGGCTTATCTTACCCACGCGCCCACTCACTTTTTGTTTTCCCAATACAAACAGTTGTCAGGTAATAAAATGGTTTCAAACACGTCAGATCACAATATCAAGTGGTTTAAAACACTCGAGTATCATCACGTGTCACACATATTGACCAAGTATTTGTAACGTTATAAAAATAAGACAAGACTGAACCTGGTAACTGGAGGATCAGTCCAGTACCAGTTTCCAACTGGAGAGTTCTCCAGTTGCATTTTCAAACAAAAACGAATTTTAGTCAGAAAATTATTTTGAGTCTTTCCCCCTAAAATGATGATCCAGAAATCAATTAGTGCCAAGATAGTATCACAAAGGCATTCGATAGCTTGGCGAGCAAAGATTATCTGGACCTCCTCAACTGAAGAACTTCATCAGTGTCACTAACGCGTTTAATAACAAAGAAAGCTCCAGTTAAGGATTTAACATTCCCAGTTCGCTGATGAGATGTTTAAAGGTTTTCTCATCGAGAGGTTTAGTAAAAACATCAGCTAACTGTTTGTCAGTGGGGATGAAATGAATTTCAATATCTCCTTTCATAACGTGATCTCGAATGAAATGATACCTGATGTCAATATGCTTTGTTTTTGAGTGCATCACTGGGTTGTGAGATAGAGCAATAGCACTGGTGTTGTCACAAAAGATTGGGGTCTTGGTATACTTCTGACCATAATCTAGTAACTGGTTCTTGATCCAGAGAATCTGGGCACAGCAACTGGCCGCAGAAATGTACTCTGCCTCAGCAGTAGACATAGAGACTGAAGTCTGCTTCTTGCTGGTCTAACTTACCAGTTTTCCTCCATGGAAATGACAACCACCAGTTGTTGATTTTCTATCTATCTTACAACCTGCATAATCAGAATCTGAATAACCCATTAGATCTAATCCTGAGCCTTTGGGGTACCAAAGACCAAGATTAGGACACCCTTTCAGGTATCTAAAGATACGCTTTACAGCGTGCAAATGTGATTCTTTAGGGTTAGACTGAAATCTAGCACATAAACATGTTGCAAACATTATATCTGGTCGACTGGCAGTTAAGTACATCAGTGAACCAACCATACCTCTATAGTCAGTTATGTTAACTGGTTTGCCAGTTGGGTAAGAGTCCAAATTCAATGGTGCTGCAATAGGTGTGTTTTTCGATGGGATTGAATCATATTTGTATTTTCTTAACAAATCTCTGACATATTTTCCTTGGTTTATGAAAATTCCATTTTCAGTTTGCTTAATCTGAAGACCTAAGAAAAATGTTAATTCACCCATTAAACTCATCTCATACTCAGATGACATGATTTTAGAAAACTTTTTACACATTGCATCATCAGTTGAACCAAAAATAATGTCATCAACATAAATTTGTACCAATAAGATATTACTTCTTTCTTTCAAGATAAACAAGGTATTATCTATTGCACCTCTTTGAAAGCCATTTTTAAGAAGATGTTTAGTTAAAGTATCATACCAGGCTCTTGGGGCTTGTCTTAGACCATACAATGCTTTGTTCAGTCTATAAACCCAATAAGGATGCTTCTCATCGATGAAACCTGGAGTCTGCTTAACATAAACTTCTTCTTCCAATGTTCCATTAAGGAACGCACTTTTGACATCCATCTGGAAGACCTTGAACTGCAGATGGGCTGCATAAGCCAGAAATATTCTTATGGCTTCAAGTCTTGCAACTGGAGCAAAAGTTTCATCAAAGTCAACGCCCTCTGCTTGACAATAACCCTGGGCAACTAGTCTGGCCTTGTTTCTTACAACATGGCCATCTTCATCCATTTTGTTTCGGTAGACCCATCTGGTACCAATAGGTTCTTTCTTTAACCCTGGTGGACAAGGAACAAGCTCCCAAACATTGTTCCTTTCAAACTGGAGGAGCTCTTCTTGCATAGCTTCCACCCAGCTTGGGTCTGCCATAGGCTCGTCAATCTTCTTTGGTTCAATTAGTGATAAGAAGGTGACATTCAAGCATTGCTCACTGGTGGCTCTTCTAGTCTGAACCCCACTAGTTGGATCACCCACAATTTGTTCAATTGGGTGGGCTTTAGTCCATCTAGTGTATTGACTAGGCTGGTGTAACACAATATCAGTGCAAGTCACCTGGCGATCTTCTTCAGTTGCAACAGCATCTGGAGAAGGATCAGTCCAAACAACTTCTACATCCTCATCAGAGTCAATGAGGTCTCGATTAGCGTCATGAAATTCCTCATTAGAAGGCATTTCATGAAGAACTGGAGAAGTAGATGTTTGAACTGGTGCTGATATTGGAGTGGCACGTACATCAGATCCAATCACCAATTCTTGTGGTAAGTTGAAATTGATGGAGGGATAGAATGATGTGTCACTGGTGGTGTTCTTCTTCTTAACTGGTTCCAATTTGTTGTAACTGGAAGCATCTTCTGGTGAAACAACTGACCGATGAACTTGGTCAGTTTCACCAAAATTAATTGGAACGACTGGAGAAATATCAAGGCTTGGTCTTTTCTTGATTGCTTCAGTTGATTCGTCGAATGTGACATGAATAGTCTCATGAACCTTTTGGAGTCTATAATTATAAACTCTAAAGGCCTTTCGAATATCTGAATAGCCTAAAAATACCCCTTCATCAGCTTTTGCATCAAACTTTCCAAGCTGACTGGAATCGTTTAGTATATAAACTGGACAACCAAATACATGGAAGTATCCAAAATTTGGTTTACGATTCCTGAGTACTTCATAGGCAGTCTTCTTATGTCTCTTGATGTAGACTGACCGATTTTGGGTGTGACAAGCAGTTGCAACTGCCTCAGCCCAAAAACTGGTGGGAAGACCAGATTTAGATAGCATACTTCTGGCTGCTTCTATCAGTGTACGATTCTTTCTTTCAACAACTCCATTTTGCTCTGGAGAGTGAACTGATGAGAAGTTTTGAGAGATGCCAGTGTCATTGCAAAATGTTTCAAGTACCTTATTTTGGAATTCAGTACCATTATCACTTCGCAACTGACAAACTTTTCGAGTATACTTGAGCTCAATTCTTTTAATGAGAGAGATGATTTCAGCAGATGCATCACTTTTGGATCTGATGAATACCACCCAGCTATATCTGGTGAATTCATCAACCACAACTAGAGTGTACTTCTTTCCAGCTCTAGTTTGAACATTCACTGGACCAAAGAGATCCATATGTAGCATGTGAAGAGGTTCAGTGATGCTAAAATTTTGCCTAGTTTTAAAACTGGCTCTCTTCTGCTTGCCCATCTCACACCCTGGACATGGTTTTTCTTTATTGAAAGAAATCTGAGGTATCCCATCAACCAGTTGTTTGCGAGACAACTTGTTAATGTTTTTGAAATTAAGGTGGGATAACCTTTTATGCCATAGCCAGTTGGTGTCCTCATCAGCTTTTGCATCAAACTTTCCAAGCTGACTGGAATCGTTTAGTATATAAACTGGACAACCAAATACATGGAAGTATCCAAAATTTGGTTTACGATTCCTGAGTACTTCATAGGCAGTCTTCTTATGTCTCTTGATGTAGACTGACCGATTTTGGGTGTGACAAGCAGTTGCAACTGCCTCAGCCCAAAAACTGGTGGGAAGACCAGATTTAGATAGCATACTTCTGGCTGCTTCTATCAGTGTACGATTCTTTCTTTCAACAACTCCATTTTGCTCTGGAGAGTGAACTGATGAGAAGTTTTGAGAGATGCCAGTGTCATTGCAAAATGTTTCAAGTACCTTATTTTGGAATTCAGTACCATTATCACTTCGCAACTGACAAACTTTTCGAGTATACTTGAGCTCAATTCTTTTAATGAGAGAGATGATTTCAGCAGATGCATCACTTTTGGATCTGATGAATACCACCCAGCTGTATCTGGTGAATTCATCAACCACAACTAGAGTGTACTTCTTTCCAGCTCTAGTTTGAACATTCACTGGACCAAAGAGATCCATATGTAGCATGTGAAGAGGTTCAGTGATGCTAAAATTTTGCCTAGTTTTAAAACTGGCTCTCTTCTGCTTGCCCATCTCACACCCTGGACATGGTTTTTCTTTATTGAAAGAAATCTGAGGTATCCCATCAACCAGTTGTTTGCGAGACAACTTGTTAATGTTTTTGAAATTAAGGTGGGATAACCTTTTATGCCATAGCCAGTTGGTGTCCTCATCAGCTTTGGTATAGAAACATTGCTCTTTTGGAGCTGGTTCCATATCCATGATGTACACATTTCCTTTTCTTGGTGCAATCATCACCACTTTCCAATCCTTGTTAAATATGGTGCCTTGTGCAATATCGAACAATACTCTGAAGCCATCATCGCAAAGTTGGCTGACACTGATCAGGTTGTATTTCAAACCATTCACAAATGCAACTCTTTTGAATTCGACTTGTCCATTATTGAGCACACCATATCCTTCAGTCTTTTCCAGATTGATCGTTACCAAATGTCACTGTCGGTCCATCTAGGACAGTGAACTCTTCCAGTAGGGGCTTACATCCGGTCATAGTCCGGCCAACAGCGCTGTCCAGATACCAGATATTCTTCTTTCGATCGCCCTACACACACACAAAAATCATTAGTTCTTTTTGTGAACCCATCTTTTCTTGATGGGTCCACTGGACTTCTCTACAGAAGCCACAGTTGACAGTTGTGGTGTTGAACTGGAGGCTGCATCTGGAGCTTTATCACCAGCTCCAAGTGCAGGAGTAAAAACAATTGGTATTTGATACTTACTCCCTTTATTTTTACCAGATTTTGTTCCAGAAGGAACATTCTTTTGTTTAGGTATTAAAGAGAGTGGATTAATATTTTGTTTGAAAACTGGAGGTAATAAACCTCCTTCCAGATTGTTAATCCGGGCAGTACAACTCTGAACCTGCCGAGACAAAAGTTGGAGTTGACTTTCCAGATTAACCAAAATATTATTTTCTTCAAGCAGTTGAACCTTGGACCTAGGTTCAACTGGTGCTTTAGTCTTTCGGGTCTTGGGCACCTTAGACTTTTGAGGTAAAGGCTTGTTACCAGTGGCCTTTTTGACTGGAGCTTTATCACCAGCTCCAAGTGCAGGAGTAAAAACAATTGGTATTTGATACTTACTCCCTTTATTTTTACCAGATTTTGTTCCAGAAGGAACATTCTTTTGTTTAGGTATTAAAGAGAGTGGATTAATATTTTGTTTGAAAACTGGAGGTAATAAACCTCCTTCCAGATTGTTAATCCGGGCAGTACAACTCTGAACCTGCCGAGACAAAAGTTGGAGTTGACTTTCCAGATTAACCAAAATATTATTTTCTTCAAGCAGTTGAACCTTGGACCTAGGTTCAACTGGTGCTTTAGTCTTTCGGGTCTTGGGCACCTTAGACTTTTGAGGTAAAGGCTTGTTACCAGTGGCCTTTTTGACTGGAGCTTTAGCCTGTTCGGCTCCAGTTTTAACCTCAATGGGGGTGGTCTCAAAGGTTTCAGTTTCAACAGCTTCAGATTGATCATAAGGTGTTTCAACCTTGAGAGCTGGAGGCAATGCATGAAGGTCTGGTATGAGAGCTGCCATCTCCAGATCTCCAGATTTCCATGCATTCTTCTGGGCATCATTAGTTCTTGAAAATGCATCATAGTTTTTGCCAGATGCTTTTACCCATGACTTGATAATCTTTTGTTCTTTTTCAAGATCAGAAAATAGTTTTTGATTATCAAGTTCTAAAGCCTCAATCTTTAAAACTGACTCCTTGAGAGCCAACTGGACACTTTGCAAATCATTTAGTTGTGGTTTAACATTGTTCAGTTCAATTAGGATAGTGTCAAGATAACTTTCACTATCAGCTCTTACAGTTTCCACAAATGCCAAATCAGCACTTAATGATTCAGCCAGGTCCAGTTTTAGTTCAGGGTCAACCTGGTTATCATAGTCACATACCTTCTTCAGTATGATGTCACCCATCTTCCAGAGATGACATCTTCTTTCACCACATGCTGCTGTTGTTGATCTTCCAAGGCTATGAAACACATGTCCCTTTCCTCTTCTTCATCATCAGATGAGTCATCAGAGTACTCCCATTTTCCCTCAGTTTGTGCCATTAAGCACTGATCCTTTTTCTTTTCCATGGACAGGAGGGCAATCTGGGCCTTAAGCTTCTTGTATTTAGCTTTGTAGCTATCATCAGGCCGATTGAAATTAGGGACAGAGGGGCCAGTTTGGTTGTTCAACTGACTAGATCTGCATTCCTTCATAAAATGACCTTTCTTACCACACTTATAGCATGTAAGATTGGTCTTATCCAGAGAGCTGGAGCTGGAAGCATTGTTGGGGCCATTAAATCTTTTGGATTTATGCTTAAACCTATTAAAGGTTTTAGCAATCATGGCGACCAGATCATCATCGTCAGTTTCATTACAACCATCACTGTTTTCAGTGGTCAGTCCAGAGTTTAAGAAACTGTTCAACATCTCCTTCATCGAGTGTACCTGGACACTCTCAGCAGACATTAAAGCAGCACAAGGTCGCTCAGTTACACTAGCAACCTTGGGACTCTGGGCATGGTTCATGGCATCTTGCTCAGCCACAAGTCTTGCAGCATTATTATCTTCAGTGAATCTGAAGGCTCCATAGAGCGATGCAAGAGTATGAGTGTGCAAGGTTTTACCTTGTCTCAAGACAAGAACCATGTTTTCCCATTTGGAAGGAAGAATATCACAAAACTTCTCAAGAAGAATATCCTTATCCTTCTCTACACCAAACCTCTCAACTGATTGATGAGGCTAGAAAATCTGGTGTATCTACCAGTTAGACTTTCATTGGGCAAGGCAAAGAAGGATTCATACTTCTTGTTCAAAACAACTTTTCTAGTGACAATAGTGTCATCACCTCCTTCAAACTGAATAACTAACTCGTCCCACATAGATTTTGCACTGGGGAACAGCACAAGTGTTGGAATTAGATCTTCAGGAACAACCCAAGGATCATGTTCTTGAGTCTGGTGTCCAGATCAACAAGTCTACGATCCTCATCAGACCAATGGTCTTCTGGCTTTTCCCTTGAACCTCTTCTTCCAGTTGGATCAAGAAGAGGACTGACCCCAAGGGACATGGGTATATATGGTCCATCCTTAAGGATTTTCAACATATACCTTTCAATCCCACCAAAATGCAAAAGCATTCTAGCCTTCCATGTACCGAATGTCTCACTGTTTCCATCAAATTTTGGAACAGGAGTGTTAGAGTAGTGTACATGGACATGGTTTGGGGCAGTAGGAGGAGGAGGGTTGGTGTTAACATTATGAAAAGGTTGTGCATTAGTATTCGAGGGGTTTTTACCTGAACCAGAACCATCTCCACCTTCAGTAGTGTTCATCTTAGCAGATCTAGGCAAGTTTATTAGCCTTCTGCTCTGATACCACTTGTAAGTCCCAACTCGATAGATGGTACTACTGAAGACACCTGTATGTCGATGGTGGAGTTACTTTGCAATATATGCACTGAATTGGAGACGACCAGTTGCAGTCTGTATATACCAAGTTCTAGATAGATTACTTATATAAAAGATAATAAGTAAAGAACAATGCAATAATACAAATAACTTGTAAGATAACTTGATGAGACAATATGTATTTTTCAATGTGTAATTTATTTATTGATATTAAACAAATTGCAAGGTTGATGCGGAACCAAGATAATACACGAATGTAAATATCCTAACAACCTATGAAATACAATTGATCTATACTCGGAATTTCTCAAGACAATCGAAACACTTAAAGTTGTGAAATGTTCCTTTTAGCGATTGAGAGAAGATTGCACAAGTTCACCAAGAATATTGCAGGTTTGCAAAGTGTGAAGTTATTCGTCTTTGTGAAATAACTTAAATTCTTGGTTGTGCAATGACTTTTATTTATAGGCAAAGTTAACATTGGGATGTTAACTTTAGCCGTACAAATGTGGTTGAGAGCATTTAAGGAATAACATTTAATTCCTTAAAAAGCAGTGTAAAGTCGCATGATAAAGCAACTTTACACAACCACCTTTATGTACCTTTTATTACATAAATAATAAGACAAGGCTTATTATCCGGGTAAAGGTACATAAAGTATACAAGTCAATTCCTCGTAATCAGTGTAAAGCTTTGTAAGGGCTTTCCACTAATGGTCTCCAGTTTGTAACTGACTAGAATGCCAACTGGGCTTCGCTGCCATTGCCATTCTCTATCTTCCATTTGTTGTCTTCGACTTCAACTGGATTGATTCTTCAACTGGTCAGTTATCAACTGGAGGAAGTCTTTAGTTGCGTTAACTGTACGGTGCAACTGGACTTCAATATATTTCTGGACAAATCTTCTTGGTCACTAGTTTTACTGGGTCACCAGATGTAACTGGTGACTGGTCAGTGTGAACTGGTGACTAGCCAGTTCCAGGTGAACTGGTCCTAACAGAGTTCTTCGTATTCTTCAAGTACAGGAAATCCAATTGTTGTTCTAAACTCATCCAAAGTGAATCGACAATTAAACAGTTCATCTTCTGACTCTAGAGAAAATTTGAAGTAGTCTGCTGTGTTATGCCTTTTACTTCCTCGTACATATTCAATTGATTGCCACAGCTCAAAAACATACTTCTCAGGTACAATTGCACCTCCAGTCAAAGCCTTATTCAATGGATGATGGCTCAAAATCTCTGTAATACAGTTCATTTGAAAACTTAGTGAAAAATTTTCACTTTGTACTGTTTGCCGAGCAAAATGCTCTGCAAACAGTTCATTTGAAAACTTAGTGAAAAATTTTCACTTTGTACTGTTTGCCGAGCAAAATGCTCTGCAAACAGTTCATTTGAAAACTTAGTGAAAAATTTTCACTTTGTACTGTTTGCCGAGCAAAATGCTCTGCAAACAGTTCATTTGAAAACTTAGTGAAAAATTTTCACTTTGTACTGTTTGCCGAGCAAAATGCTCTGCAAACAGTTCATTTGAAAACTTAGTGAAAAATTTTCACTTTGTACTGTTTGCCGAGCAAAATGCTCTGCAAACAGTTCATTTGAAAACTTAGTGAAAAATTTTCACTTTGTACTGTTTGCCGAGCAAAATGCTCTGCAAACAGTTCATTTGAAAACTTAGTGAAAAATTTTCACTTTGTACTGTTTGCCGAGCAAAATGCTCTGCAAACAGTTCATTTGAAAACTTAGTGAAAAATTTTCACTTTGTACTGTTTGCCGAGCAAAATGCTCTGCAAACAGTTCATTTGAAAACTTAGTGAAAAATTTTCACTTTGTACTGTTTGCCGAGCAAAATGCTCTGCAAACAGTTCATTTGAAAACTTAGTGAAAAATTTTCACTTTGTACTGTTTGCCGAGCAAAATGCTCTGCAAACAGTTCATTTGAAAACTTAGTGAAAAATTTTCACTTTGTACTGTTTGCCGAGCAAAATGCTCTGCAAACAGTTCATTTGAAAACTTAGTGAAAAATTTTCACTTTGTACTGTTTGCCGAGCAAAATGCTCTGCAAACAGTTCATTTGAAAACTTAGTGAAAAATTTTCACTTTGTACTGTTTGCCGAGCAAAATGCTCTGCAAATAGTTGTTCTAAACTCATCCAAAGTGAATCGACAATTAAACAGTTCATCTTCTGACTCTAGAGAAAATTTGAAGTAGTCTGCTGTGTTATGCCTTTTACTTCCTCGTACATATTCAATTGATTGCCACAGCTCAAAAACATACTTCTCAGGTACAATTGCACCTCCAGTCAAAGCCTTATTCAATGGATGATGGCTCAAAATCTCTGTAATGATAGGGAATTTGCAAGCAAAAGGTATATGAAGTGCTTGATTGGCTTGCATCTTCATTGAATCTCCTTCTGTAAACATAGCCATCTTGATAGTTTATTATTTTCTGTTAAGACAAACTGACCAAAGTATTGACCAGAAAACTCAATTTAATCTCAGAAAAATAATAACACATACCAACATTTAAGAAACACATTTATTACTCACAGACAATGTTTTGCATATATATTAGAAATGAGAAAACAAAGTAGTACACAAAGGCGTTCGATACCTTGCCTCTCACCCTAAACACTTATGAAATACTATATATTTACCAACACAATACACAAATACATTTACACATTTTAAAACATAACACAAAAAATAATAAAAGAAACATAGGAAAAAAAATAATGAAAGAAAAAAAATTTAAATTCTATTTGTACTGTTTGCAGAGCAAAATGCTCTGCAAATAGCACATTTTGAAAATTTTCCCATAGATTGACAAGGACCAAAAAATTTGTTTTGGAAATTTTTTTGATTTGTATTGTTTGCCGAGCAAACTTCTCGGCAAACACGAGAAAACACAAGTCTGGCACCAATTCATCGTTTATTAGAGTTGAAACACGTAAATGCCGAGCTCAAAGCTCTGCAAATGAGCAGTTCAGTCCAACTTCTTTTCAATGTATGAAATTTCCTTATATTGATCAACAATCATGTTGTCAATTTGATTAAGAAAAATTTCAATGGAAAAATTCATTTTTGTACTGTTTGCCGAGCAAAATGCTCTGCAAACAGTTGGTTTTTAAAAAAAACTTGGTGAAAAATTCTCACTTTGTACTGTTTGCCGAGCAAAATGCTCTGCAAACAGTTCATTTGAAAACTTAGTGAAAAATTTTCACTTTGTACTGTTTGCCGAGCAAAATGCTCTGCAAATAGTTGCTTTGAAAACTAAGTGAAAAGTTTTCATACATTTGCCGAGCAAAATGCTCTGCAAACAGTTCATTTGAAAACTTAGTGAAAAATTTTCACTTTGTACTGTTTGCCGAGCAAAATGCTCTGCAAATAGTTGTTCTAAGACTTGGAACAAGTTTTGTACAAAATGCACTGTTTGCCGAGCAAACTGCTCTGCAAACAGTTGTTTTTAAAACTTGTAAAACTTTTGGAATTCAAAAGGCTTGTTTGCCGAGCTCAAAGCTCTGCAAACAGTTGATTTTAAAGACTCGGATTCATTTTGAAAACCAAAAACCTTGAATGCCGAGCAAAATGCTCTGCATCAAGTTTATTTAGGACTTAGAGGGAAAAACATCTGGTTTTATAAAAACAAGCATTTGCCGAGCTAAAAGCTCTGCAAATGAGACTTTTGATCCAAAAATTTATTTGGAAAAATTATGAACATGTTAACCAGAATTAATGATGATTTGAAGATTGACAAGAACAAACTTCGCATTTGCCGAGCAAAATGCTCTGCAAATGGTACATTTCATCAAAACAATCATATGATTGTTGGGATTTGTTGGGTTTTATCAAAGCAATATTATCCTTATAATATTAAAACGCAGCGGAAAAATTTGAACCTTTCAATATGTTGGTATAGTTAAAACCAAAGTTTAACTTATAAAAGAAAACCCAAACAATAAGGATCCATGTATATGAATAACATACATACAAAACAACAACCATAGGGTGTTTTAGGAAACTACCTTCTTCCAAGCTATTAAGGGTAGAAATGAAGAATATTATGTTCTTCAAATGGCAAGTCTTCAATCTAGAAGAACCTCAAGCTTGTATACCCCAAGCTTCCAACAAACACCCCAAATGTGCTAGGATATGAACTTGAAAAACCTTCCCTTTTACCCTCACTTTGGCCGAAAATAGTAAGAGGAAAAAGAATAGAAAGCTAGTTGAGAATATGAGAGAATAAGTGCTTACTTTTGCATGAGAAAATTGATACAAACTATGTTATGTGTTGTATGTGTTATTTTAAGTACAAGTGTTCAAGTATATCAAATTTTCTTGCATAACCACATGGGGGGGGCGGCCACATGGGGTTCTCACAAACATTTTGTGTGCAAAATTTTATAAACCATTTACTTGTACACTTTGTATATAAAATTGCA
>CM067175.1:36640199-36647709 GCA_034093135.1 Erigeron breviscapus | reverse complement strand
ACATATGTATTTTTATTGGTATCATGGTTGTTTGTTTTTTTTTTTTTTTTTTTTTTTTTTTTTTTTTTTTTTTTTTTTTTTTTTTTTTTTTTGAATTTTTTTTTTTTTTTTTTTTTTTTTTTTTTTTTTTTTTTTTTTTTTTTTTTTTTTTTTTTTTTTTTTTTTTTTTTTTTTTTTTTTTTTTTTTTTTTTTTTTTTTTTTTTTTTTTTTTTTTTTTTTTTTTTTTTTTTTTTTTTTTTTTTTTTTTTTTTTTTTTTTTTTTTTTTTTTTTTTTTTTTTTTTTTTTTTTTTTTTTTTTTTTTTTTTTTTTTTTTTTTTTTTTTTTTTTTTTTTTTTTTTTTTTTTTTTTTTTTTTTTTTTTTTTTTTTTTTTTTTTTTTTTTTTTTTTTTTTTTTTTTTTTTTTTTTTTTTTTTTTTTTTTTTTTTTTTTTTTTTTTTTTTTTTTTTTTTTTTTTTTTTTTTTTTTTTTTTTTTTTTTTTTTTTTTTTTTTTTTTTTTTTTTTTTTTTTTTTTTTTTTTTTTTTTTTTTTTTTTTTTTTTTTTTTTTTTTTTTTTTTTTTTTTTTTTTTTTTTTTTTTTTTTTTTTTTTTTTTTTTTTTTTTTTTTTTTTTTTTTTTTTTTTTTTTTTTTTTTTTTTTTTTTTTTTTTTTTTTTTTTTTTTTTTTTTTTTTTTTTTTTTTTTTTTTTTTTTTTTTTTTTTTTTTTTTTTTTTTTTTTTTTTTTTTTTTTTTTTTTTTTTTTTTTTTTTTTTTTTTTTTTTTTTTTTTTTTTTTTTTTTTTTTTTTTTTTTTTTTTTTTTTTTTTTTTTTTTTTTTTTTTTTTTTTTTTTTTTTTTTTTTTTTTTTTTTTTTTTTTTTTTTTTTTTTTTTTTTTTTTTTTTTTTTTTTTTTTTTTTTTTTTTTTTTTTTTTTTTTTTTTTTTTTTTTTTTTTTTTTTTTTTTTTTTTTTTTTTTTTTTTTTTTTTTTTTTTTTTTTTTTTTTTTTTTTTTTTTTTTTTTTTTTTTTTTTTTTTTTTTTTTTTTTTTTTTTTTTTTTTTTTTTTTTTTTTTTTTTTTTTTTTTTTTTTTTTTTTTTTTTTTTTTTTTTTTTTTTTTTTTTTTTTTTTTTTTTTTTTTTTTTTTTTTTTTTTTTTTTTTTTTTTTTTTTTTTTTTTTTTTTTTTTTTTTTTTTTTTTTTTTTTTTTTTTTTTTTTTTTTTTTTTTTTTTTTTTTTTTTTTTTTTTTTTTTTTTTTTTTTTTTTTTTTTTTTTTTTTTTTTTTTTTTTTTTTTTTTTTTTTTTTTTTTTTTTTTTTTTTTTTTTTTTTTTTTTTTTTTTTTTTTTTTTTTTTTTTTTTTTTTTTTTTTTTTTTTTTTTTTTTTTTTTTTTTTTTTTTTTTTTTTTTTTTTTTTTTTTTTTTTTTTTTTTTTTTTTTTTTTTTTTTTTTTTTTTTTTTTTTTTTTTTTTTTTTTTTTTTTTTTTTTTTTTTTTTTTTTTTTTTTTTTTTTTTTTTTTTTTTTTTTTTTTTTTTTTTTTTTTTTTTTTTTTTTTTTTTTTTTTTTTTTTTTTTTTTTTTTTTTTTTTTTTTTTTTTTTTTTTTTTTTTTTTTTTTTTTTTTTTTTTTTTTTTTTTTTTTTTTTTTTTTTTTTTTTTTTTTTTTTTTTTTTTTTTTTTTTTTTTTTTTTTTTTTTTTTTTTTTTTTTTTTTTTTTTTTTTTTTTTTTTTTTTTTTTTTTTTTTTTTTTTTTTTTTTTTTTTTTTTTTTTTTTTTTTTTTTTTTTTTTTTTTTTTTTTTTTTTTTTTTTTTTTTTTTTTTTTTTTTTTTTTTTTTTTTTTTTTTTTTTTTTTTTTTTTTTTTTTTTTTTTTTTTTTTTTTTTTTTTTTTTTTTTTTTTTTTTTTTTTTTTTTTTTTTTTTTTTTTTTTTTTTTTTTTTTTTTTTTTTTTTTTTTTTTTTTTTTTTTTTTTTTTTTTTTTTTTTTTTTTTTTTTTTTTTTTTTTTTTTTTTTTTTTTTAAACAAGACCCCATGACCAGTGGTTCCTTTGAGGTATCTGATAATTCTTAGAACTGCATCCATGTGTTCTTCTTGAGGTTGGTGCATGAACTGACTCACTACTCCAACAGCATATGCTATATCTGGACGAGTATGAGCAAGGTAGATCAGCTTCCCCACCATTCGTTGATACCTGTTTTTATCAGCAAATTTACCATCTAATTTCATAAACAACTTCTGATTGATAACCATGGGTGTATCTGCTGGTTTACAATCAATCATCCCTGTTTCTGCCAAAAAATCAAGTATATACTTCTTTTGACAAATAAAAATTCCTTGTTGTGATCTCAACACTTCAATTCCGAGGAAGTACTTTAAATTTCCCAAATCCTTCATTTCAAACTCTGCACATAAATCTTCTTTTAACTTCTTGATTTCCTTCTCATCATTTCCGGTGATAATCATATCATCAACATAGATTATCAAACATGTTACCAAACTTCCTTTATGGTTAAGAAACAAAGTATGATCAGAATTACTTTGCTTATACCCATATTTTTTCATAGCTAGTGTGAATCTGCCAAACCATGCTCTAGGCGACTGTTTTAATCCATAAAGGGACTTCTTTAATTTGCAGACTTCTCCTTCCTTGAAATGGTGAGAAAAACCAGGTGGAGCTTCCATATACACCTCCTCTTTTAGTTCTCCATGTAAAAAAGCATTTTTTACATCAAACTGATGAAGTGGCCAACCTTCATTTGCTGCTACAGAGAATAAGACTCTCACTGTATCTAGTTTTGCAACTGGAGCGAAAGTTTCAGAGTAGTCAATTCCATACGTTTGAGTGTATCCTTTGGCAACTAATCGAGCTTTATATCTCTCAATCTCACCATTTGGTCTATATTTAATTGTATAGATCCACCTACATCCTACTGGCTCCTTTCCTTGTGGCAAAACACATTTATCCCATGTTTCATTTTTAACCAGTGCATCCATTTCTACATCCATAGCATCCTTCCACCTTGTAATTTTCAAAGCTTGCTCTACATTTGATGGAATTTTTTCTGAATACAACTTTGCTGTGAATGCCTTTGCTTCTTTAGATAGATTTCCTTTCACCATGTTGGCCACTGGATATTTAGAGCTCCTAGAAAATTTTTCTGGAGAATATCGTTTTGCAGGAATTCCTCTAGTTGACCTTGCTGGAAGCACATATTTTCCTGGAGTATTTAGTTCAACCTCTGCATTATTCTGTTCAACCTGTTCTTCACTTTCCTGCATACTTTCATTCATGGAATCTGGTACACTTTCATTTGAAACATCAAGAGAACTCAGTGGAGAATTACTTACCTCAGATATCAGGTTTGGGGCAGTATTTTCGGTGGCACTGGAATTCTGAGACTGAGAGGACTGTTCTTGAGTCTGAGAAGGCTGTTCTTGAGAGTCAACCACGGTATTTTCAGAATCAACTGTGGTATTTTTACTAACTTCGGGATTATAACTAAGCCAACTCAATGTGTCACATTGTTCCTCCCCCTGATCATTGTGTTGCGGGGAGTAATAATAGCTGGTTTCAAGAAAGTCACAATTCATTGTGGTAAACATGTGTTGAGTTTTCGGATTATAACATCTATACCCTTTTTGAGTGACTCCATACCCCACAAAGACACATTTCTCAGCACATGGATCAAGTTTATTTCGATATGATTTTGGAATATGAACAAACACTGTACATCCAAAAATTTTGGGTTGAAGAGTAAGAGGTTGTGGAGGAGTATGGTATTCAGTGAAGGTTTCTAATGGGGTTTTCATGCTCAGGATTTTTGTAGGAAGCCGATTAATTAGGTAAGTGGCAGTGGCTAGGGCTTCAGGCCAGAACAGTTTGGGAACACAAGACTCGATAATTAAAGCTCTAGTCATTTCCAATAAAAGTCTATTTTTCCGTTCAGCAACACCGTTTTGTTCAGGGGTATGAGGGCATGTGGTTTGATGGATTATACCTTTGGATTGAAAAAACAGGTTCATTTGTGAGTTTATATATTCCCCACCATTGTCGGACCTCACAATTTTAATAGATTCTTGAAATTGGTTTTGAACCATGGTATAAAATGTAGTGAACTTATCATAAACTTCGGCTTTATTTTTCAAAAAATAAATCCAAGTCATCCGGGTGCAATCATCAACAAATATCACATAATACCGGAAATTTTGACCTCCAATAACAGGAGCCGGGCCCCAAACATCTGAGTGAATTAGTGAAAAAGGTCTTTTGACTCTAGTATTACTAGGTTTAAAGGTTTGTCTATGGCTCTTAGCTAAAATGCAAGTTTCACAAGAAATTGGTTTATTGGAAGGAAAAAGATCAGGGAACAAGATGTGTAAATAACTACCAGAAGGATGTCCCAGTCGTCTATGCCATAACCATGCTTCTCTTTCACTTGTTCCATGAGCCAGCATCACTGTTCCACTTTGAGTTACTTCATCAACATAATACAGTCCTCCTCTCTCAGTGCCACGCCCAATGATCTGTCCTGTCCTGATATCCTGTAAGATACAAAAAGTTGGATGCATAAGTACTGAGCAATTGAGTTCTTTTGTCACATGACTTATTGACAAAAGTTTATGTGACAAAGATGGAACATAAAGACAATTTGATAACTTAATGTTTGGAGAAATTTCAATTGTTCCCCCGGTTTTCACATCCATTCTTCCTTTGTTTGCGGCTTTGACGTACGTTTTTCTGGGACTTGATATCTTAGAAAAATCAGAAACGTCATAAGTCATCGTGTCAGTGGCTCCGCAATCAAATATCCACGATCCACCTAAATTTCTGTGAGTACCTTGGGCCGTGTGAGTTATATGAGCTGATCCAGCACTTTGGGCCGAATGGGTATTAATTTGTTTTTTAATGTGATCCGATCCAATTGGCCCATTAATCTGATCCACTCTTTTTGACTTACAAAACAAGCAGACACATAAAAAACTTTGGGAAAATAAGGAAAGTGTGGAATTTTCACACACTCCTTTCTCTGTATCTGTCATCATCGAGAAACCCTTATTTCTACCATCTCGTCCGGCCGCCGCTACCCCTACAGATCCACCACCAAATTTTTGCCCATCGTGATTGTCGCTGGTATTTTCTTTGTTGATGGGGTTAGTATTGGCGGTAGGACTCTTCGACTTGACTGATTTGGTACCTTTTTTGGTGCCATTAGTCCACCAATCTGGATAACCAACAATACGGAAGCACTGCTCTTTCGTGTGTCTTTCCATGCCGCACTCATCACATTCGAGGTGAGATTTCTCGTCTTTGGTCATGGTTTTTTCTCTGTTATATCGGTGGTAGCCTTTTGTTGCTACCCCGGTTGCTTCTGTTTCAATGGCGGTGAGTTCGGTGGTTTTATTTGACTGTTTTGGTTGTTGTGGTTGTTTATTGGTATTTGTTTTATTCAGATTTGCTAAATCAAACCCAAAGTCGCCGGAAAAATTTTCCATGGTGGCTTGGGTTTTGATGTTGTTAAGAGATAGAATTGAAATAAGCGATGATTGAATTGATTTGTTTTTGTGATTCTGTAGCAAATTGGCAATCTGAAGTGCCAACTCAGAACCCGAGCTTTGGTCGCCGGCTTCAGCCATGGTGACTGCTCGATGGTTTGTGAGTTTAATGGACGTTTATTGGGTAGATGATGATCCCTGAATTAGTGTCTCTGATACCATGTTAAGAGTTATAAACGAAAAAACTAATTTTATTGATTGATTTTTGATAATTGTTTTACATAAGCTTTAAGCTCTATTTATACATAACTATAGAAAGGAACCCTAATTCTCAACCGACTCTTTTCTCTTGGACTTGGGCCCTTACTGGGCCGATTCTTGTTACGGCTTTCTAACAACATGAACAATTTGTTTGGGCGATGTCATCACAAATTACTGCAGTTGAATGCACGTTGAAGGAATATTAAATAACTCTATGTCTATTAATGTAATTATACCCTTTTTAGCTACATCTATAGCTAGTTTACCAAATATTTTTATATAATTGAAAGCTTTTGTTTACTTCAGCCCTTAATTTCAGCCCATGAGTAATGTAGTTATTTTATTGGCTGAGAGACATGAAATGTATGATAAGTATATTAGATAGAGATATTTAAAATAGTGAATAAAAGATAATGACATTTTAGCTTGATCAAAAACTTAGTTATAAAAAAGGAGGGCATAAATGGTTTATACTTTCATTATCTTCTATATAATAAAACTAGCTAATCAACCTGGGTACCGTTAGATGTTATGAACGATAAGCTTTTAATCAAAATAGAAAATATTGAGTTAAATATGTCTGGTAGTTAGAAACTCTACAAACTCGAACAGGAGAAAGCACCCTCAAATTAATACCAATAATACAAATCTTCAAGTGTATAAACATACTCATTATTTCTCTCGGTAGTTATTCTACTATACACAGTTATATTTATAGATTACATCCGGCGGCGGCGTACACCATTCTATCTCACAAGTAACCTTGTCTGCCTTTTTCTGAATTTCAAAATGATATAGTACCATCAAAAACATCCAAGTTCATATCACTACCATCGGCCATCATGCCCCATCTCCTGGCAAACAACATCGCACATTTCGTCACCTCCGTAAGACGTCGGATAGCGGCCGCCTCTTTTTCCGGCCACATCAGACGACCACTATCCACACCTAATGTTGTTTCTTTATTTTACTGTTTTTTTGTTAAAGAGAATCTTTTTTTTTTTTTTTTTTTTTTTTTTTTTTTTTTTTTTTTTTTTTTTTTTTTTTTTTTTTTTTTTTTTTTTTTTTTTTTTTTTTTTTTTTTTTTTTTTTTTTTTTTTTTTTTTTTTTTTTTTTTTTTTTTTTTTTTTTTTTTTTTTTTTTTTTTTTTTTTTTTTTTTTTTTTTTTTTTTTTTTTTTTTTTTTTTTTTTTTTTTTTTTTTTTTTTTTTTTTTTTTTTTTTTTTTTTTTTTTTTTTTTTTTTTTTTTTTTTTTTTTTTTTTTTTTTTTTTTTTTTTTTTTTTTTTTTTTTTTTTTTTTTTTTTTTTTTTTTTTTTTTTTTTTTTTTTTTTTTTTTTTTTTTTTTTTTTTTTTTTTTTTTTTTTTTTTTTTTTTTTTTTTTTTTTTTTTTTTTTTTTTTTTTTTTTTTTTTTTTTTTTTTTTTTTTTTTTTTTTTTTTTTTTTTTTTTTTTTTTTTTTTTTTTTTTTTTTTTTTTTTTTTTTTTTTTTTTTTTTTTTTTTTTTTTTTTTTTTTTTTTTTTTTTTTTTTTTTTTTTTTTTTTTTTTTTTTTTTTTTTTTTTTTTTTTTTTTTTTTTTTTTTTTTTTTTTTTTTTTTTTTTTTTTTTTTTTTTTTTTTTTTTTTTTTTTTTTTTTTTTTTTTTTTTTTTTTTTTTTTTTTTTTTTTTTTTTTTTTTTTTTTTTTTTTTTTTTTTTTTTTTTTTTTTTTTTTTTTTTTTTTTTTTTTTTTTTTTTTTTTTTTTTTTTTTTTTTTTTTTTTTTTTTTTTTTTTTTTTTTTTTTTTTTTT
>CM067175.1:36607699-36635199 GCA_034093135.1 Erigeron breviscapus | reverse complement strand
AAAGTTACTCATTTGCATTACATATATTTGATCGGACAAGAACACTCCACGTCCACATCGAAGGAGACATAATCTCTTAAGATAAATTTATACCTCTTCGATGTTGTAGGTTCGTGTGATACATTGGCAGAGCACACCGTCACTAACAAATTAAAGGTGTGGAGTCGGAATATGTTTCCACACCAAACACAATGTTTCGAAATAATCAAGACAAAGATGTAAAAAACCATTTGAAAATGTTTGTAAACATGTACAATGAACATGGAACATCGGTGTCATCCAAACAAAGTCACATGTTATGAATTGATTAATTGTAATTTCAGAAAAGTGTAAAGGCTATTACTTTAATGGAAAAAATTAAAACAGTTTAAATACTTTAATCTTTAACTCAAAAATAAGGCAGAGAGAAAGCATATGTCGGGATTGGGTAACTTCTTCTCCGAAGCTTTCTCTCTCTAACGCTCTCTTTCTCTCTGCCCTCTCTCCTCTCCAACGGCTCATTCTCCCTAGATCCAAATCTAGATCCGAGATTGAGGCTGAGATTGTGATTGAGAGGTTGAGATTGAGAGTTTGAGATCGAGAGGATTCCGGTTAAGCTTCCACTCCGGTGGATCTAACCCTATTTTTCACCCCGGGCCGGAGGTCCCTTCCACTTCGGTGGATCTGGAAGCAGCCTCTCTACCTTTGAGTAGGGGTAAGGTCTGTCTACATCATACCTCCCCCATAGCCCGGCTTATGTCGGGATTGGGTACCTTGTTGTTGTTGTTGTAGAAAGCATATGTCATATTTTCTAGAAAGAGACGCAGGAAAGAGGCCCTTGCTTGCCACGTCGGATTTTTTTGGAAGTTTTCTTTTAGAAGCAAGGCTTCTTTATGAGTAAATAATTAAAAGAGAAAAGATTACAAGGGTGATCAAGCCAATCGAGTTAAACATGGACGATTTCTTGTATTCCTCTCTTAATATCATATATCTCCGAAGCATGAAATATTCAATTAGTATCTACAAGCATTTTTGTTACAGATTGGATGTGCCTAAAACATTCCTTTGTTCCTATATATCATTATCCATTTCTATAACAGATTTGATGTTACTTATAGGGTCAAGCTGACAATTGACCTTGTGTTTAACACCCAAATATTTTAAGACACCAAATTTACTTCGTTGTTTGTATATAAGAGGTGGTCCGTATAGTGTAAATCCTTTAGCGATACATTTGAAAATGACCTTTGACATTTACCCCGATAACTCATCAGAACGATGGGTAATATGTAAGTGATATCTAATACAGATAAAATAGTCAAAATAATTGTTATTTAATGACCTATAACTAAAACTAGCAAGGAATATGATTAATCCTCCTAAAACAATGGCCTAAAAATCCTCTCCAAAAAATTATTGATGAAAGGTGCAGCAACATAAAATATTCATGAGCCCGAAACAAGGGAAAACTAACCGACTTAAGAAGCGGTTTTTTGTGCTTTATCGGGTAGGATATTATCAGGTAAGGTAAGCTCCACGGGTGTTTCACGAACCACACGATCATTGAATCATACTCTTCGTCTTTTCGTGCAAACTTTTTTCGCAGTGCCTTCTCTAATTCGATCTCCTCGAAGCCCTTGGCATTTTCAGCAGCATGAACCATGGCTAAGTTGGTGTAGTTGGTTGCTGATTGAGAAATGAAGGCTATTTCTTCTTCTGTGAGCTTCCTCATGAACTTGGCTGGATTGCCTCCCCATAGCTATTCAACAAAGCAAAGGTATTGTACATAATGACAATTACATGGAAGCGCTTCTTATGGTTCAATCCGCAAATGAGATTGAGCTACTTAAAACTAAGCAAAATGCAAGTGTAGTTTCTGTCAACTTTTGTTTTAAGGAAGTCTTTCAAAAATACATGTTTAAGGGCCTACTCTATTTATAGATAATCCATAAGGTGCCAGGTGAAGAAATATAGAAATAAACAATAATATAGTCGAAAGATTGATTGAATTACTTAGATAAAAGAGTTTTAAACAATCACGAACAATAACAGAAAAAGAGAATTACAATAACCAACACAGATTGTGAAGGATAAGGGACAACAACAAGGCTACATAACTAGAATAATAATCAAAACAATCATGATGATGATAAAGTATTTAGGGCTTTCTGGGTAACGGATATAATCGCCCAAAGAGGATAATTTTGTTGTAAGAACCCTAGTTCAACAGTAGCGATATTATATAGGCAGGATAGTTTGCATCTCCCCTTCTTCTTTTCTTCTTTCCAAGTTTGGTCCTTCAGCTTCAAGAGTTCCATTGTGTCTCAAGCAGTCCCTTCAGTTACATCTCTTGTGCAAAAGGTACCTAGCATAAAAGAAAGAAAATTAAGTAAGAAAAACATACAAATGATCAAGATGCTTTAACAATTTAACACCCCTCCTCAGCTTGATCATGAGAAGGGGTCAAAGAGCCCAAGCAGTGTGCAAAGATACTTGTGTTGATTCAAAACAAGACCTTTTGTGAACAAATCTGCAATGTTTTCTTCTGAGGTAACCTTGATAGTTTCAATTATCCCCAGTAGAATTTTTTCTCTAATAAAGAATAAATCAACTTCAAAATGTTTTGTTTTTTCATGAAAAACAGGGTTGGCTGCAATTTGAATTGCAACCATGCTATCACAGTGAACACTTATTGGTTTTGATCTATGCACACCTAGCTCTTCTAAGATTTTTTGGACCCATATAATTTCACATGTCACAGCAGCCATGGCTCTAAATTCAGCTTCAGCTGAAGATCTAGAGACAGTCTGTTGTTTCTTGCTTTTCCAAGAAACAAGACAGTTGCCAAGAAAGAGTGTAAATCCTGTAATGCTCTTTCTGGCTACTGTTTTCTTGGCCCAGTCTGAATCAACATATGCAGTAAGAGAGAGGGAGTTACTCTTTTTAAAGAGGATTCCTTTACCTGGAGAGCCCTTTAGGTATCTAATAACTCTAAGGGCAAGCTTCACATGAGATTCATGAGGATTATGCATAAACTGACTGAGAATATGAACAGCATAGGCAATATCTGGCCTAGTGAGGGTCAGATAAATAAGTTTTCCTACCAATTTTTGATATTCAGTGACATTAGCAAGAGGAGCATCATCCTTGTCCTCAGAATTAAGGACAAGGTTTGATTCAATAGGAGTAAGAGATGGTTTACACCCAAGCATACCAAACTCAGACAAGAGATCAGTGCAATATTTTCTTTGAGACATACACAAGCCATCATCACAATCAATAATCTCTATACCAAGAAAATATCTAAGTCTTCCAAGATCTTTGGTAGAGAATTTTGTGCTTAAAAACAATTTGCATTTTTCAATTTCAACACTATTATTTCCAGTGATGATAATATCATCCACATAAACAAGTAAAACAACAAAGAGATCATTAGAGGTCTTGGTAAATAGTGAGTAATCACTTCTGCTTTGAATAAAGCCGAATAAAGCCATATTCAATTAGCGCACTAGTCAACTTTTCATTCCACTGCCTAGGTGCCTGCTTGAGGCCATAGAGGGATTTAACAAGTTTGCACATTCTAGGATTAGAATTGGAGTGATAACCTGGAGGAGAAATCATGTAGACCTCTTCTTGAAGGTCACCATACAGGAAAACATTATTAATGTCCAATTGGTAAATTGGCCAGTCATTTTGAACAGAAACAGTGATTAAGCATCTTATGGTTACCATTTTCACCACGGGTGAAAAGGTTTCATCAAAGTCAATTCCAGCTCTTTGGTCATATCCCTTGGCCACAAGTCTAGCGTTGTGTCTATCTACTTCACCATTAGATTTGTATTTAACCTTGTACACCCACCAATGGGTCTCCTATTCTCAGGTAAGTGAGCCAAAGTCCAAGTACCATTTCTATGCAAGGCCTCCATTTCTGAGTTCATTGCATCCACCCAAAGAGGGTTTTTGCAAGCCTCATCATAGGAAGAGGGTTCAGTAATTTTGTTTAAGTTAGACACAAAACACATATTTTCAGTATTAAGTTTGGCATAATTGACCACATTGGTAATGCTATGCTTAGTTTTGGTATTAAGAACATAGTCCTCAAGAATTTTGGGTTGCTTAGTTGCTTCCAATGCCTCTTTGTTTATTAATTCGAATGTATGTTGTATGTATAAATGAATGAACCATTCAATGAATGGACTGAATGAGGTGTGCATTTTGAGTAATAAACTCTATTTTCATAAATATATGTACCTCTTGAGTTTCCTGTAACGGTTCAATAGTTCTCTATTTTGAAGCAACTATTACAAATCAAATATGTAAATATGCTATATCCTTCTGCAACTTCTCAGTCAAATAATTTTAATTTGATCTGTATTTTCTTTTTGTTTATAGGATTGAAAGAAAGCAAACATCTTGAGGTTGGTGTTTTACTTTAATTTTTTTTTATTATTTTGTTGGTTATGACTAATTTTTGAAATGAAATATGATGGAAAGTTTTGGATTGAAACTTATTCTCTATTTCTATTTCATCTATCTTTTTATGATTTAGGTATTTAAAAGTCGTAAACTTTTTTTTTCTTCGTAATGATTTTGTTGTGCCATATTATAAGGTTACACAACAGGTGTTTGATGAAATGTCTGAAAAAGGTGGTTTCTCTGAGTTTTTGGTAATATGTTTGTCATATTCTTTGATAATGATATTCATATGAATTTGTATATTTATTTGCCCTTAACTGATTTCTCATTTCAAGGTATACAACTCTAAGAGTGTTGAGGATGTAAAAGCATCAACTTCAATTTAAGACAAATACAAGTTTATGGTGGGTGGTGATTGAACTTGAAGATGGGTTATGAGCATGGAGCAACTTAAGAAACCCAAGTGTGTGTAAACTGGCAGTCAAACAAACCAACGGATAAACGTCGGTGCAAAATTTTCACACTCTATTTAAATAATAAGAATGTCGGGTGTTATCACCCAAATTGTATTATTTTGATAATAATCTAACATGGATGAATTAGTAAATAGCAAGTGCCTCTTATGTTGATGAAGCATTGTTGCCATCCGTAGAAAAAAAAGAACTCCGTTGATATCGAAGAAAATCTCCATGTAAAGAACCATGAAGAAGAGCAGCCGATATTAGATACAATGGAGAAACCCGATTCTTGGCCAGATGAATCTATGGATTTGGTTCCAGAAGCCCATATTACCTCAAATATCTATACTAAACGACCAGCTACACAGAAACAGTTATGTGTTGATTGCAAGGTATGCTATCCATACTTCAAAGAATATTCAAAGATACTGTTTATGTCAGGTTATAACTTATACTTTAGTAACATTACTACATCGGTATCAATTTGAAAATCATGTTTAGGTGGCCGTCCTGACTCATTTCTCCATGAATAGGCAAATTTGGGTTGTGTTCCATCTTAATTGGGCACTTAAAAATACAGATAAAAGGGGGGTGGGTCAAAAGAAATGGAAGTTCATGCATTTTCAGTGGATACAAATTTCTAAATTGTTTTAGTTACAGAAATAGATTATAATTTTCAAAAGTTGTTTCTGTACTCATACTTTAACGCATCAATTGACTATAATAGAATTTAATATGGAACCTGTCATCTTCCTCTTCCATATTGTTACCTTTGATAGTTTGATGTAGTATTGGAAAAATATAGATATCACAATCAGGGACAAAATATAATAACTTGGACCATATCTTTTCTAATTTATTGCTTACTTCCATTTTCACAACTAGGATGTACCTATCAAGTGTAGGTCAGTTTCACGAGAATCAGGATCTACTTATTTGTTGCCGCAAAGGTTGATATTATATGAGTATTTATATCACACTGCTTACTGCTGAGATAGTATTATATGAAAATCATGGAATGAGAAATCATTTGACTATTTTGATTATATTGTTTTTTAACAAAAAAATTTTACATAAAAAAAAATATTTTTATGTGCAACTAATTTTGTTTGTTAACGGTCTGGTCAACGCATCTGTGAGGCCGTTGAAAAGTTAGTTAACGGGACATCAAAGTCACCGTTGGATGAGCAAAATCAGGTACATATTCAGTTTTGCGCGTGTACCTCGCCCGTGAAGTATCTCTGATTAATCTTTTGGCTCTGTATGGTCTTTGCAGGATAACTTGGGTGACGCCTATGTTCTGCCCCCCGTTTTGGAAAGGTTGGTGGGCAGTTTCCGGACGTTTTAGATAAGTGGATTTGTGTATCTGAAATGAGTTGGTCTCTGACCTATTTTAAATTATATCTGACAAGTAATGAGTCATTAATTTGAATATGTATAATAGCATCAAGGTGTGTAAATATTGCTTACTCTGGACGACCTCTTGCATTGTATGACATTACACTTGCATTGTATGACATTACAGGAACTACTGGCCTACTTCGTTTCGATGTTGACCGGCCGAGACTACAAGATTGATAACTTGACTGCCTGCTGAATTCAAATCCAGGTCATTATACTCTTTGAAACCCCCTATTAAAAACTAGTAAATAGTAGTAAAGTCATCCAGTTCTTAGGGTAGTTAAAAGCCCGTCTCCTGCGTCAAATACTTAGATAGGTGAATATATGCAATGGCTACCAAACCAGAAGCTTTCTGTCATATCCAAGTATGACAACCCACATATTTCAGGCATTTTATAATGAATTCATTCTTTAGACATTCTATATACAAATAAATTTATTAGTACATAAACTATACATTGGACTTATAAGTGTGAACATACTGCACACGAGGCTTTGACCAACAAATTTGATTATCTGAGTTATAAATATACTACACATAAATATTAGCTCAAATCAGCCACCTTTTCTTTTTCTTGAATATGATTACTTGCTTTAGTAATACAATGGAATGTAGAGACAACATCCCATATTAAATTCCATCTAGAGACACACAAGAAGATTTTGTATCTAATAAGAATATAAGAATATTTATGAGAATCGCATCTTTTTGTACGAAAGCAACAAAGTTTCTTTGGTCTTTTAATTACTGGATGAAAGTAACATGTTTGCATATTGCAGTTTATTTGCAATACGTCACACTCTTTTATTTTATAGTATATATTGCTACCATTTGTTTATAATTTATGTTGAAAATAAATTCCACTATAAAAATATGAATATGGAGTAGACGGTTGCAAGTCCTTATCTTCATAGGTTGTGTTTAGAGCCTTTAGTAATTTAAAGTTATATTATTGAGTATAATCGTATTGACGTCTTTTTATTTGTTGCTGGGTTTTTATATCGTTATTGCGGTAAATAAGTCGTTTATAAGTCTGATCTCCATCTTGCATTAGAGTAGCCGGGTTGCCCATTATAACCATTCCCCATATTGCCACGAGCACCTGTCCCCTGCTGATCTCCGCTTGGTACACCTGCTGGCCCAAATCACCCACCGGCAGCAGCTTTGTACCTACCAGAGTTTGGCATTGTACCCATCAGTACTGCCATAGTTTCCATAACCATAGGGTTCTTGCAGGTTGACTCATTGGTGCAGAAACTACAGAACCACTTCCAGCAGCATTCCAAGGAACATTAGTTCCATATCCAACTTTTGGACTATAGGAATCTTTACTGTAGTCATCAGGTATAATTTCTATTTTATACATGTCCTTTGTTTTGGTTTAAACTTGTATTGGTTTTATTTTAGATGGCATTTTTAAAATCAACCTTAAAATCTAGGGCAAATTAGTTTTAAAGGTATCATATGTTAGGTACAAACCAAAATCTCCTCCTATCATAATACTCAATAGTGTAAATTTACTTTAAGTTGGTGATTAAAAATACCACCTGCCACGTATAATGGTTTTGTCCTAGTTGGATTGCCACATAGGTTTGAAAACTCTTTCTCGTTTACTTTTTTTTTCCACTCAAAACACTTTACCACTTCAATTCTATATGGCTCCTGACTTAATCATAAAATATCATATATTCATCTTTGGGAAACATTACTTAAAAACAAGTCAAACTTTGATAGTGGCAAATCTCGATTGCTTTTATGTTTAGATCTTACATTTGTACTAAGAAGATGGATACCTAGGTGATGATGATGATCCATCACAACCCAGATCATCAAATATACACATGTTCCTTCAAACATATACCTGATCCATATATACATTTATATACACGATTGACTTCCAAACGATTATATAAACTAATCCCTCTATATATTTCCACCACCATCATCACATATATACAAATCTATGAACAAACCCAGATAAAAAGTAAAGAAAATACATTTATATATGGAAAACCCACATTCAAACCACAAACACCCGATTGGGTATTGACACGGTACCACATTAACTTCAACAAGATATAATACAAAAAAGTTATAAAAAAAAAACCGTATCTATATATGCAAAACATATACAATTAAATCTATAATGTGATGTAGTTCACTCATTCCAAGGTATTCAGTTCTTCATCTGATCAATCTTGTATAGATCCCACAAGTCGGGCGGTTGCGGAAAAAGAAAGGGGACAAGGTTTTTCTGCGGTGGTCGGCGACTTGTGGTGGTAGATCTATATATACATAGTAGTTGTGATAAACACATATATACGGATCTACGTATATATATAGATGTGCATATATACACAGATATACAGATCTGTATATAAAACGGAATGACGGCTGTGTGAGAGAGAAGAGTGACAGCGGCTGCCGATGGTATGGTGGTGGAGAAGGCCGGCGGCGTAGTGGTGGCGGTATGTGTGTTTATGTGTTTTAATAAAATATATGTGATTTTAGATTGGATTTGCTTTACAATAGAAATGGGTTTTCATAAAATTTTCAGATTGGATATGTGTTAAGTGAAAATGATAACTTGATAAGTGAAGATAGATGGGACCGAACTTATATCCCGTCCATTTTTTGGGTCAACTCAGTCAACATGTCTACGTGGCTCAGTGAAATGGCGTATATGTCAATGGTCAAATACATGACATGGCTGGAAAACACACAAAACAACTTTGTTAAAACCGGATAGTGGTTTTGGTCACCATTTTAGGTGCAATTTACACACCCTTTTTCTTAAATTAGAAGGAGATTTTGGTTTGTACCTAACATAGGAAAATTTGTCAAGTATGGTACCTTTAAAACTAATTTGCCCTAAAATCTATACGTGGCAGCTCAACCCATTTACTTATAAATGGTCGATTTGGCTTATATATCATCTCAAATGGGTCAAACAAGTTAAATCAGTAACTTAAAACGGAACGGGTCAGATGGGTCTAATATGTCAATGTGGTGGAAAGTGTACAATTTAATGAATAAAACCTCCAAAAGCATTTTATTATTTTAAATAAGTTAGTTTATTGCTATGACAAATTAAGGTTTGTAAGGCAAAGTTGCAGAAAAGGTTAAACTTATGTAAGGAGTTTATATGGTGGGGTGATCTACTTTTTTCCACAAAATGGTGGGGTGATCTACTTCTTTTCTCCACAAAAGAAGCACTGACCTTTTAAAAAATTATTGAAACGAGTAATTTTGACACAAGTTACTCTGTTATTCCATCTTACACAAGTAAATTACCATTTGGAGGTCAAATTTAATAAACATGACAGGGTAGTGACGACACATTACCCAAGTTATCACATTGGCAGGCCATGGGTTCATCAAAGTACATAATAACCAGGATGGTATTCAATGAAATACATAATCATCAAGGAGGTTTATTAGCTAACAATGATTGGCCTGATGAGTTTCATCTACACTTATAACACAATGTGGTCCGGCCATTCTCATTGATAATAGCTTAAAAGCTGAAGTCAGACTTTATACTTGATGTTGTAAAGATTTAAGATGGATGGAGACCAACTATTGATCCCTTTAAAGTCTTCTGGAGTCATTTTTATTTTTAGTTGGTAAGCCTCATTTTTATTTGAATTTTTGATTTTTAGATATTGTTATAGAATTTAAGCATATAAACAAGGAACTCATATGATAACAATTTATTTGAATTTTTGATTTTTAGATATTGTTATAGAATTCAGTCCGATGCCTGGAATGTCTTATTCTACTATTACTTATATATGCTACAAAAAAATAAAAAAACAGGAACTTGGTTGTCTTCATTAGAATTGATTTTTTTAATCTGCAACTTGGTCAAAATATGCTATTAATAACATCAAACTATTACTTTTGTCCACTTATATATGCATGTTATAGTAAATACTTTTCACGAGTCCATTGATGATTGATGAGAAGTGGCTGGGGAAAGCTTGAACCCAATTCGTAAAATACGAAATCTTTGATCAAAATATGGTTTTGGTTTTTTTTTTTAAGATTAAAATTACATAGTGATCCTTTTATTTTTTAGAGAAAATTTCTATGATTTTGATAATTCCATGTAGTAAATTGTTGATATTGACCCTGATATGAAGCCTCAGGTTAAGAAAAAGAGTGGCAGGCAAGTAGCAAAAGCTGCGCAACTTTCTAAGCCTGCTGAGGAGGTTGTGGACTTTCTAAGCCTGCTGAGGAGGTTGTGGATATCTCTGTTAGAAAATAGTTTGGTGCAACATCTTCAAATGCCGGTTCAGGTCCCGGTGCCTAATTGAAGGTTGATGATCTTTATGCTCTAATGAATCTGCGTATTTTTTAGGTGAAAATTGGAGTGGAAAAATGGCCAGGTTGGGTGACTGGTTGAAACAGGTTGATGGTCAACGTGGAAAATTTTTGGCACAAGTCGATATGGGTTAGGCCAGGTTGCCCAAAACACACATTTTCTAGAATTGTTAAAAGTTTATAAATATTTAGTGTGTAAAGTATCATGTCAGAGAGATTTTATTATGTCAATAATAATCGGATATCTCGAATAAATGAGTTAGTTGTCATCTGTAGGTATAGCATAAGAATGAAATTTTTTATTTCTTTCTAATGATTTTGGTTAGAATGACTTCAGATATAAACAAAATTTGTACAGAATTCTACCCTTGAGTTTGATTATTGTTGGGGATGTTGTGCTTAATGACGGATGTCCGGGTATATTAATGAGATGAAACCTGGAAAGGGAAAAACAAACATTTGTCAGATGTGTCGATTCAATGGTGACTTTCAGAATCCCCGTGTTGAATGGCTTGTTCTCCCCGGTCGGAATAGGTGAGTTAATTCTGGTTTCAACTTTGGCTGCACATCTTAATCCCTTGATTGGCGAGGGTGTTCATGTTATGTTTATTTTAGGTGGTTGTTCATGCAAGTTGGCTAACTTCTTTGTGTGCCTTAGTTCCGTCGTAGTTTGTGTGGAATGAAGAAACCGACTGTGTGTGTGTAGAATTGTAGATGACGAATAAATGAATTGTTGAAGCTGCACCTGGACCGGAGACCGACCGTCTTGAGCTTTGTTCCTGATTAGAGATCTGATGACAAGGTATCTATTAAATCCTCTCATTAAAAATGCTTATATTGTCACACCCCGTTGTAGCGGAAATACAGGGTTAACAAATAATTGCGTACTAATCAGAAGGTAAATAGAGATTACATCCATTAATGCCAATACATGTTCAATACAAGTACAATCGTTCAAATGTGGACCCCAAAATACGGATACAAGTCATTCTCATTTGGAATTGGGCCCACTGAATACGAGTTCAATAAATTGGACAGTCTAATACAATTAAAGCTAATAACATGAGAGTCCTCAAATATCTGGTGCTAATTGTACGTCCAATGTCAAAAGAATGACCCTATAATGCCAAATACGATTCCAATACTGTTGGTCACCTGAAAAGCATGAAATTTGAGAGGATCAACTATCGAAATAGTTGGTGAGTTTACAGTGTGTTTGACTAAAATACCAGTCGTCATTGGGAGCACACAATGACATGTAGTTATTAAGACAAGACAGTCGGGAGCAAGGTCCGACAATAAGACTAATTTCCCTCGCACAGGTCTCCCGTCTATAATGGGGTGCGGACCAGTATACCTCGCACATGTCTCCCGTCTATTGGACAGTCTAATACAATTAAAGCTAATAACATGAGAGTCCTCAAATGTCTGATGCTAATTGTACGTCCAATGTCAAAATAATGGCCCTATAATGCCAAATACGATTCCAAGACTTACTGTTGGTCACCTGAAAAGCATGAAATTTGAGAGGATCAACTATCGAAATAGTTGGTGAGTTTACAGTGTGTTTGACTAAAAGACCAGTCGTCATTGGGAGCACACAATGACATGTAGTTATTAAGACAAGACGGTCGGGAGCAAGGTCCGACAATAAGACTAATTTCCCTCGCACAGGTCTCCCGTCTATAATGGGGTGCGGACCAGTATACCTCGCACAGGTCTCCCGTCTATAATGGGGTGCGGACCAGAACCAAGACAGTCAGGCACAAAAACTGACAAGACAACCATTAGGATCTCATAATGACAAATAACTACATAGGGGCAACATTTTAGTTCGTCAAACACAATGAACAATTTAGTCAGCCGACAACATGGCAAGTCAAAGTCATTTAGTTCAGTATTTCATAAGACATGTATACATATTTTCAGACAGCCGACAACATGGCAAGTCAAAGTCATTTAGTTCAGTATTTCATAAGACATGTATACATATTTTCAGACAGCCGTCAACATGGCAAGACATAAGACAAATGATTTAATTTACCAAATCTCATGGCATAGACAAAGACAAATCATTTATAAAGTAGTCGTGTATACAGTACATGCTTCTCAGGCCCAAAGTAAAAGGAAAAGGGCGCCATAAACTCACCTTAGCGATCAACGAGCTAAAAGTATGAGTAGTCCGAGAAAATGAGCAGTCTAGTCTCCACGTCTATCCAAAACCTAGGATATGAGTACCAATGGTGAGGATCAAATCTCACTACGACAAGTATCCTACGTACAACTACTTAGCTATCAACCCTAGAATGCCACGACCAAGAATGTGATTTAAACGTCCATTTTATTTGACTTAAATTTCTAATGTCATTGACATTGTCATTATAAGGTAGTCTAAAGTACCAATTCGTATAAACGAAGTTCAAGATTTAAGTCGTCAAAAATCTGAAAATGTCAAACAGACAAAAATATCGCGGCGCGAGGTGAGCCATTCACGGCGCGATTCAAGATTTACACTACATCGCGGCGCGACCCTGAAGGCTCGCGGAGCGATATTCGACCTGAACGAGTGAAAACCTGGTTTTTGACCCTTTTCTGCAATTCAAGTCATTTTCTAATCAATTCCTTTCAATTACAACAACTATAAACATGTTCAAGAACCTGAAAACAAACCATTTTGCCAACTATTTCACCATTTCAACCATTTCGATTTCAAAGACCTAATTCAAATCAAATTTTTACCTAATAACCAAACCCAAAACTCATTTCATGTTCAAAGCTATCTAATTCAATTAACAAAACTGAAATAAACCCTTAGATTGAATCTATTAAAATCAAAGTTTAATTAAAAAGAGATTACTTACCAATTTCTTTGATGTTCTTGAGATAAAATGAAGAAAAAGATGATGATGATGATTGCCTTGCTAAAGATTTGCTAGATAATAAATTTTCCTTTAATTGATGTCTTGCTAAAGATTGATTTAGGTAGGAAAGGTTTATGTGTGTGTGTTTTGTGTGTGATGTGTTCGATCAGACAAAGAAGAAAAAAGGGGGAAATGTTTTGTTGTTTCCTTCCCTGCCACAAACAAAAAGGGGCGGCCCATGTGGCTCCTTTTTAGACATTTTGGTACCCTTAATTCGGTAAAATACTTACGATTAAATACCGTATGACAAAAAGGTTATAATTTAAAGTAAAGGTATTTTCCCTCGTCTCATTTTAGTTAAGACAAGTCAATAAAATTTCGTCAAAGTGAACTTTATAATGTTAAGTCTAGACAGTCTATTTATTTTGTACAAGACAACCTTTAAATATTCATTTAAAGTTATTTTTAAGACTCGGCATTCGTCTAGATAGCTAATAGTCTACGTCATCAAGATACGTCTAATTTGACTAAGTCAAAAGTCCAAAAGTCTAATAATTTCCACGTCTAATGATTGTCTAATTGAGATTAAGACTAACCCGCTGTTAATTAATTACGAGTTGTCACATATATTGTGTGTCGTTGTTTCACATAACGAGAAATTCTACCCGCGCTTTGCCGCGGAAACGTTAAGGTCGATGTTACAAAAGTAGTACAATATATTGTTATACATGTAATTGTTTTAGACATTTAGTTACCTGCTTAATTACCGGGGCCAAAAATATAATGTTTTTTCTCTTTTAAAATAGTTTTTGAAAAAAAGAGGAAAGTTATACCTAAAAAAGCAAGGAAAAAAATGAAAAAGTGTAATGTATTAGACTTTTAGTTAGCCGTCTAATTACCGAATGAAAAAGTATAATTTTTTTTTTTTTAAAAGAGTTTTTGTAGAAAAGGGAAAAGTATAAATAATATGAAGTATCAGTTACGACTGAGGGTAAATTAAAAGAAAAAAATTAAACAAAAAGATAAAAAGAAAAGTTTAAAAAGAAAAAAGAAAACCCTTAAAAAGAAAAAGAAAGAAAAAGGTTAAACTTAGTGGGCCCCACCAAAAAACAATAAAATAAAAATAGAATGTGAGGGGCACGCATCCCATCGCACGGTTTTTAATTATATGTATAGAACTAGCAACTGTAATGTTCTTTATTATTTTATTATGTATTCTTATGCATATTTGTTACTATTAACTAAGTTAGTTTTTTTGTTACCGAAAAAAATCCATGCGAATACATTGTGTCACCCTTTTTGAAGTTACTTTTATCATAAGTATGTTCACTTCTCTTTAATTGATAAATATTAATCCACACAGGTAATTGTTGGAGTCATGGAGCTTCTCGATATGCGTATTTGCCCATTTTGCCATCTCTAAGAAAAAACTAATAGTTTCTTGAAAATACGGGTTTTTTGGTTCAAATTGGATAACTTTTCCGTTTCAGAATTACAAAGTTTGAAGCGGTATGTGCTGCGTAAGTATAAGTTTGAGGGAAGATTGTAATGATTACTTGAATAACTCAGTACTATACTTACGTGATTACTATTATGCAATTTTCAATCTTTATTTGCAGTGTTTATGTCTTAACTGAAAGGAGATATGCATTTTTAATGTTTATTATCGCATCATGTATAGATTTAACAAGTATTTCTACCCGGGCGTTGTCCCGGGAGAAAAACAAAACTCTCATGACAAAAGTTAAAAAACATTAAGCCGAAAAACAAAATTTTAGTGGCAAAAGTTAAGAAAATAAAAGTTGTGGTCAAAAGTAAAGAAAATAAAACTTTGGTAACAAAATTTAGAAACCAAAAGTTATGTGGTAAAAAGCAAAAAAAAAACTTTCGGAGCGAGAAAAAGTTTCCGTGGCGAAAGTTTAAAAAGTAAAAGTTATGAGTTAAATATAAGAAAGAAATAAACTTATGATGAGAAAAGCTTAAAAACCAAAAATTATGTGGCAAAAAGTAATTAAAGCAAAACTTTGGTAGCAAAAGTTAAAAAACTTAAACTTAGAAACAAACTCCGTTAAATACTTTTTTGTAACTACCGTTAGTTAACCAAGTAACACTTAACGGTCATTAAAGGCGTTAGTTATTTTGATTGTACAATAACAACTTGTACTTTAAGCACTTAGGGGAGTACTTTTAGCTACAGTACTCCCCCCTCACATACCCAACTTACTTTTTAGTATTTATATATATGTAATATCTATGTATGTATGTATGTACCTATGTAACTAAGCGAACACTCTTACATGAATTACATTCACTTATATCAATGTCTTAACCTTTGAGTTCCATTAACGATTTAAAAAACCGGCAACATTATACATGCAACCAATATATTTAAAACCCGTCGTGCGTAGCACGAGTATTTAAACCCTCGTATAGAAATAATAATACGTTATAATAATAATAATATAATAATAATAATAATAATAAAATAATAATAATAATAATAATAATAATATAATAATAATAATAATTAGGAATGTTAATTCTTTTTTTACGTCTTATAAGGAAAGCTAATCAAAAAGTTGAAAAATTTGGAAATTAATTCTTGGTGAACAAGTAATGATATACCATATACACGCATAAAATTAAGATCGAAAAATTGTAATTGTATCCCAATCCTTATTCGTTAACTCTATATAAATAGAGGCCGGTCACCACGTTGGGAAGCATATCCCAAATATCAAACTCATTAAAACCCATTATTTACAAAGTAATACGTAACTTGCAATCGATAAAGATCGAGTTAATTATCGAGATAGATATTTTATATTCGTACGTACGTACGTACGGTTCAAGTAAGTCGTAATCAAGCATGGCTACATCTACCAAGGTCATATTTGTTCACCCGAATTACTTCTCCATCATAAACGCTCCACCAAGTGATCATGTTGGTCTAGTAAAATACATGAATAGGTCCTCTCAATTTTCAACTATGCGCGTCACAACAAAGATCCAAGAGTACTCTCAAGAAATTGAATCCGCATTGATTGCTACCAAGCTTCCTTATACTACTTGTCAAGTCGAATTCACAAAGAATGATGATGGGACGTTGGGGGCTACTGGTAGATTTGTGGGACTGGACGTGCCAATGGAATTAACGGAGAAGGTTCATAATGCAGCAGCCAGTCAAGCACAATATGTATTGGATTTTTACTCTCTTTCGTTTGACGAGAAGTGTGCTATGATATCAAATCCAGATCTATCGCCACAGAATTGGGAAGGATCAGTTTTTACTCTCAGAGAGAAAGAAGACGATGAGATGTGCGTGATTTGTCTGCGAGAATACAAAGTCAATGATCAAATCCATTTACTGGATTGCAAGCATAGTTACCATCCGAGATGCCTCCGAAGATGGCTGGTGAAAAAGAAAAGGGGTACTTGCCCAATGTGCAGGACTCCAGTTTCTTCTAATCAAAGATGTTTGTACCTGTGCCCCCGACGAAAGATCAGAAAAAACCCAGATAATAGAAAAGAAAACATATTGATGAAATAATTTTGGTGTACGTGTTTGTACGTTTAAAGAAATTATAACGTCTTGGCTTGTATGTTATATTAACAGACATTTGATTGAATAGAAGTTATTTTGTCGAATCATAAATAAATATAGAAGACATATATCAATTACTTCCATTCCATATTATATCTAGCTTTTCGTCCAACAACTCGATCATTAAAATTGTTTTGTTAGGGTTGTCGAAAGACGGTAAGAAGATAAATTAATAATGTTTGTGCCGATAAAAGGCAAGCCATTGCATTACTCATATCTTTTTCTTTGTTTAGAGAAACTAAGTCGTTGGTTGATTTATTCTAATCCCCAAAAGTAGTTGTGTCATATATCCACCTTAAATCCTTAATTATCTCTATTCTTGTTTATTTACTCTCTGATCAATATTTTTAGGAAAATGACATTAACAACTTATTACATGCTTAAAAATTTATACATTATATATTAAAAACCGCCACCTGAATTTTTTAACAGCAAGGTAAAAACTTTTATGCACCCAATTAATTTTTACTACCAGCCCTAAGGGCTGTCATTAACAAAACCCATATTTTTATATGTTCGACTTTTATTCTTTTATTTAATTGGTGTGATAATCTGTTTCTGTTTCTTGTTTGTCTAGTATTTGTTTTCTTATTGTTAATTCATGATGGTTAAAACTAATAAAAGTGGTAAAAAAAAAGGTGAAGATGAATTTACTTTGGTTAGTAAAATTGATTTTGGTGATTCTTTCTATCTTCATGCTAGTAATACAATTACTCGTAATATTATGGGAATTCGGGACCGCAGCCACCATGACTGCAGTCAGGTAGAAATTTTTAAGTTTTTTTTCTCCAAATTAAACCTTTTGATTCATAAACATACATGATTCCCCCCTGATTTTCACATGCTGCAGCTGCTGTCAACAACAGCCAACCTTAGCCCTTAATATTAATACTCCTCTTATATCTTTGAAATAAAAGGAAGTGGTCTTGTGCTAATAAACTTGCTCTTGATACTAAAAACATGATAAAATGTAGGCATATTTTACCTTTACCTAGGCTTTCAGGTTCTATCTAAATGATAGAAAAGGAGCTCTAACCATTGTATAAGATGAGGATCGAACTTTTGGCTTATGTCTACCACTAATGCAAGCCACACTGCTTAACATAAGCACTTAATTTCGACAGATCCTAGTTAAAGATTCACCAAAAACCAATATATTACTCCTATCATATTATATTTGATATGTGTGTTGTACATATCCAATAGGCAACTTATGAACCATCCAATTGTGAATGTATGTTGTTGAATAAACCAAATCCAGCTGATTCACGTTGACTTTGAAAAAGTTAGAAATAATTGTATCAATAGTAGCATATGCAAAGATGAGAATTCTCTAAGAATAAAAAGCAAACGCTCTCGTATAAGCCATTTTTGGTTAGAATCACTATAATGTCAATATATCAATTCAGGAGGAAATCCAATATGAAAAAACCCTTATGTGAGTTTTGAACCCATAACTTTATGGTCACTAAGTCTCATCCCGTCACCTAGATGCCACTAGGCTATTAAGCCATGAACCAAATTATTTATTTAGTTATTATTTAGATAATTGGGGTGGTCATGTATTTGACCGAATTATGGGTCATAGCGTTTATCCTTGGGTAGATTTTATTCTGCTAATTTTTTATGGTCCCCACGTGATGGTGTATAACTACTTAAGCCTCTTTTATAACATCACTGTAATTGTGTTTCCATATACTTTTCTACATCACTGTAAACATCATGTGTTTCCATATTCAGTCAACTTGCAAATACATAGTAGTAAGACACATAGCCACCGTAAGCTTTGGGGGGTGGACCTTGGCCTCCCCTGCCCCATAAAGCTCCACCGTTGGTAGTTTGGGTAGTTTAATTTTTTTCTAAGAAATGTAAGGGAGTCGATTGCTTTATAAGATAATATAGAAGTATAGATATAGATAAGCAACCGTCTTCTTTTATTAGTATATTTCAACTCAATTTGAATAATGGTTTGCATGTATTGCTTTTGTAATAAAACATGATGTTCCAACAATATTGTAATTTATGTCATATGACATTGTTGGACTTTCAATTTGGTAATGTAGATGTTATAATAAAAATTTTTAGACAAGACTCGTTGATCAAAGAACCCTTTCGTTTCAATTTTCTAAAAACAAGTGTTTATAGAAGTATAGTGCTATACTGCTATTTATTTTAACCATTTTGGCAAATTACAAGATTATAGTCCATCTCGAATCAAATTAATAGCCCACCTATAGGCTATACCTTGTTTTCTGGAGGTCTTTTTAGGATGGCACAGTAGGAAACATACCCAATAACTCAATAAGAAAGCCCACTAATGTAGCCACTTAAGCCCACTATCTAAAGGGTTAACTGTTAACATAACACAAAGATATTACCTTTGATTATTGGTAACTGGTCTTAGGTTGTGTTTGGTCAAGGGAATGGGAATGAAGAAATTACTTTCATTCTCACTGAAAGCATTTGTTTTATTGGTTTGGAATTATAAATCAAGAATCAAACCCTATCAATATGATCAACATATTTTTTTTGAAACTCGGACCAAATTCGAATGAGTTGATGCTCGGTCAAACATAATCAGTTGTGTTTGACATGTTGATGACAAAAAAAATCCACTTAAGAAAGCCGAAACACAATCTGATTAACACATTGGTCCTTTCTTAAGAGTCAGTCCTATCTAATATCTAATACTATCTTATAAAGCATTTTGCCCTTTTTTCAAATCTCAATTAAGTAATTGAACTATCTAAATTACCCCTCTTCTTTATTCACTAATATAAACATCTCTACCTAATATACCTATAATACCCTTAAATCTCAACCATTCATTTTTCTTCTCTCATCAAATCTCAACCACTCATTTTTTTTCTCTCTCTTCCATAAATCATTTTATTCCTCTAATTCATTCAAAATCTTTTATCTCAAAAACCGTACATCGATAAATTATAAAAATTATATGGGTGTTCTTAAAATTTCATGCTCTTTCATTAGAGATGTCATTCGATATACTTTCGACGAATTTTTAAATCCGGGAGCGGAGCCCGTACGGCTAAGGCATTTGGCTATCATACTCTATGACTTGACCTAGGGGTGTTGATCGGTCGGGTTATTCGGGTTTCGGGTTATATGGGTCGGGTTATTCGGGTTTGAGCCATGTAAAATGTGTACCATAAACCGAACCAAATAAAGATTTGGGTTTTGGGTTTCGGGTTAAATGTTTCAGGTTGAGTTTTGGGTTAAACCCGAATTAACCAATTCAAAAGGTTTTGAAACAACTACAAAAACTTTCAATATTAAAAATAGGGTTGTTTGCCCATTTACACGTACATTACAATATTTTAGCTACATAACATTCCTGCATATGATTTTTGAAGTATATCATCATAAATTGAAAATACAAAAAAACAAATTACGCATGATCAGAATATTAGAATACAAAAAAGTAGAGAGTACATGCATTATACTAGTCTAGTCCAAAGTGTAACATCCCAAACTTTTCTTTACTAGTTGACTAATGCCGTTAAGTCAATATTGTATGTGTGTCGTTAAGTCTATTTTAGATTTTATGCATATATGTAGTTAATGTGTGTTATGTGTGAGGCTTGAAAGCCTAAATGTAATGAAGTATATATGTGTGTAAAATATAGTTAAATGCCTATGTAGTGGTATTTAAAGAAGTAATCATGTTATATATGGTCCATATGGTAGTTTGTGACTAGTAATGAAGGATTAGGAAGCTTAGGGACTAGTTTTGACATAGGGGGAAAGTGAAAAACGGGTTTAGAGGCTTATGGGTTGTCATTAGAGAGCCATTATGCAGATTTTCTTCCTCCTAAACAAGCCCTAGCCGTCCCATAGCATCCTCCATCAATTTGCAAGCCGAAAAGCCTTCCAACGTGTGATTCGGGTGCGTTTAATCAAGTGTTTTGCATCTCTAGTGTGATCTTCGTGTATAGAAGGTAATATTTCATTGTTTTCAGGTCCTTTTGATATTATGAGTCATTAGGATTAAGGGCTTATTACTTTAAAAGGTATCGTAGTTGGCCATTTATACTTTAGCAGGGGGCATACTAAATTTTCATATAATATGGGGTGTACCGTCAAAAACACCGTTTATAGAAGGACCAGTTTTACAAGATGGTGGTTTTAATGTCACGTAACCCGGTTTTTGACTTTTTTTGTTGACCCGTCGATCCCCCCCTATAAATACGCCCCTTCCCCAAATAAACCCTTCATTTACAGGAAAAAAAATTCATCCCCAAATTTATGCCCTAATCGATCCATCTCACTAATTCGATGTCGTCATCTTCTTCCATCCGATCAAAATACCGTGGTGGGCATCTTGGTGTATGTGATTGTGGGTACAAACTGTACTCTCGTACGTCATGGACATTGAAGAACCCAGGAAGAAGGTTCATATCTTGTCCTGAAAAGGTAAGTATCAATTACAGAATTAACGTTATTATATATTTATTATTCCACTAATTAAATGATATGGGTTTATTTTATACTTGTATTTGATAAAGGATCCAAATAAGAAGTGCGGAGTTTATAGATTCTTAGATCGAGAACTACCAAGTGATTACTATAAGCTGTTGTTATACGACCTCCATGAAAATATGCAATCAGATAAACTGAAGGAAAATGTGGTTGATTGTGAAGAAGATGGAGACTCCAGCATGAATGTGGTGCAACTCGTTGAAGATATGAAAATGAAGAATTGCCAGCTAAAATTATATCAAAAAATTTGTTGTTTTTTACTAGTAGTCATTATGTGTTTGTGTATTTGCATTGGAGCATATGTGTTGTAGAATTGGCTGAATGAATGACCAGCAGATGTTTGATCGTTTGAATGAATGAATTTTTGGTTACTTACATGGATTGTTTAATTTTTTTACGTTTTGCAATGCTTTATAGTGTAATATAAATTGGAATGGGCATGAAAAAAATCTATGCAGAAACGAATATAAGCCACAACATACCTTACATTCATAAACATACTTACAAAATTGGCCACTAAGCCTTTGGTGTTATACCAAATATCCATACAGTCGTAAATGGTATTAGACCATTCTACAACCTACTTAGTAGAAGCATAAGTAGCAATTATAGTTATATACCATACATACATCCCTTGTGCATGTACCAGTTATAGTTACCTAATTTTCATACACATAATGTTTTCAAGGGACATCAAAAGAAGTAGTCATTATTTGTTACAAATAACTGGAGGAATCATTCAAGAGACACTGCAGAATCAAGTGTGCTCCCAGGTGCCTCAATCTTCCTTGCAAGTTTCTTGTTTGATATTCTTTCACTTGGTGGCCTAACTCTCACTGGACTTGGCTGGCTCCTGACTAGTTTGTTTGCACCACCCACCTTTCTGATGACACATTCACTTGCCACACTTGGTTCACAGTTCTTTGCAGATGGTTTTCCTTGACTTGTATTGGCTTGACTTGGTTGGGATTTCTTTGCAGTAGGTTTTGGTTGACTTGCAGCTTTGCCATGTGTTGCTAGTCTTGCAATCTTTGGTTGCTTGCCTTCACTTGGAATGTTATTTCCATCATTCACTGCCTTGTCATATCCCATCATTCTCCTTACTGCCTCCACAGCTCTCTTCTTTCCATCTTCAGCTGCCTTTTCCCTAAGTTCCTCCAAAGCTTTCTTTTTCTTTGCCAACTCTTCAGTTGCACTTGGAATTGGTACATCTTTAGGCCACACTGGGACAGGAATGCCATCAGGACCACCTATAAAGGTTTCATTAGTCAGAGGGTCAATACAAACACCTGCCCCCTACCATAGTGGCACTTTGTGAGGACCTATATAGGGTTACTTTATTAGTTAGTATTTAATGCAAAAACTACCAAATAATAAGTGAGTAAAGTTTCCTGCAACCATCAAGAGCTATAACCTTCCTGCAACCCTTCTTCCATCCATCTTTTAAACCCTTCAAACAAATGTACATCTTTTGAAAGTAAAGTTTACCATCTGGATTGCTAGTACAGTTAAGTTTGATAGTAGAACCAGGATTGGATGCCAACAACTCATCCCCATATGATCTCAACATACCATAATGTTCTTCAATGGACTTTTCAAATTCATTCAAAGCATAATTCTTGGCTGATCTGCACTGATTATGAGTTACAATGCACTTGTACTTCTTCATTACAAGGTCAGCAATTTCTACTAACTTAATATTTGGATTTGCCCTGATCTTGTTCCCAAACTGATTCCCTATCCACTTGTAACTGACAAGTGACCCAAATCTGAAGTTTCTGGTGCAAGTATGCTCATCCACCATTGACACAACTTGAAAAGATGCTTCCTCATTCAATCTCTTCCCATAGCACCTCCATGGACACTTGGCCTCCTCTCCTTTCTGAGTAGCAGGGTACATAAGCATCTTTCTTTGTTTACCAATTGTAGGTTCTTTCAACCTTGGTGGTCTCTGCCCACATCTAGCAATTACTTTCTTCTGAGTACTTTTCTCATACCAGATTGAGAAACCATTTGCCAGGCCATAATAGGTCATACACTCCCTAAAAGCATGGTGGTCTATATACTTTTCACCAACTTGAGGTTTCTTGAGTCTCCATGGGGTGTCTCTGTTATGGATAGGCCATTTTTCTACATTCTGAACCTTCTCAAAGGGGTCTTGAAGTTCACTATCATCATCAGCCTTAAGTGTCCGCAACAAATATTCTATAAACTCATCATGCTCAGCTGCCATATCAAACTCAACCTTGTTGTTCCTACCAGGAGGAACTAATGTAGGTTGTTTCACAGTTTTAGGTATCTTTTTTGCGTCAATCTTTCTAAGTCTAACCTCCCTTAACTCATCCTCACCCTCAGAGAGATAATCAATTGAAGCAGCTTCACTTTCAGTGTCACTGGAACATTCAACCTCAGCCTCATAATCACTATCAGATTCAGTATCCTCCACCACTTGTTCTTGTTCTTGTTCTTGTACCACCTTTTGCTTTCCCTTGTCATTATCTTGAAACAACTTCCTAACAAGGTTAGAGGGTGTAAATTCAGGAGGATTTTGCTCATCTGTATCAATATCCTCTAACCCTGCATTCTGACCATCATCACCACCATTTGCATCTACCATAACATCATCCTGTTGATCACCATCTGATTCATCTACAGCAATAGGATCCTCTACAGCTTCTTCATCTTGATCATCATTACCATTTCCCCTAGCATTTCTAGCAACCCTATTTCTACCCACATTCCTATGTTCAGCCACTTCATCTAATTCACCAGGGGCATTTGGGGTTCTTAATGCCAGGTTATCCTCTATGGCCTCATCATGAGTTTGCAAATGGTTCACATAAATGTCAATTTTTCCATAACAATAAGCCAAATCAAACAAACACTTGAGATCATAATCATCAGTTATTTTAAGCAACCCCTCCCTAATATTATTCCCTGGTATGAGATAATAGACACCGACAACAATGGACAAAGTGTTTCTTTCTAGATATTCAACTAACTCATCATACGATTCAAATTGAGATACATAAACACCCAACACTTGTCCGTCAACATACCTTAAAGGTCCAAAATAGAACACACCATCATAGTGAATATCCAACTCAAAATTCCCCCCAACCATGACGAACCTAAAAAAAAAAATTATATTAAAATATTTACGTCAAATCAGCAGTACTCACGTACTTCAAGACATATTCCCATGCAAAAAGCAACAATTAATTTAAAAAAAATATATGAAACCCTAATTTGTAGAAACCAGATTATTACTGACAAGAAATTTAAATCCATACAGTTTTTTATACATCTTTCAAATCAAATGTTTTAAATTTGTGACTATAATCAATGGATCTTTTCAACCCAAGAACCCTAGATTTTAAATATCGCGAGATACTAAAAAAACATACCTGAACCTGCGAAATATCGGAATACGCAGTTACCAAAGATAATAACCCATAGCAGATGAAGAGATATACTTATAAATTTTAGGGTTTGTTAGATCCGATGATGATCGAGAGAGAGATGGAAAGCGAAGTAATGGAAGGAAGTGGGGGACCAAAAGGAGTGTGTGTTTTTTTCTAAGTGTTTGGAAATAAATAAAATAAAACTGATATAGATTTTCATATATATATGTCGATATTATATATGTATGTATGTATAAAGTTTAACAAACGACAAAAGTTATTGACTTTTTATCCCGCCCACGCGTTTCTTTATCCCGCCCATTTTGGGGTCATCTGGCAGTCAACAAAAATAATACGGGGCCCACACACACAAAAATAATACGGGGCCCACACACACAAAACATCCTTTTAAAGTTTTGAAGCGCATTAAAGATGTAGCATATCAGTTGGAATTACCTCCAGAATTGGATGGAATTCACAACACCTTCCATGTATCCTACTTGAGGAAATGTTTAGCTGAGGAGTCAAGTGTGATTCCTATTAAAGACGTGAGTATTGACCCAATGAAGAGAATAGTAGACGAACCGGTAGCGATACTTGGAAGAAAGCAAAAGAAGTTACGCCGAAAAGTGATTGACCTTGTGTTGATAAAGTGGAAGCATAACCATGGAGAAAGCTTAACGTGGGAAACTGAAACAGTAATGAAGGAAAAGTATCCCGAGTTGTTCCTTACTGTGAGATTCCGGGGACGGAATCCTCTTAAGGGGGAGGTAATTGTAACATCCCAAACTTTTCTTTACTAGTTGACTAATGCCGTTAAGTCAATATTGTGTGTGTGTCGTTAAGTCTATTTTAGATTTATTTATATGTAGCTAATGTGTGTTATGTGTGAGGCTTGAAAGCCTAAACTTATAATGAAGTATATATGTGTGTGAAATGTAGCTAAATGCCTATGTAGTGGTATTTAAAGAAGTAATCATGTTATATATAGTTCATATGGTAGTTTTTGACTAGTAATGAAGGATTAGGAAGCTTAGGGGCTAGTTTTGACATGTGTGCAAAGTTAAAAACGGGTTTAGAGGCTTAGGGGTTGTCATTAGAGAGCCATTATGCAGATTTTCTTCCTCCTAAACAAGCCCTAGCCGTCCCATAGCATCCTCCATCAATTTGCAAGCCGAAAAGCCTTCCAACGTGTGATTTGGGTGCATTTAATCAAGTGTTTTGCATCTCTAGTGTGATCTTCGTGTATAGAAGGTAATATTTCATTGTTTTCAGGTCCTTTTGATATTATGAGTCATTAGGATTAATTATTGGATTATGGGGGAATCGTTTAACGAAGATTAATGGTGGTTTTGATGGATTAAATTCATATATGGTGTAAGTAATGGTTGAATTGATTTATAATGATTTGTATATGAAGGATTTTGATGTGTGAAAGTCATGAAATTGATTTAGAGGCACATGGATCTGGTTTGGGGTGTAATCGACCAACATTGTGCAGAATCGCATCTAGTTGCGGCGCAACTCAATTCCAGAAAGATAAGTTGCGGCGCAACTTATTGTGTTGCGGCGCAACTGGAGGCTTGAGCTGCGGCGCAACTCCATGTTGCGGCGCAACTCACCAGTTTCAGAAAAGTTAGTTTTGAACCGTAACGTCGTTTGACATGTAGATTAGACCTGAAACTAAAGTGAGTCGTTATTGTGTGTGGGTCTAGTTATTTACTTTAATGACGTGAGTATGTAGTTGTCTAATGATCGTTTACTAATTATAGGTAGACGAACTTAGTTGCTTTACACAATGACTAGTTGTTGATTTTTGTGAACTACGCCGAGGTAAGATACACTACTTTGACACGCTGGGGATTCAACGAAAAGCTGGTTTCAAATCATAAATACTTCCATTTGGTATCTTTATATTGCATGTGGGCATATAGGGTTACACGGGAGGTATTATGGGTTATGTAGTTGACCATGAGACCTGAAATGCAGTCCCTAATGTAGTGAAATGAAGTATTGCTTAATGTAGTGTATGGTTTTGCAGTTTATGTAGTATTATGAAGTATCTCATTATGCATGAAATGTAGAAATGAAGTTGATGTGTGATATATGCATGCTTACATGGCTTTTACACCTAGCTCACTAGACTTATTAGGTTGCCATGTCACTTGCACGTTTAAGGATCCAAACGTAATGAAGATAAAGTGTGTGAATGTCTAGGAATGTGTGTTACCTAGACTATATGTGTGTGACGGTTTAGGAATGTGTGTTACCTAAACCATATGTGTGAAACCGAGCTCGTAAATATAATGCAGGGAAAGTGTTAAGCTTAACCAGTACTAGTCTTAGCCGGACGAGTGCGTTGACGTAGTTGTTGCTTGGGTGGCTCCTTGCAACATGGTCTTTATAATGCAGGGCGAGTAATACGAGGGGTTTGACCAACCTCCACATACGGATTACTCTTGGATTGGCTTGCCATTCCTTACGACGAAGTATGACCTTTTGGTGAAGCATCTAGTCGGGTGTGACTTATGTTACACTTATATGCAGAAA